>VXBP01006778.1:107623-150057 GCA_013400115.1 Rhinopomastus cyanomelas | reverse complement strand
TGAGGGGATTTAATTACTGTCTATAAATACATGAGAAAAAGAATACACATTCAGATGTGCTTCTTGAGAGGAAGGAATTGGGTGGGATCCTTCAACTGTGACATAGACAACTTATGCTACCAGACAGCTCCTTGCTAACATCCCTTCATTATGACTTCAACTCAGTATGAAGCTTCGCCACTCCACGTCTTGCCCTGTCAACAGATAATTTCCTAGTAAACAGACATCAGATTTTGTATGAGGAGGCTCAATCTGAAAAACAGAGCAAGAAGGGCTGAGAAACAATCCCGACTGAAGGCAGTATGTTCATTCTCCCTGGATCACCCTCTGTTGGTCCCTACGCCCCTAGCCCATTGGTGGCATTGGGTTGACAGCTGGACCTGATGATCTTAAAGGTCTCTTTCAGCCAGAGATTCAGTGATACTGTGAATTTCAACTCCCTCTTATTGATCATAGAATCATTAATGTTGGAAAAGACCTACAAGGTCATCAAGTCCAACAATTGGCCCTTTATTTGAGTGTTTCTTTCTCCTGGTGCTATTTATGATTTGGTTTTATAAAGTTTCTTTGAAACCACAGCTCTTGGAGAGCCCTGACTACGTTCACTGTGATTCTTGCATTTCTCATGATCATAACTGAAAGAGATGCAGGTCACAGTATCAACACTGTCAATATCAACCTGAGTTGTGTAAGCAGCTGATACAACTCAATTCTTCTCTTACACACAGATGTCGTTGGCTTACAGAACACCTATCTTTTTCTAAATATCATTAACCTCTTATCTTTATTTTTCCTCCCTTCACCTGAAAACATCCTCCATGGTGTCTCTGCAGCCTTTCTCAGCGGAGCTCTCACCACGATCAAACTGTCCTCCTAGGAGCATTGTCACGTGCCTGTGACAGCCACATTTACAAGAGTTATTATATGGTGGACTTCGTCTATACAAGTCTGTATTCCCTGTAGAAATCACTCTTCTAACATAGGCAAGAGAGTAATTCCACTAGAACTTCAGGGGGACTGTACTGCATTAGCAAAAAATACTGTAGATCATACAATCATTTAGCCTGAAAAAGACCTTCAAGATCATCAAGTCCAACCATTAACCCAACTGTCCCACGCCCATCACNTCCTGCTGTGGCAGGGGGATTGGACTGGATGATCTTTCGAGGTCCCTTCCAATCCCTCATGATTCTATGATACACAGGAATTCAGTAGGTCTCTCAGTTTCTACAAAACCCTCGGGAAGGCAACATCACCATTTCACAGCAAGTTCTAGTCTGTGGGAAACACGTTGAAGAGCTATCATGATGTGGCATAATAACATGCAAGACAGTTCTCTCATATTGTGCCTCTCTCTTACATAATCCCTGATGGAAAACCCACAGGTGCCTTGTTGCTGTGAGCTATTAGTAGACCCACGAGCTGCAGCTTCTGCTCCCTGGTTTCTACAGATTGAGGCCGCACCTGGAATACTCGGTCCAATTCTGGTCTCCCCATTTCAAGAGAAAAGAGAACTGAAAGAGTTCAACATAGAGCTATGAGGATGATTGGGGGACTAACTGTCTTATGAGGCAAGCCTGAGAAAATTGGGACTTTTTAGTTTGGACAAAAGAAGGTTATGAGGGGATTTAATTACTGTCTATAAATACATGAGAAAAAGAATACACATTCAGATGTGCTTCTTGAGAGGAAGGAATTGGGTGGGATCCTTCAACTGTGACATAGACAACTTATGCTACCAGACAGCTCCTTGCTAACATCCCTTCATTATGACTTCAACTCAGTATGAAGCTTCGCCACTCCACGTCTTGCCCTGTCAACAGATAATTTCCTAGTAAACAGACATCAGATTTTGTATGAGGAGGCTCAATCTGAAAAACAGAGCAAGAAGGGCTGAGAAACAATCCCGACTGAAGGCAGTATGTTCATTCTCCNTCGGTCCAATTCTGGTCTCCCCATTTCAAGAGAAAAGAGAACTGAAAGAGTTCAACATAGAGCTATGAGGATGATTGGGGGACTAACTGTCTTATGAGGCAAGCCTGAGAAAATTGGGACTTTTTAGTTTGGACAAAAGAAGGTTATGAGGGGATTTAATTACTGTCTATAAATACATGAGAAAAAGAATACACATTCAGATGTGCTTCTTGAGAGGAAGGAATTGGGTGGGATCCTTCAACTGTGACATAGACAACTTATGCTACCAGACAGCTCCTTGCTAACATCCCTTCATTATGACTTCAACTCAGTATGAAGCTTCGCCACTCCACGTCTTGCCCTGTCAACAGATAATTTCCTAGTAAACAGACATCAGATTTTGTATGAGGAGGCTCAATCTGAAAAACAGAGCAAGAAGGGCTGAGAAACAATCCCGACTGAAGGCAGTATGTTCATTCTCCCTGGATCACCCTCTGTTGGTCCCTACGCCCCTAGCCCATTGGTGGCATTGGGTTGACAGCTGGACCTGACGATCTTAAAGGTCTCTTTCAGCCAGAGATTCAGTGATACTGTGAATTTCAACTCCCTCTTATTGATCATAGAATCATTAATGTTGGAAAAGACCTACAAGGTCATCAAGTCCAACAATTGGCCCTTTATTTGAGTGTTTCTTTCTCCTGGTGCTATTTATGATTTGGTTTTATAAAGTTTCTTTGAAACCACAGCTCTTGGAGAGCCCTGACTACGTTCACTGTGATTCTTGCATTTCTCATGATCATAACTGAAAGAGATGCAGGTCACAGTATCAACACTGTCAATATCAATCTGAGTTGTGTAAGCAGCTGATACAACTCAATTCTTCTCTTACACACAGATGTCATTGGCTTACAGAACACCTATCTTTTTCTAAATATCATTAACCTCTTATCTCTATTTTTCCTCCCTTCACCTGAAAACATCCTCCATGGTGTCTCTGCAGCCTTTCTCAGCGGAGCTCTCACCACGATCAAACTGTCCTCCTAGGAGCATTGTCACGTGCCTGTGACAGCCACATTTACAAGAGTTATTATATGGTGGACTTCGTCTATACAAGTCTGTATTCCCTGTAGAAATCACTCTTCTAACATAGGCAAGAGAGTAATTCCACTAGAACTTCAGGGGGACTGTACTGCATTAGCAAAAAATACTGTAGATCATACAATCATTTAGCCTGAAAAAGACCTTCAAGATCATCAAGTCCAACCATTAACCCAACTGTCCCACGCCCATCACTAAATCATGTCCACGAGGGCCAACCCCTACAAACAGCCGCGTCGTAAATCCTTGGTGTTTAATAGAGTTGCCTCAATGCTTAGCTCATCAAATAGATGGGTTTTTAGCTTCTTGAGTCACTGAGCAGCCAAAGAGCTGCTTGACTTGAATGTTCAATGCTATCTGGTACAGCTCGGGCAGAGCGGCACTGGGAGCAGTGCTGCTCCTCTATGACTGTTCTCCCATGAAAACATCCTTCTTCCTCTCTGAATCCTGTAACAGCCTCCAAAATTTGCCGTGCAAAAATGGAAATCTCCACTAATCCCTTGGATCAAAGAGAAGCTTTAAGCTTTAGGGATTTGGCTATCCTAGGAATGATGTTCTTACAGAATTACATCCATGTTGGACCCCTTCGCTTTAAACGGCATTGGAAATAAAATTTTAAAAAGAAACAAGACTAGATTTATCCTTTACAATGGCAGTATGCTGTGTTTGAAATCTGATGGGTTTATAAAAATTCTATAATTAGCACTTGGACCAAAAAAAAACCCTTGTATATTTTTCATTGTGTAAGTACAGATGGAATTTTTAAGAGAAAACTGGGGTTTGGCCAAGAAACAAGCTTGTAGTAAAAATTCTTTGGGGTGAAGGATGATGTCCTGTTCAGCTTGTAAAACCCTAGGTGGAGATGAGCAAAGAGTTGGGGAGGACCACTTAAAGGTGTCAACGATGTCACAATGCAAAGAGCAAACCACAGTAAGAGTAACATTTGGCAGATGAACAAAACATCTGACCACAACATCACTGGAAGTGGTACCTGTCAGGCACCATGACAGCCCAGGTTATCCACTGCCCTTCAGAAATAATCTCCCCCGAGCCAAAAAGTCTGAGATGACACAGCTGACAGTGACTATAATGACCCAACAGGTTATCACTGCTGGTGTGTGATAACACTAAAGGGGGACAACCTTTCAGTGCAACAAGGAAGCACTTTTAGTGGCAAAACCAATGAATTTGGAGCTGTGATTCTGCAGGGATTACCAGTGTGCAGGGATTACCTATATACAGCTGGAGCTGCACATGAGGCACCTTAAAGGGCTTTTCCAACCTAAACAATTCTACAATTCTAGACAAGAGCTTTTTAGCACGTCCTCCACTTTCCAAAAAAATTTCTATCTCAGAAAAAAAACCCCAAACAAAACCAGTTCCTTCAGGAAACAGCTGTAACTTCAACTGCAGAGCCAGAGGTGCTCAAGCTGTGAACAGCAAATCAGTGTAAGAAAGGCAGAGCAGAGAATACAAAGCTCCTCTGGACAGACAACAATAAATTGAATTGGAAGTGAAAGGTCTTCTGGAACTACTGACGCTACCCCAAAAGCTGGGAGCCCATTCGGGAGCTGCGAGAGCAGTATTTGGATTCCAAGCACAAGCACGAAGGGTTCGCTGCCATCGGTAACAGGGTTTGGTGAACAAAAGGAGGAGGAGGAGAACACTACTCATGTTCTTAAATAAACTATGATTTGGTGGCATTCAGTAGTGCCCGTACCCTAAATGCTCAGAGCCTCAGCTTCCCTTGAAAATACATGACTGCAAGTACAGGGAGCAGGATAGATATACAGCACATTACTCTGCTTAATAGCTTCTTAAATGTTTATTCAGCAGAGGAAACAATGAAAATTACCCAGAATCACCTTCAATTTTCCTCAAACTTCTAAAGTAATTCTTTTTAAAAGAAGAAAAAGTATGGCCTGGACTACATAAACACATATTACTGGATCTTCATATATCTGAAAAAGGATGACCTTCGTTTTCTGCCTCATCCAAAGCATCTTCCTGCAGGGTATTCCTGTTAAAGGATTATTTGGAATAGTGGAGCTTAAGTTGGACATGAGGAAAGGTTTCTCCATGGAAAGGGTTATCAGGACTTAGTAGGGGGTTGAATCGCCATCCCTGGACACGTTTAAAAGTCACAGAGATCTAGAGCTCAGGAATATGGTTCAGCGGCGGCTCTGGGACAGCTGGGTTAATGATGAGACCTGATGAGCTTGAAGGATTTTTCCAGCTTGAATGCTTCTACAATTCTATGGTGCCCTTCTTTGAGAGGTGGGGAGATCCCTTGTTAGATCCTTTACCAGCTTCTCATCCTCTTAGAGCAATCTTTTTAATCTAAGAAGTTCAGGTTTATGAGCTGTAAGTGACTCCAGACAAAGACACCCAGGTCACTCTGACACGTGTACCAGCCTGCACTGGAAAATGTGATCATGGTCAGGGTCATGGATTTGTGCTCTGAGGGTCCCATCTCTTGTATAAATGAGAGTAGTTCCCGTGAGCTACCTGTGTTACACAGCTCCTGGCTTTGGTAGAGCAAGACAGCAAAGGCAAAACACATCCAGAGACAAGGAAATCTGCTCTTCCATGGGTCAGGAAGAAAAAGGCTGGGTGATTTCCACAGAGAACAATGTGAATTCAGTAAGAGGAATAAAAGTCTGAGCAGGAAAAAAGTCACTAAAGCAAATTATGACTGCAAACCTGTCTGCAGAAACAACATCCCCAGCACCTGCTTAATTCTTGTACTCGAAACAGAGAAAATGGAGAGAGGAGACACCAGTAACAGGGTGTGAGGATTTGCTGAGGAAAAGTTCAGATGTGAAACAATCAAATTATCAAATCAAAACTGTTAATAAAATCATTGAATGGATTAGGTTGGAAGGGATGTCGGAGATCAAACTTTTCCAGAAGCAGCAACAGAGGGAGATCACCCCTAATGCTGCTTGGTTTGTAAACAATATGAACACAGGGAATGGATGAACAAACAAGCAAACACACACGCATTTTATCTATATAAATAAAACTACCTTCCAAAGTTGGCTCTAACGCTCTCATTTTGGATTCACCTGTTTCTTAAGCCCTTGTTCTGAGAATCACAGAACATTAGAGATTGGAAGGGACCTCGAAAGATCATCTAGTCCAATCCCCCTGCTAGAGCAGGATCGACATCTCTGCGAGTTTAAGACAAGAAATAAAAAATTTCAGTGTTCAGAAGAAAACACCTGCTCCTGTTTAATGTAAAGCATCTTCCAGCATGTAAGTAAAAAAACTCAGAACAATTCTAGGCTCAAAATATTTCTAGGTTCAAACCAATTCTAGGCTTAAAAGAACTCTGTGCTCTAAATAATAAGCTCAAACCGATTCTAGGCACAATTCATGCAAAAGGAGGAGTGGAACGGTTTTGAGTGGTTTGTGTAGGAGAGGAGAGCAGGCCACACGTGACTTCATTAGTACTTAAATATCTGGGGTGCGTAGGAGTAGCATGGGAAAGAATCCCACTGTGCTGGACACTGTGTACGCAAGGAACAAGAGCTGCCTCTTCCCAAAAAGCCTGTCATTAACAGATAACATAGAAGATAAACAAATCCTAGCCCAAGGTCAATGGGAAGACAATTTGTGTTTCCTATTAAAGCTAATTTTACTTCTCTTGAACCCCCAGAAAGCTCAGAATGAGCTGTAATGACTCACTCTAAAACTGTTCATGCAGCCCTTAGTGAAGGAAGCTCATTTTTCGGGATCAGGGCTGGTTTTCAGAAGATGGAGGGTACCAACCCCTCAGATGATGGCAGGTATGATTCCTGTTTTACATGTGGGTTACCAGACAACTAACATCACTGCAGCAGATTAAAATAGACCAGCCTTCAGCCCCTCAACAAAATGAGTCAGCCTCAGCTTGGAAGATGGTGCTAGCAAAGTAGATACAGCCAGTGGAGCTCTGTGCAGCGACTCTATAGCATCAGCTGAACATCCCAGACGGGTGCTCCTGGCACGAGGTCTGTGGGTGGAGTTTGATGGGGATAAGGGAGATGCTTCTGGATTGGGATGATTCTAGTATGTTCAAACTGATAAGGAGAGTGCTGCAGTGATTGACACCGTATTTAATAAACCCAAGTAGTAAGAGTCTAGACAGGCTTTCAGTGAGCAAATATCAAATTATACGAAACATGCTGGAGGGGACTTGCAGCACCCTCTAATTGCAAGATTCTACCTGAAGTTTAAAAGAGAGGCAGCATGATCCCCTCCCTGGCTCCTTCCCCATACAGATTCTTGCTGATTTGCCTAACCAGACAAATCAGATAAATATCTTTCAAGCTTATTCTGAATAGGTAAATTGAGAAAAAAATGTGGGTTTGGGGCTTTTCTGCCCTAAAGAAAAAGTTGGTGGAGGAGGGAGGCCCTTTCCCAATCTAAACTATTCACCCTGCCTCATTCTCCCACAGAGAGCTGCAAAGCCGAGCTGTGCCCAGCACCATCACTGTCCTGCCCAGTGCACACTGGATGGTTGCTTTTTCCCCTGAGAACATTGTGAGAGCAGTTTCCCACTGCGTTGCTCCCAAACATATTTGCCTAAAGCATTAAAACACCAAGTTAACTGCTCCCACCACAACCCTTTTGCTCTGCAAACACTTTGCACAAAGCACAGCTGAAATGTTCATTCTTTATCATTCGATTTCAACTGCTTTGCAAGAAACAGCATGCCTGGTGAAGCTCTTCTTGCTGGTGGTCTAGAATCTGATCAAGCTGAAGACTAGAACCATATCAAGAAAATTCAAACTGTAAGAAAAAGAAAGGCTGTCTCTGGTATCATTCCGCGTCAACTGGACTGAGGTCTTTTTTCACTAGAGGGGTGGGGGGTTGGTCTCTGCTCACAAGGAACAAGTGATAGTAGAAGAGGAAATGGCCTCAAGCTGCACCAGGAAAGTTTAGACTGGACATGAGGAAAAACTTCGTCATGGAAAGGGTCATCAGGACTCGGAACAGGCTGCCCAGGGAGGGGGTTGACTCATTTCAAAGTCATGGAGGTCTGGACCTTAGGGACACGGTTTAGCGGTGGCCTTGGGACAGTTGGGTTAATGATTGAACTTAATGATCTGAAAGGTCTCCTTCAACGTAAACAATTCTACGATTCTATGACACAAAGCCATTGGGTGGGACTCACCTCTCTCACAACGAGCCACCTCTGTGCCTGCATGTCTGTGATGCTCCAGCCATGGTCAGAAGCCAAGAATGTAGAAAAAATTAAACACTTCCCTACAAAACCTGCTCTTTGGGTTGACTCACACTGAAAATTTGCTTTCCTCTCACCCCTCTCTTCTCTCCTTATGAGAAAACTCTGACAATGAAGGCGTCAGCAGACCCATTTGGAAATGCTGGAATTGCTTTGGGTGCCCTGATGGAGAAACACCAGCATGACAGTGAGTTTTTAACAGGAAAGAGCAAACTCAAATCTCACTAAGGAAAGTTGTATTTAAAGCTACTTAATACCTTCAAAGCAACTTAACCTTCAATCTGCTTATCAGCCAAGACCCTTCAAATCGCACACCTCAGCCACAACCAGCCTGAGGGCTCAGAGATGTTCTGGTGAAAGACAATGAAAACCACCAGCAAAGGCTTTTGGAGCAGCAGCAAAACAGCCAGTTTGCTACAAGAGCTTTTATGAAGTCTGGTGGCCCACAGTGGACCAAAAAAAGTTTAGTTACTCAACAGCAAGTTCATTTATCTTCACTAAGTCTGACATTGCCATCATTCAACAGGAGATGCTGCTCTCCAGCTCTGGCCTCCTCAACTTCAGGCTCCCAGGAAAATGAGGCTCTGAGTAAAGCTTCCAGTAAAACAACATCAGTTGGCGTGTAAATCTCAACACTGGAAGCCAAGAACACAAAGCGCAACGGAATGGAATCAAACTGAGTGCTACAAATTTGCTCAGAGACCACTTGTTCTCTAGGTCATCAGTGGATGGCTTTGCTCTGCCACTGGATCTCGAAGCTACACAAATGTCTCAAAGCACTGGCCAGAAGCTCACTGCTTTCTTCCAGGACAAAACAAGGGGAAAAAAGTATCTTAGGACCTTCAAAACAACAATAAAAATGATGACAAGGTCAACAACAAGAAAAACAATGAAAAGATGACGACAAGCCAAAACATAATGACAACTCAATCCTCCTCCAAGGGACAGACTGATCCTGAGGTTGCCTTCAACCAGCAAGGACCCAGCCCGAATCGTTACTTACAGTTTCTGCACAAAGTAGGATACGCTTATTTAAATTCCGAGTGAGGCAACCCAAATCTGCTTCATTTTTAGTGGCAGCTGTTTTACTCAAGAAAGCTCCTTTGTAGCATGTCCGTAGCCACTGAATGACATTGATCTTCACATCTGTATGGTTTTCTCTTGCTAAATGCAGAGCTGCTCCTTGCAAACCCAGAGGATGTGCTGTTCCAAATAAATAACTGTAGACCTTCCGATAGGTTTACGGTTAATTCCAATGGTTCATTTCTTTTTTGTGGAAAACATTTCTTATTATGTTATTTTCATACAGGTCTAACTGCAGTCGAATACCGTTCACCCTAATTTCTGCCACACTGCCTCTAAAATAAGCTCTGCCTGTAGCACTGTGCAGATCATTAGGAAAGATCCTTCTGCACTGGACCAGGCCAACATCAAAAGACAGAAGGGATCAATGCTGAGTGCTAACTGGCTTTCCCATCCCGTGTTACGGTCTGCCACACAGTATGTTCTATTCTCCTAGCAATTCCATGGGGGGAATATTATGGAGGGGGAAAAAATACAACTCCATTAATTTGCACAATATCTGGGGAATGACAAGGCAAAAAAAGCAGCAGCTTTCAAATGCAGAAGCACAACAGAAGGAGCCGAAGTCACTTCTTCAATGACTAAGAAGCCTCCATCACCATCAGATCACAGAATTTTAGTTTGGGAAAGATCTTTTAGATCATCGAGTGGAACTATTAACCTAATCATCACTTTCCTCTGCATGTAGACAAAACAGCAACAAGCTCTGAAGGTAACTCATCCCATATACTCTGTGTGGGTGGTGTTAGATCACTGGTGCCAGTTTTCAGTCTGTACAATGGGAATTCTTTTTACTTTGTCACAGTCAAAGATGGTAGAAAAGAGGACACGGAAAAATTAGGCAAGAGAGAAAACTTCATCTTCAGAAGTATTTTAAGTGGGGTCACCTCCAGTTTGTTTGTCCCCAGGAGCAAGGCTGCCGTCAGAACGCCGTTTCCTTTTGGCAGTGCTAACTCAGCGCTGCTGTATTCCCACACTTGATCACTCCCCTTTCCTGTTTTTGTTCTCATTGCTGCCTTTGGAGGACAGAGGCAAGAGGAAAAGCGAGACGGGAGCCCTTGGCTCTCTGAAGGGCCACCTCAGGAAGTAAAGAACTTAAAAACACACTGAAACGCTGATGGTTAACGATGGGGTCAGCCAGGCAAAGGCAGGACTTACTGAAAGGAAGAAGTGATGTCCTAACAACTTCAGAGGTTTCAAAACCAACAATCCTTTCCGTCCAGAAGCAGAAAATCATCCCTAGCGCTTCTTCCTCTGTCCATACCAGCCACCTCTTTCTCGTACCACTCTCCTTTAAAACTCTAATGAAAAGTGAACAGGACTTGACTGCAGACACCTTTTGCCAGCAAAACCCCCAAGACTGCCTAAGGGCTTAGCATGCTCCAGTGCTTGAACTCATCATTGAACAGGACACTGCATTGCCTAGGTGGCTCTGAGACCTCTGCCAGGGTTTTTTTTCCTCCCCCATGTACATACAGTGAAGCAGATGGATCATTCTGGAGATGAGTCACTACTGAAACAACTCCCCTGAATTGCTGTGGGATTTGTGTTTAATGTTCTGCAGCTCCTTTTTGGGAGTATTTGGCTCCAGCAAAGGCTTCTCCCACAGAAAACAAGCAAAATAAATCTAGCAGTGCTTAAATATTCACTGCAAACTCCATTTACCTTTTACTGTGCTTCAAGCTTGCTCCCTCCTAAAGCTGACACAGAAGGAAACCCACCATGAGCAGGGCAACTGCCAGCATCAAAAACACAACCAAGATGAGCTTGCAAAGCTTCAGACCAGAGGAGATGCTCAAGTAGATTTGCTGCTGTGATCGCTTCACACTTCTAAAGATCACCCTAGACTAAGTGCTTCGATATATGCAACTCACGCAACCATCACCCAGAGAGGTTGAACTGCCATCTCTGTGCATGTTTAAAAGTCATGGAGATCTGGAGCTTAGGGACACGGTTCAGCAGTGAACTTGGGACAGCTGGGGTCATGCTTGGACTCAACAAGCTTAAAGGTCTCTTCCAACCTAAGATTCTATGATTCTATCTGCACTACACCCACCTGCTTCTCCAAAACTCTTTACATACCTCTACACATTTCCTTAAGCGCAGCCACCACAATAATCACTGTGATCCAACTCCATTTGCAAAGAAATCATTAACTTAGAACACGTTAAAGGTACCAAACCTCAAATCACAGGGAACATCCCTGTCTGTCACTGACACTAATCAAAGGGCCATCAGGAGACACTGGGCATAATCGTTATTTTTATTATTTATTATTATGATGGCTGTTATTACAACAAATGTACCTTCAGGTATGACACAACACCTGATGTTACAAACACCAGTGCCTCTGATCACGGTGACTTTTCAGCATCAAGTGCATTTCTGTCGTCGCTGCTTTCACATCTGCACAGAGGATACTATTTCCTTTGCGTCAGCGGATACAGTGACTAAGGAGCATCAAGAGCAAACTGGGGACGGCAGCAATCGGTGCCCTGTGCAAGTCACTTCACATAACAGATTTTGTCCAGTCCTGTGGTAAGAGGAGTAGGAGCACCTACAAGTGGGAGCTGCAGCCAAAAACTCCCATCCAAATGGTTGGATGCCCAGACCACTGCCAAGTGACCTGCAGCAGATCTGGTGATGAAAAATGTGTTTATGTACATGGAATCATGGACTAACTCTGGTTGGAAGAAACCTTTTGGTTTGTGTGACCATCAGGTTAATAAAAACACATTCTGCTCGGCTTATACAAATATTTTTGCTTACAGAAAGCAAGCTGATGGGAACTTGTTTGAAAGACCAACACAGCAAGGAGACAGCAGCTCTCTAGCCATGTACTGGATTCACACTGGTTCAAGCACATGCCAGCGTGACTCTGAATTGGCAAACCCTACATAGATTTTTTTCTCCTATAAACTGAAAGCAAACCTCAGCTGGGTCAAGCGATAATTAAGAGCAAGGAGAGGATTTTGAAGGACAGCGTGCATTCATGGGCTCTGGTGCTCTCCTTCATTGAAAAAAAGGAGAGTTTCAGGTGGCTGGACACCACAAACACTTAGTGCTTAAAGAGCTGCCAGCTAATCACTCTGGTCATCACACGCTGTCCTCAGCTAAGGGAGAAAGCTGGTGGAGAGCAGAAGACACTGTTAATTTACTGCATAAGTTAGATTTTGATGAAAAATGAGAGTATTCTGATTGTGGAGAACATGAGGAAAAACCATTGAACTATTCAGGTTGGAAAAGACCCTTGAGATCATCAATTCCAGCCATTGCAAATGCTGCTGGCAGACTGGAGAGGGAAAAAAGTGCAATCTGAAAACAAAAGTGATCATCTCTAAGACTAAATGTAATTTTCCACTGGCTTAAAAGACACTAAAAATAAGAGGATCTTACAAAAAAGAAAGATAATGAAAATAAGTTTCCCTACAATCAAGTATTCCTACACCACAGTCACAACCCACAACGAGCAAGCATGCTCACCGTGGCTGCTCAAAGTTCCCTATTTCAATTAGACAGTCCCTAAATGGGAAGATAATTCATCATTCCTTGGAGACTTCAAAAATGCCAACTGATCTTTCGAGGTCCCTTCCAATCCCTAATGATTCTATGATCTTTCAGTTCCCATCTGAGAGGAAGATAAGGAAACACCACAAAAGAAAGGGCACACAGGCAGTTCCCGTTCTTACAACCCAACAGAGCAAGCTGGAATTCTTTCAGGGTGGGTTGGGTTTTTTTTCAAAATCATCAGGTTTAAATTTTGTCCTGGAGTCCTTCATCATCCCTAAGTAGCTTTTCATAGAATTATTGAAAAGTTTAGGTTGGAAAAGAGTCCAACTATTTACCCAACTGTCCCAAGGCCACCATTAAGCCCTGTCCCTAAGCTCCAGATCTCCACGACTTTGAAGCACATCCAGGGATGGTGACAACCTCCTCCCTGAGCAGCCTGTTCCAAGGCCTGATGACCCTTCCTGTGAAGTAGCTTTGTCTCACATCTAAAACTTCCCCTGGTGCAACTTGAAGCCATCTCCTCTTGTTCTATCACTTCGTTCCTGGGAGAAGAGCCCAACATCCCCTCTAATGACTAACTAAACACTCTCAACCTACCAGACATGTCAGCTAACAAGCAGGTAGGAACGAAGCAGAGTGTGGTGAGGTAGCTCACAATCCCAAACACCAAGAGGCGAACGGTATCTTAAGGGTAAAAGTCACTCCCATCTTTCTGTTTTTCATGTCTTCTTTCACATTCAAATCAAGACACTAAACCAGTTGTGCAAATCTGATGATACAAGAAGGTCCCTGCATCTCCTTCTACACTGTAGGCATTTTTTCCACCCCCCACCATCAGCATTCCCACAGCTCTGTTTCCACTTGGAAGAGATCTTAAAGCAAATGACAGGTGTGAAGAGAGGAACAGCAGATTGACACCTACAACACCACGGAGGCCACCCATTTACTCATTAAGAAACCTCATCAGCAAACAGGATGGCATGATTCACCACATCACAACAATCAAAATGAAACCAAAAGTCTCCAGGGCCACCTCCATCCTGACTTGTGGCTTTTATTCCTGAGGATTTTAAGACACAGCCAAGATCCAATGTGATCTCCCACGCCCAGAAAATCCAGTGCAGATCTTTCTGGAGATAGTTTCCTCAGTGTGGCTAGTTCTTCACCTGGGAACTCCCATCCTACCTCTCACTATCACTGCATTGCAAGAGATCACGTCTTGCGTAAGCCTTAACACCAATTAAAGCCAACAACAGCCTGTCAGGTGCATTCTCAAAGCACATGGTAACACAAAAACACCCCAGAAAAGTGTTTCTTCTGTATTTAGCTTTAAGCAAAAAAAAAAAACCCAAACAACCCAGGAATAAAACAATTACCCACTAAAAGATAAGGGCTGTGATGGCCAGGAAAAGCAAACGGGTTCTTTCCGCAGCCATAGTTCTCAGGAAGACTGGGTGGGAGGGAAGGGAGAAGATGTTGCTGGTTTCCATCACAGTCCTTTGATGTTGGCAGGATCGTTCTTGTATCTGAAACACAGCACTTTTATTTCAACTACAGGGGTTTACCCTGGTGGGTTTCTTTAGCTTTTGGGGTTTCTTCTGGAGTGCAGGCAGGAGGGGAAAGCCAGCAGTGAAACAGACACTCACTTTCCCCTCATTAACCCAAAGAGGAGCAAAGAAAATTCCTCACTGTGTACTCCAAGCCGACACAAACCACAGAAAAACTAAGTCCTCAACCTGCCCCACTTAATGAATGTTCTCAGAAAACTTCACCTTCTCTGCAGTCTCCTGCTGCCCAACCTGTTCTGCCTGCACAGGTAAGGCCAGGGCAGGGCCTGGAAGGGTTTGGACCAATTTTTCACCCAGCAGCAAGAGCACTAATGTGCTGATTCTGCCACACTGGTTATTGCTTCAACCTCAGCACCCCAGAAGACCAAACCCCATGGGCTCTTCCCTGACTCAACAGGAACGTCGTCCAAATCTCCGTGCTGGCACACACCGGGCATCTACTCGCAAGAGCAGCATCTCGGCAGTGGAAGGACGGGTCTGTTTACACTCTCGGCAGCTGATGGGTGGGAAGGGAGCTTGGGAGGGACTGCGTGGGCAAAAGAACGGGGCCGCACATCCTTAACTACCGCCTTCAGAGCAGCTGAATCAGCGCCGGGCGGATGGTTGTTTAGTGCTGACACAGAGCTGCAGTAAATCACCACCTTTCTGGAGCAATGAGGAAGTCGCAGGGGTGAACTGAGTCATCCTCCATCCTGACGCCATCCTAGGAGCAGAGGAGCCACAGCCGTGTCCCCTCCCTGGCTCTGGGCTGTGCCCGTGGACCAAAAATAGCTTTAAAGTCAAATCCTGTAGCCATCACTTGGAGCCGAAATGCTTTTAACTGACACTCAGCAAGAACTCATGTATGCTTTTGACACTGCTCCAGAGTAACCTGCATTTAAATTATTTGCTTAATAAAGGAGCCCATTGAACTCCACAAGTTAGACCAAGTGCACACAGAGTCCTGAGCCACAGAGAAGCCAATAAGCTGCATTTTATGGGGCTGCTTTGCATAGACAGCCCATTGTGATGGCCAACACCATGCTGCTACAGGACTAATTCATAATGGCAAAGCCGTTGTCAGCGCTGTTATTTGTGTTGCAGGTAACCCAGAAACCTCATGACAACCTAGTTCTAATGGCCTTCTGGAAAGCTGCTGGCCTCAAGAGTCAGCATCACTTCTTCTGCCAAAGGGGGATTGGGCTGATGTCTTTGCGATTTTGACCTTGTGAACCAACCCCTTTCCACCAGCCACTGGCTTCTCTCACAAACTTCTGCCCTAAGGCCATGTTAATCCTCCTTCATCCAATCCTCATGTGTTTAAGAAGCTCCAGCTTTTTCTTCCTCTCAAGTCATTGGCTTTGAGAAACTGTTTTTCATCATTTCCTGTGGATGATAAAAAGTCTTGGAGACTACAGAAGTGTAAAGGTAAATAAAAACTACATGACAAAGCCTGGGATTTTCATAGTCTTAGGGAAATCAGGTCCCCTGAATCCCACTGCAGCTCAATGAAGAGTCAAGTGCATCATTTTCCATTATGCTCATAAAAATGCCCTAATAAATGTACAACTACACGCAGCTCCACAAGGCTGAGCATTTGTTATTCCCCTAAATGCTGTTACTAAGCCCAAGGCCTCTTATTCCATCCTTTTTTTTTTTTCAGGGAAATTTCTCACTCCTGCCAAGACATCAAAGATGCAGAATACTGGTTCTAGGAAAATCCACCTCAGCGTCAGCTCCTGTTGTTGGGGAAGAACAACAAACAAACCCAATATTCCAAGCTGACAATCACCCCCTCCTGCCCATTCACGTTGCGTCACTCTTGGCTGGTCTGTCAGGCTGATGGAGTCTGTCTGTTTGCCTTGGGGATGACAGTCGCTCCTCACTGACGTCTTTGCTCAGGGCTGTGCCATGGTCCCCGGGACACAATCTGCTCCCAAATGTGCACAGTGGCTCCTGCCAGTTCAAAAAGCTTTTTCCTGGTGTATCTCTGCAGGCTGAAGCAGGAAGATTTTGAGAAGCCAGGGAACTGTGTATCCCTGTACAAACACCATAGCAATCTGTTGGGTGGTTTAACTCTTATCTCCCCCTGCAAAGCCCGAGTGCTCCTGTCCTTCCATGAGCATCAAGACTTTTCCATCTCAAAGACAGCCCTTATCTGGAGTGACCACAGCAAAGCCAGCACTGCTTCCTCCAATTTAGTTTATTTTCAGTTTAAACTGAGGGAAAACCGTTTATTTCAGGACCTTGTTCAATGGGAGGTTCTGATTTTCACTTCAGCAACACTAGCCAGACACTTTTAGATCACAGGTTCCCTCGCCTGAGAGGTGAAGTTGTGAAGTCTGTATTTAAAAACAGAAATCAAAGGGAAAAAACAACCGTGTCTGTATGAACTCTGAGCGGTAAAACTATCCAGGACAGCACTAGACACCCCTTATTGGCTTTTCTTTCCCTTGCTGATAGAACAAGTCCCTGAAGCACTCGTACAAGTTTCTCCTCATTGCGTTTCTGTCCCTGAAGCACTCGTAGGAGTTTCTCCTCGTTGCGTTTCTGTGGTGGGCAAAGGGGAGAGCTGCCAGATCTGCTCCCCTGGCTTCAGTCCAGCTTATTCAGCAGCTTTGATTCTGCTGTTTCAAGATTTCTGCAAAAACTAAAGGCTCAGAGGAGAAAGCTGAGCCTCCGGGCTCAGACCACAGCTACTGCGCATCCATAACAAGCACATCCACACTGTGAGACAAGTAACCAGGCCGTGTCCTTCAGCGTCGCATGGCTGACCATGGCCGGCAGCCCCAACCACATCTTCTAGACATCCTGCTGCTGGCAGCATCTGGGGAACCAAGTGCTGTGCAAATCCATCTGCCACAAAAGACCCAACTCCCACCCAATCTGCTGGGGTGTTTCTTGCCCATCTGCTGCGTCTCCTTTAGGTGCGGCAGAGACAAGCAGGTTTGTGGACAAAATTAAGCAGCAGGATCCAAAGTGATACAGTATTGTCAGAAGAGAGAAATGGCTTAGTCATCCCTCAAAGCTGAAGCTGAAATAGGCTGAGAGCACGTTAGCAGCCGTTAAAAAGACAGCATTTGATTTTTCTTATCAGCTGGTTCTTCCCTCAGATGATTTTCTAGTGGAGACGTGCAAATCAGCACTGGAGAGTTCCACCTCAAGTCCCAGGGTCAGGTTTGGGATCCTCACTCACTGCCAGAAGGACAGACACCGAGAGGCTGGACCATGTCCAGAGAAGGGTGACAGAACTGGGGAAGAGTCTGGAGCACAAGAGCTCTAAGGAGCAGCAGGTGGGTTTAACTGGAGAAAAGGAGGTCCAGGGGAGAACTCGCTGTTGAACTTCAGGAGGCTGGAGCCAGGTGGAGGTCAGTCTCTTCTCCCAGAAGAAGAGAAAACAGCCTTAAGTTGTTGTAGTGGCAGCAGCTGCAGTGTAGTGTAGTGTTGTGGGGGTCCTTGTCTCTGGAACCCCATGTGCCTGGGCTCGCCACCAATGTCACGGGTCAGAGACCACAACCCTATTTCAACCAAGAGCTCCCACCTAAAGCATCAGACTCAAAGGGAAGGTTTAACCAAACCACTTACGGATGCAGGCCATTAACAACTTACACAAACTCTTCTGCAGAAAATACTCAGATTAGCTACAGCATTACCGTTGTGCCAGAGGAGGTTCAGGTTGGCCCTGGGGAACAATTTCTACACCAGAAGGGTTCTCCAGGCCCGGCCCAGGCTGCCCAAGGCAGTGGTGGAGTCCCTGCATCTAGAGGGGTTGCAAAGTTGTGTTGATGTGGGGTGAGGGACAGGGACCTGGGGTTAACAGTTGGACTGGATCATCTTAAAGGTCTTTTCCAGTCAAAACCATCCTGTGATTCAGTGAAATACCCAACAACCAGAACTTTATAGAACAGCAATTTAAAAGGAATTCTCCAAACAGAAGGGTGAACTCCAACTCACTTGTTTCCCCAGGAACAGCAATGCCAACATCTGCTCATCATCAAGAAACCCACAACCTTCACAGAAACTGGTGCTGCCACCAGTAAGGATGTCAAAGAGGGCAGGTTGTTCCTCTCTCTGCATTTTCCTGTTGGAATAACCTCCCTGCCTGATACCCTAAACTGCAGCACTGGCTCCACAAATTGAGGTAACCATGGCTCCAATACATTGAGCAAACAAGCACTATCACTTTAGAGTTGTTTTCCTTTCATTAATAAAACCTTGGTGTGGGACGAGATCAAAATCTGAAGGAGAAAAACCCAAAGGCGGGTCCCCCCCACTCAGCAAATAAAGTGGCGTCCTTTGTGTGGATAAACTCCTTGACTGGGCAATGTGGACAAACTTCTCCTTGTTTATTATAAAAGCACAAGTTCACCCAAGTCCTTTGATGTCCTGACGTACAGAACGCTTCCAGTTACATATCGTTAGAAGGAATTGAAGGGGTGAGGCCACAGTATTTATAGACATGTTCAGGGCTGGAGTTATGGTCAGCAACACACGCTTTGGGGAAAATGCCCACCTGTACATACAGAACCTGGAAGCATGCTCCTACAAAACCCAAGTTGACTGAAATGTGTTTTTATCTGTTTCCTAACTTTGATGGATCAAGTCCGGATTTTAGAGCTACAGACAGAAGAAAAACAATCTGGTGCCAGTTCTATACTAAGAATAAAGACCCTGATGTGACCCTGGCACTTTCAGAACCTGCAATGGGTTTGGGGGTTTTATCAGCCAGAGCACTTCCTTCCCCTAAGTGAGGCCTCAGGTTTCCTTGCACGTCGCAAGATGAATCTCTGCAAGCAACTCAAGACACGAGCAGAATTCTCAGTGGCGGAGTCCTTATCCATATGCATGCAGTGCTGCTGCGTACAGCATCATTATGTAAGTGCCTCTATTTTTAAAAACAAACAGAAATTCTTTTGTCTGGTCACTCTCTGCTGTATGATCCCACCCGCAAACCAGGACATTGGGATTCCACCCACGTTAATTGTAAGTTTATGGGCACAAGGGTGGGACAACAGTAGAAAGTACCAGATAAAAAGTTCCTATCTGCTTGAAAGATGAGGAAAATGTCACCCTTTTTGTTAATAGGATTTATAAAGCAAACAGGTCAAATCACAGGGAAAAGATCCTGCTTCCCTGCCACAGCAAGGAAAAGGGAAATTAACACACTGCTTTTTCACCCTAACCTATTCCTGAAGCTCACTGAAATCTGCATTTCTTAAATTCAAGCTCTTTTCATACAGTTCTGGAGATCAGGAACAACTTTTTCCCCAAAAGGTTTGTCCAGGCCTGGCCCAACCTGCCCAGAACAGCAGCGGAGTCTCCATGCCCAGAGGGGTTACAAAGATGTGGAAACGTGGGGTTAGGGACATGGGTTGGTGGGTACTTGGGGCTAAAGGTTGGACTGGATGGTCTACAAGTTATTTTGTAACCTAAAAGATTCTGTGGCTTTGAAATTTTTAAATTCTATTGCCCACATCCCCTAAAACATCACAGCTGTTGCCTTGCAAAGATTTACTTTGGTTAGAACTTCAAACACCACCACAGCTGAAGCCACTTCTTGACATACAGCAGCAGATACCTCCAGAAGGCAGGGGGGTAGGAACTCATCTTCCTGCAAACATGGAGGAGTTACCTCTACATACATTCTATGACACATTAACATCCCCCCACACAGTGCTTCTATTAAGGAAGATTATCATTCCAGGATTCAGATAAAAATCCAGGATGAGCTCTTCCAATGGCAACCCATAAAATCAATAAAACCTAGAATTCCTTCCATTATACCATATACCAGAAGTTAACACAGTTATGTTGTAAACACTAAGGCCATAATGTTTTTCAAAACCAATGAAGACATTTTTCAATCCACCAGCAGCTCTGCAGTTCAACAGCCTCAACAGAACTGTCAGTCCAAAGATTTCCTTGAGCTAGAAGGGTTTACCAGGAGGACAGAAACACTGTAGTCACAGTTTTCCTATAAGGCACCGAGATAGACAGATCTCAATATTAACTGCTCTTACTCAGTCCGTAGCATCAAAGACAATACCAACCTGCGCTGAAGCAAACTAAGAAATAGCCTTAAAATTCCTGACTGCACATCCTCTGCTCTAACACCCCACAATAATATGGCCTCAGCACGATTCCCTATTCCCCAAAGAGAAAATCTAAAATGCCTTTGTGTATGCTTGGTCACAAAGATGTTCTACAGCACCAAGATCAGCCAGGAGCAGAGCAATACAGATTGGACGGACTCCTCCCACTCCATCCTGCACCCCAGCCACTCCCCCACATCACAGGCTTCCACCTTCCCCTTTCCATATCAGCTCTTGTCTCTCCCGGCAGGGTCTCACCTCCCATGCTTCTACCAACCACTCCTGCCCCGACCTTTGCTGCACGGCGCACGCGTCATCGCCTCCTCTCTGAACAGATTGAGGGAGACAAGCCTTCAAATGAAATTAAAAAAACCCCTCTCCTGCGGCATCTCTGCTTCCACGACAACAAGAAGAAAGAGCCAACTCATAATGGACCGGTGGAGGGGCTGCCAGCTTCAGCAGACGTGTCTGGAATTAGTGGGTTTATTATTTTTTCTTTTAATTTAAAGCCCTTCCAGTTGAGCGTTGTTCATCTTCCCTAAATCCAACACCTGCACTAAGCCTGTGCCGCACCCCTGGGATGTTCTCTGGGGCCTTCACGTGTCCATGAAATGAAACTGGAAGTTAAGTTTGCTCAATCCTGGGGCGGCATGTAACACCCCACAGAAGTTCCTGGAGGAAGATGATCAATAGTAAGTGTGTTATGATGCCAAGAAGTTGACCGCAAACTTATTTACTGCATCTGCCTGTAGGGATTTTGCCCAGTGTCTGCAATACGCTGAGTGCAGCACGACCCTGATGTAAACAGCTGGCCTAATCCCCAAGTTTACACACACATACATATATACAAATTTGTTTACTCTGAGTTGAATGATCATTCCAACCTTTGTTAATCCCATTGCATAACGAACTCCAGCAGCCGTAAATAACCAAGCTGCTCCCTCCCACACACATCAGCCCAAATCACTCATTTCAGCACCTCGCTGCTTTTAAAAATCAGAAGAAACAAAAAGGGATGATGGATCATGGAGAAAGAAATGACAATAAAAGCCCAACAAGGTACACAGCTGCACCGTAGTAACTTCTCACCTGGAGCAGGGGCTGCAAGCACAAGGTAGAGGGAAAACAATTCCAAGCATTGCGCAATTGGAAGCACATCTGATTCACAGCTCCAGCACAGCCCATTATGCAAACGGGGAGGATCTTCCAAACAAGTAGTTGCATGCACATAAACAAAGGCCATCGTTTACACAGTAGAGCCCAGTGAGGCTGATCTAGCGCGTGACGTCACACCCGTAAATTACAACGCAAGTACCGGTGCCAACCTGCTTCCACCCCAAAAGACAGAATGTGATTAACTGGAGATGAGGCTCGTCCGTGCTGGTAACTCTTGGAAACAAACACCCAGGAAGAACATCCTGAGACAGAGGAGGGTTTAAGGGTTCTTTAGCCAAAGAGATTTATGGTTGTTACTGTGTTGCATCATCATGAAGTCTTAAAACAAATGGAGCTCCCTAATGATGCAGCGCTGAAGATAATATAAGGTTAAGCAACGTTGTGCAGTATTGGGGTGCTACACCCACACCAAAGAGCAAATCCCTCCGGCCCCTGTAGGCGAGAGATCGTCGGAAACACGTCGGCTCACGGCTGTGATACAGAAGCCAAACTAAAACACACGTATTGCTTTGAATGGGTTCACAATCACAGTTCTAACACTAAATCCCACTCAACCAGGGCACAGGGAAGGCCAACAGGAAACCAAGCAAGGCAAGGAACACATTCGGCATCGCCTCATCGCTGGATGAGAGACAGAAGAGGCACTAGCAGACAACTCTCCAACCAAGCCGCATCTGAATACCTTTGTGTGAGAAAGCAAGCTCAGGATCTCAGCTCCAGCCACAACTACAGGCTCCCTCCATGTCCCTAGTCACCCACGACCACATAACAATTCTCCCTACAATGGTAAATGACCTACAGAGCTGGCCCCACCACAGGGAAGGAAGCAGCTCCAGCCAGTGTGTCCCCAGCAGCTGGGAACGGGCCGTGTCCAGCCCCCTCAGCCCACAGCAAATCCACCGGATCTCTGCACATTATTACGACTCTGACACGACATCTACAGTTAACTGGGCGATGGTGGAAGCGCTGCCTGCCTCACAGGGAGCTGCTGCTGCGGCTGAACCCTTCAAAGAGAACATATGGATAGGTGTATCTGCACGTATATACACGCACACATGCACATATACATCTAAACATATATATACACAGACACATATATACACACATGCATATCCGTGTATATACAGACACAAACACATGCATGTAGATATATGCAGATACATGTTCATATGCATAAACACATATGTATGTACAGATATGTATACACATGTTCATACACACACACGTAAATACACAGATACACATAAATGTATCTGTATACATATACACACATGTACATACACGTGCATACATGTATACTCACATACATATAGACACACATCTATATATATACATACATATATACATACACACAGACATAGGCTCACACATGTACATATATACATCTACAGACATACATACACACGCATACATGTACACAGACATGCATACACATGTATATATAGAGAGACACACACACTCATACAGACAAATACACAACCTCCAGCACAAAACGCCTCGCTCCTCCTCACCCTCTCTCGCGGGCCCTGCAGACCCGCAGCGAGCCCAGGGAGATGCAGCAGCAGCCACCCCCCACCCCTCTCCCCCTCCACTTCTGAGCCCCCCGCCCCGAGCTAAGAGATGCCGCCGGAGGCCCCACCAAGACCCCCCGACTCAGGGTCTGTGGGGAAAGCGGTAGTCCCGACCCCCTCCTCCGCCCCGCGGTGTCTCTCACCTCCGGAGCCGCCGCTGGTCTGAGGCGCGGGGCGGGAGCAGGAGGCTCCCAGACGGCGGCGGCGGGAGCAGAGCGGCCTCAGCGGGGAACCGAGGCGGGGCGGGGGCGAGCCCGGCCCTCACGGCGGGAGGGGGAAGGAGGAGGAGGAGGAGGAAGAAGAGGAGGAGGAGGGAGAAGAGGAGGAGGAGCCTCCGCGACCCGCCCTCCATTGCCGCCTACCGCGAGGGGGTGGGTGGTCACCGAGCGAGGGGTTTTGTGACAGGGCCGCTCACTGCCTGTGTCCATGTTACACGTCCATTAGGAACATACAAACCCCTACACACATGGCTATAACTATACACAGATAGATAACAACATAGTTATATACATTATATAGTAGAGGCATACATTGCTTCATATACTTAATAGAGATTCATGGAATCATAGAATCGTTGAGGTTGGGAAAGATCTTTAAGCTCATCGAGTCCAACCACTAACCCACTGTGTCCCAAGGCCACCACTAAACCCTGTCCCTAAGCTCCAGATCTTCATGACTTCTAACAATGTCCAGGGATGACGATTCAACCCCTTCCCTGGGCAGCTTGCTCCAAGGCCTGATGGTCCTTTCCATGGAGAAATTTTCCGTCATGTCCAGCTAAGACTTCCCATGGCTTTTTCCTCTTGTTCTATCACCAACTCCCATCTCGTTCCCAGTTGTGAGATGGAACATAGGAGGCTCTATATAAATATCAGAAGGAACTTCTTCATGGTGAGGGTGACAGAGCACTGGAACAGGCTGCCCAGGGGGGCTGTGGAATCTCCTGCTCTCAAAACGTTTCAAACCTGCCTGGATATGTTCCTGTGTGACTTGATCTGTGTGATCCTGCTGTGGCAGGGGGTTTGGACCAGACGATCTTTCAAGGTCCCTTCCAATCCCTAATGTTCTGTGAGTCTGTGACTGTGCCTTTCTGCACCATTATCCAGCAGAACTCCCTTTCTGGTCCAGTTTATATGGCACCTCCTCTGTTCCACCTCACANTGGAACAGGCTGCCCAGGGGGGCTGTGGAATCTCCTGCTCTCAAAACGTTTCAAACCTGCCTGGATATGTTCCTGTGTGACTTGATCTGTGTGATCCTGCTGTGGCAGGGGGTTTGGACCAGACGATCTTTCAAGGTCCCTTCCAATCCCTAATGTTCTGTGAGTCTGTGACTGTGCCTTTCTGCACCATTATCCAGCAGAACTCCCTTTCTGGTCCAGTTTATATGGCACCTCCTCTGTTCCACCTCACACCCATTGCCCCTTGTCCTATCACTAGATGACACTGAGCAGAGCCTGGCTCCATCCTCGTGACACTCACCCTTTACATATTTATAAACATTAATGAGGTCACCCCTCAGTCCCCTCCAAGCTAAAGACACCCAGCTCCCTCAGCCTCTCCTTATAAGGGAGGTGTTCCACTGCCTTCATCATCCTCACTGCTCTACGCTCACCTCTCTCCAGCAGCTCTGTGTCCTTCTTGAACTGAGGGGCCCAGAACTGGACACAACACTCCAGCTGTGGTCTCACTAGGGCAGATTAGAGGGACAGAGCCCCCCTCTTGATGTGCTAACCACCTCCCTTCTGCTCCACCCCAGGATGCTGTGGGGGGTTCTGCTGGACAGTGAAGAGAGGGCACAGAAAAGCACAAGCTCTGTAGATCTAGTTTCCTCCTACGGGTTTTCCATTGTCCCATAAAATTTGAAGGTGTCACATACCGCAAAGTTTTCAAGATGTCAAACTTACCGAGGTGGCTTCAATGCAGTAAAACAACAAGCTGCTCTTTGAGCTGTTCTGCTGCTTGACAAGCAAGGCAGGATCAACTGTTGTGAACTTCCCAGCTCCTTGGTAATGGTGCATTAACATCAAAGCCTAGTTTGGCACATTTAAATGATTACAAGTGATCATCTGTTTGTTTTGCACAGTCTGGTCCTGCTCGTTGCATCCACTATTGTTATGAAAAATGGAAATGGTGTTCATTCTGCAAGAAAGAGAAAACAGCTCTCAAATCCTCAGTGTATTAAGGGAGTGCATTTTAACACAATAAATAATTATCTTTGAACAAACGATGCCCTCAGAAACACGGGATGCTCTCATTCACCCCACTGAGTGCTACACCTGCTCAGAGAGCAAAAATGAGTCTGAATTATTTTTCAGAAGAGTCAGAGTTCAATCTGCATCACTTAAAGCTGCATAATTCTCCTGAATTCTCCTTTTGCATTCTTTATCATCCAGAGCAGGGCCTACATGAAAAACATGAAACAGAAAACAAGCCCAGCTGTTGGAGAAACCTACGGATACCCCGGGGGATTTTCAGCCAGTCTTCACTGATCTCAGTTCTGCGTGCAACGCGTGTTTATTTACTCTTCAGATTCAATTATTCTCTTGATACCTAAGCTCGCAATTAGGCCAGATAAGACAAAACAGGTAGATAAGCCCCCAGATAAGCCACGCACATTTTGCATGCTGTATAAACAAGAATAAAAGAGCCCTGTCAGAGCAGCCAATGCTGAGGTCCTAATTCCAGATGAATGACTTAGCAATGCTGTCTAGTCATTTCAGCTAAAGGCAAAGAGAATAAAAAACAAGCAGAAACTTTAAATTTTGGTTGTTCAACATTTGAAAACAGTGTAGACAACTGCTAAAGTGAGTTCTGTTGTCTCCTCTGTGTTTAAAAGTCATGTAGATCTGCAGCTTAGGGACATGGTTTAGTGATGGCCTCAGTCAAGTTGGATTAATGGTCGGACTTCATGATCTTAAAGATGTTTTTCAACCTAAACAATTCTATGATTCTTAAATTAATACATGGGGTTTCTTATTCTGTAGCTGCAGACGACACACCTCCACTCTAATAAGATAACCCAACCAAGATCATCTTGATTTGCATGCCCAGAGGCACATTTTGTCAGAACCCCTCAGGATTTTGCTGTCTGGGCGTTTGGGAAGGGGTTGGCTTGGTGTGATGGGAGACAAGAGTTGGTATGTCCCAGTTCCTTGGTAGGTCAGCCCTAATAGCAGTTTACTTGTCATGATAAGATCTGAAGTGCCAGTGTTGAATATTGAGACGCCTACATTAGGAGATAAGCCTTGATAAATTTTAAGTAAATGAGTCTTTCAGGGCACCACAAAAGTACTTTTTGCAAAAACATGCAGCCAAGACTGATGGCTACAACAGTAACGAAGAATTAGGGGATTTTTGGTGTATTTTAATGCACCAGAAAAAAAACCCACCCATCCCAAGTTCATAACCTGCTGAAGGATTGCTTGGAACAATAAAAACTGGCGTGGGTGAAGACATGGTTTGTGATCTGCCCACGCCATTTCTCAATATTACAGCAAGGGATGGTGCACCACCTGTAAAGTTAAACCTGGACACTGTTTTATTAGGTCAAGGTCTTGAGTCAAAATAAGGTGGACAAACAGTGGTCCCATAAGTAGCCTGAAGCACAGAGTAGGGTTGAGAAGCAAAGCTACAAGCCATGGCTAAAAGGCCATGTCCTACCACCTCCTTCTTTTCCTGAAGGAGGCATGAAAAAGAAAGATATAAATGGATTTGTCGGCATGACTTTTCATACCAGCAAGGAGAACACACGGACTCGAGACTGCTGCTGGCCATATGGGATTGAAGGTTTACTTCATTGTGCAACATTGTGTGTTATTGCCTTTTAATTTCCAAGCTGAAGAAATAAAGCAAACATATTCCTTGTCATTGTGCTCCTCTTACGATAGAGAATTTAATTGCAATCCAATCACGGCAAAAATTATGATTCCCTTAGAAATTGTAACTTGGTCCAAAACACAGACCTCTTTGGGAGCAACTGTTGCTATGTACCTTTGCAGAAACCATTAAAGTGCCACAAAGTGAGTGTTATGGTTGGTAAGGGAACTATTATGTTGAACTTCACAGCATGTATGGGTACGTGATTAATCACCAACACATTTTTATTGTATTTTTTATGTTTAGGTTAGGATACGGAGCTGTAGGGCAGGATTTGTCTGCCTTGTCTTAGTTATCTCCAGTGTTCATGCTACAGGTGGTCATCCATGCTCCTTTTAATATCAGTGGAGAGAAACAGGAACATCCAAAGGTTGATCTATCTTAAGAGGCTTGTGTTTTGTTGGTATCACTAGCACAAGCACAGGCACCTTGCCAACTGTGTGAGGTAAGTCCATCCTCAAGGGGCAGTTCGATAGTCTTTAGGAAGGGAATCACTCCATGATCATCTTGAGGAGCTTTTCCCTTAATAAACCAATAAGAAGTTTTCCTTTTCTTGCTTCCCTACTTTGTGAGCATCTGTTTGCCCATCCTCCTCCAGTACTGTCATTGTTCAACCTGGACACGTGGCAATCCTACCACGCCATCAGTTATTTCTCTAAAAAGTGGTTTCAGTTCATTATCAAAACAAACTCACACACTCCCTAGGCTGCTCAAAGGTTTCTCTCTTGGAGGAAGAATCACTGAATCACAGAACATTAGAGATTGGAAGGGACCTCGAGAGATCATCTAGTGCACAGAAGATCTATTGGTGTCTCTCGATCTCATGCAGGGTGCTAAATAGATGGAGTGTCCATCTCCTGCCCTTACCCATCACAAAAGTGTCCAGTTAAACCTCTGTGAGCTGGAGAGCTGCAAGTCTGCTTGTGGGCAAAGAGCTTCCTTAAACCACTAAGCCACAGCAGAGGCAGGAGTCAGGCACATGACTACATCGAGTGTGTGGCATTAACCAACCCAGACAATGAAGCTAAGCTTAGAGATCATACAGCCTTTTCTGGGTGGGGGGTAAGAGATGAAAGTCCTACCAACAGCAATACAGGAGAAGAAAGGAAAGCTGTAACCTCTCTGCATCAACTCCAACAACATCTGCAGCCTGTTGCTGGTGGGATGGGGTTCTCTGGCTTCAGAAAATACAGAAGTATCTCCCCGAAGGTGAGTACTTGCCTGGGGAGGCTGGAGAAACTAGAAGGCAAACTACCTATTAACCTCCCACCAAGCGTGGTAGCAGAGTAATTTTTTATGACCAGCTACGCCTGAGATGGTGCAAACATCTGTTACTGGGTTTGCTGTTTGTTTTGTGTCTGTGGCTCTGTGTGCTCTTTTGGAGAAGGGGAAGGGGAAGAACCAACAGCCTCTGAATCTCACCATGACTCAGATGTCCAGGTGTGATGCTAAAGAAAAGTTAGTCTGAGCCAGATTGAAAGAAAACACTTGGAAGATACTCAAAAAAGCCTGTGTTGATGTTTGAGGGTGTAGAACTTCACCTGGAGTTTGACAAACCCTCACTTTTCATTGTCTGCACACAATGTCAAGGAGAGATTTCCCAACTTTGCTAAGACAAGGAAATACAAAGTGTTATATCCTCCCTTGGTTCCCGTGGGGCTGTGCTTGCCCCCCTGAGGTACAAAGTGTCGGGTAAATCTCAACCTCCAGCTCGTGGTATTCGTGCCTTCTGCTGCTGACCAAATAATGGAAGACAATTCTCAAGTACCCAATGTCCATCCTGCAGACCCTACCAAAAATGAAAGAGCACTGTGCCATCAGCATGAGGACATTCTTAATGGTCCCTGTGTGTCTCAGTAACTTCTTTCTGCTAGTATGGTTGGGTTGTCTCAAAAATCAGATTAAATTGGAAATTTAGGGATTGTCTGAAGGCATCTGTCAGCAGTGGGTCTGAAAGTATCTCTTGACAGTGGGCCTTGGTGGTCGCATGGTCATGGTGGTACGAGGTCTAAGTGGACGTCACCCTGTCTTCAAGGTCCTCTTTATGCTGATCTTCTCCAAGGCAGACTCTGAGGTGCCTGAATGAGCAGGATCAGTTATTTTATAAGGTCATTCAATGTGGTGAAGGTGGGGGGAAAGGGTGACCTATTTCTTGTCTTTAGTAGACACCAGCACTTGTGACTTTAGCTGCAGGTAGAGCTATTAAATGAACAAAATCCCAGAGTAACTAAGGGACTGAACAGGTCCCAGTAACCAAGAAGCAGAGGGTGAGTGTTTTTCTGTTTCAGTGAGGACCAAATCAGGCTCCTAAATGTCCTAAACAAATCCCAATAAACAGCTCAACTCATGTCCACAGCTACCCGTGCTCCTGCACATCATTTCATTACAAGCTGTTCCATTAATCTTAGTCTATTTAACTTGATTAATTGCTGAGTGCTGTCTGTATTTTTGATACTGGGACCAGAAGGGAGACTGAACACCAGACATAAGGTCATTATGTAATTGTGCATAGAACTGAAGAAAAACTGGAGTAGGTTCATCCTTGTCCGACTCTATATAGTGTTGGACAAAAAGAAATGGGGCCAAATAACTTCGGAGACTGTATGGGAGCATCCTGCCATGTGCTGACATGTGTGTCAATGGCTTAGAGTAGGATTAGGGCTTCTGCAAGCTCTCTTAAGGCTTTGTAAAATACAAGGAGCCTACTCTTGCCTTGGCATGGTGGTAGCTGTGAGGTGAGGATCAGTTTCGGGGTCCCTCCTGGGCTCATTTGTGCTTGGCGTCACCTTTGACCACTCAATTTCCCAGTCCCCAGCAGAACAGGAAGAAACAGTTCTTGGTTCCTCACTTGAACAGAGCAAAGTTTTATCTTCTCTCCTTTTTAATCTCAGCGTTACGATTTGTTTCAACATGCATGCATTGCTTGTAAAATGCCACATAAAACTCCAGCTCTCATCTCAGCCACAATGATATTAAGAGTAATGGAAAGAACTCAGAAAGGTGAGTTGTTCACGGCCCATAAAAGAGAGGAGATCCAGGTGAAGCCAGCTGAAGCCTGTGTACTGCAAAGCTGGGTAACAAAAGGATCTCATAACAATATGTGGAGAATATTATTAGGATTGTAGGAGAAGAGTTTGGTATCCTCCCCAGCAGAAAACTGCATGTAAATCACAACATCCTTTCCAAGTTATTCTATAAATGCACAAACCTTGTGGGCTAGCAGATGAGTTGGAGACTGTTACCCAATCTGCCCTGGAGCAGCCAGGGAAATAGATCTGCTGCTGACAGAGAAACAATTCCCATGATTTATAGAATGCAAATATGTTATTTACCCTCCAAGGATTCTGTACTTGTAGTGTACAGAGGGTGTGCAGGGTTGGATCCTCTTTGGTTGGGTGTGACTATGAAAACAAATTCAAGTGTCCCTAGAAGCCAAGGGAGTTCATGTGTCCCATGGTGAGATGGAGAGCCACACTGATGTACTCACAAGCCTGTGACTGTATGGAGAGCTCAACTCTGAGCTGAGAAAATACGGATGAGCCACGGATAGGGAGTGATTCAGTATCGCTGGCAATTCACCATCCAGTGTCCAGCATAAACTGCAAACTCAGCTCTCAGCTTTCTTATAGGTGGGTCCAGTCTAGCAGAGCTACGATAGGTCATTTCCAAATGCTCTACGGAGTTTAGGCAATGAACAAGGGGTGTTTTTTGATATTTGAGTTCTCCAGGTCTCATTAGAGGCAGCACTAATATTGACTTGTTTGCATTTCAAATGAAAGGGAGTGTGTCTAATAACAGCAGCAATTTGGTCAATATTGGCACAGTCTAGGTGCCAAGTTAAGAGGTGGATGACATTTTTGTTAACCTCAGCACTCTCTACAGAGCTGCAGTTCTGCTTGGGAGACAGTTTTTTGTCACTAGTGTGACCAGGGCTGTGAAAGGAGAGCAGCTCGTAGGGTCATCTGCCTAAATCTCAGATTAGCTCCTGAATGAGGTGGTAAGAAGTGCCTCAGAGCTTTACTGTACACCACTGTCACCTCTGTCCCAGAAGCCAGCTTGCCTGTGCTCAGTCCATTAAAATCATTAAAATCTTAAAATCATTAAAACTGGAAGAGACCTTTAAGATCATCAAGTCCAACTGTCAACCCAACACTACCATGGCCACTAAAGGACATTCCCTTGTTTTTTGAATTCATTTTTTGAACCTTTACAGTGACGGTGACTCCACAGCCTCCCTGGGCAGCCTGTTCCAATCCCTGACCACTCTGTCAGTGAAGAAATTTTTCCTGATGTCCACTCAAAATATCTCCTGGCACAGCGTGAGGCCATTCCCCTTGTTCTATCGTTACTGAGCTGGGAGAAGGGACCAACCCACACATCTCTACAACCTCCTTTCAGGTAGTTTTAAAGAGCAGTAAGGTCTCCCCTCAACCTCCCTTTCTCCAAAACTTTCCTCTTCCTCCTTCTGCTCTGCCTGCTCAAGTTGAGCCCCACAGATCCGCACTCCATGGGGGAGACCTCAGTTTTTGCCCCTTATCTGCCACACCAGCCCTGTCTGTGGAGCAGCCGGTCCTTGTTCACCAGCATCTGTTGGATGTGACTGTAATTTTCAATTCCTAAGATGTGGTTAGCTGGAGCACACAGTGCATTCATTCGATGCCACTCTTGTGATAGCACACCACACATGAAGTTGCTTACATAGTTTTCTGTGGCAGTCATCACAGTATTTTGCAAATAGAAATAATTCTTTAAATCAGTCTGAGGAAGGGAATTGTACCAATTCCCATGGTAGAGACAGCAGAGCTACGGCAGGGAAGGAAGATGACTTGCTCAAGGAGTCTGTGGAGGAAGAGTGGGAGGGGGAATCCCATCTGCCAAAGAAGGGCTTAATCCAGGCTACAGGAAGCAAGAGAAATGACTCAGTTGCAGATGATAAGAAGGTTGGAAGGCAAGTGGAAGCTGGCCTGCAATCTGGATGGAGGCAGAGGGAGAGGAGCTGTATTTTCTGAAAGTGCTCACAAGGAAGTACTTGTACTTATGCAGCCAAAAAGAAAACCAGTCCCAGGGTCAGACTAGGACTTATCTGTCAGAAAATAAGGAGCCAGTGAATTAGAAGGTCAATCTCTGCTTGGCTCGAGCATGCTGCTGGGCAGTAGAGCTGCCTGCTTACAGGGAGACTGAATTCAAGCCTGTGAGCAAAACATCCTCTCTTGGATCAATAGTTCTGTTCACAGCAGAAGTTGCAAGTTGGGGTCACGAGAAAAAAGTCATTACTCTGCTACTGGAAATTCTCAGTTTCTAGCTTGTAGCTGTTCCCTGCCTCTTGTAGGTTACTGTGCTTAAGCTTGTGCTCCTTCACTTATTGTAATTTTTTTTGAATCTCTAAAAGCTCTGGCAAAAGAGTCCTCCAGCGTGATCCTGAGAGGTTTTATCACTCAGGATTTTTGCATAGTGATATGATGGTACAGATTTAGGTGTGGAGAACTACAGAAGCAATTAGACTATTCATATGAATTTAGAAAAGTTAATCTACACTGGGCCCAGCTCATAATTCATCTGAGACAGTTTAGCACTTGTCAAGTAATTCCCAGGCAGATAATCCCCAGAAGGATTATTTCAGCTCTTAGCTCCAGACTTGGTGTTCAATCACCAAAACACACCTCTGCATCACCTGATGGTCCTCCTTCCTTCTTCGGATAATGTGCACATTGGTTTCAGTAGTGACAAAACAAGGTCTAAAACCAAGAATAGAAGTGTCTCAGAGTGAGAGGATGCAAATTCCCCTTCAGCAATGACTTTTCTCACTGGAATCAGGATTTCATGGTGCTCTTGGTAAAAAAAAACATAGCACTGTATGAGTAAATCTCCAGGCTTGTATCTCCCAGCATCAGAGGAATGTCCCAATGCTTCCTTTTAGCAGCTGACGGAGAAAAAACATCAGTGCAGAGAAGTATCCAAATATACAGCAGCTCTACAGGACTGAGTAAAGCCCGGTGAAATGTGAGTGTCTATATTTTCCCTGGGGACGTTTCAGATAGCTCCTATTTCTACACGGGCTACAGATCATGAGCAGAGATAGCTTGGTGGCAGTTTTTCTGAATCACAGTGAGGAGAGCGGAAGGCAAGTGGAAACCAGCAAGGGAACTCAGTAATCTGAGTCTGGAAAGCACATGTGGCTCATTTTTAGGCTGAGCTTTGCAGGAAAGATAGTTTGATTGACTTAAAAAACTTCCTTGTCAACCTTGCGATAGGTCTACACGAGATTTTTGTTGTCCCCTGAGGTGGCTGCATGTGTTTCTGGAGCTCATATTTGAACACATCCGGACTCAGCAATGTGCTGCTGTTACTTTATCTCCAGTTAAAAGTGAAAAGCAGGAACATTTGCCTCCCTCATCATCACAATGACTTCTAGGCCAGCCCAGACATTTCTGAGCGCTCCCAGTTTTTGTCCCATGTGCCCTGACATCTCTTGTGAGCGCTGCCCAGAATGTGGATTGAAACGTGCTGTCTAAATAAACACAGTATTTCTGCTTGATGTGAAGTGACCGTCCTTCCTGCTATTGGCAGCTTCCCGGCAGAGGCACTTACTGAGGTTATTAACAAAAAATAACCCTCCCCTTTTGGAGCTGGTTTTAATTTACTTTGGCCCTGCCACAAAATTTTCTTTGGATGCCAGTGAGGGGGGTACGGGAGGAGAGGAACTTCTAGAAAGAAAGGCTAAATAAAATATTGGGAAAATGCACCTGTGAGGGATGTGATCATTTAGATGAAAGGCGTCTTCAGAGCAGCCCAGCATAGACCAAACGGGATGCCTTCGAAGCTGGCGAGTGCCCAAACCATAACTGAACATCCCCCTCTGAAACCTGACGGTGGGAGAAATTGATGCAAAGATACACAACTGAATTTGAAGAGGAAAGATGGGACTGACAGGGATGTGTGTTTTGAGACCTGAAGAAAGAATCTAGTGATAGGCATCTAGTGATAGGACAGGGAGCAACGGGTCTAAGCTGGAACATAAGAGGTTCCACATCAATATGAGAAGGAACTTCTTCCCAGTCAGGGTGACAGAGCACTGGAACAGGCTGCCCAGGGGAGTTGTGTGGAGACATTTAAAGCCCACCTGGATGTGTTCCTGTGTGACTTGGTCTACGTGATGCTGCTGTGGCAGGGGGATTGGACTAGATGATCTTTCGAGGTCTCTTCCAATCCCTAATGTTCTGTGGTTCTGTGATTCTGTGAAGGTTGGGTCTTTTCCACCCTAAACAATTTTATGTATCAGTAGAGTATGAGAACAGGGAAGATCTAAAACTTCTACAGCTTAAGACGAACTAACTGGTATTATTTTCTGTTCTCTACAGATATGAAAGACAACACATGGCAAAGAGCAGCTCGTTGATCGTATGTGACAACCAGGAGCATCTCCAAAAGCCTCTCTGAGACATGTCAAGTATTAATTCTTGTGATCACGTCAAACTATTCATCTCGCATCAATTCAGATTGCTTTCCTTCCGGGGACAGCCCATCTCTCAGCTGAAGTCTGATGTATACTGTGTCAGCATCACCAGCCACAAAGACTGGGTGCAGGAGACTAGAGGAAACATCAGGAAGATGTTGCTGCAGTGCCTCTCGTCAACAGCGAGGGCTAGGTTGGTGACCACTATTGGGAAAAAAATTCATTAAAAATCAAAAACTTGAGAGACAAAGAGCTGCCAAGCACCAGGCTACGCTGTCGCTCCCACTGTTTCACAGCACGGCGCCGGCATGTTGCACCAGCAAGACTCTCAGTCCCTTTAAAAAGGGAGAGCCGTGTCTTTGAGATGATTAAATACGCTGCGACGTGAGGAGTGTGCTCTGTCGCTCGCAGCTAGTAGAGACACTAACTGAGCTCATTTCCTCCTCCCTTTTGCAGGAGATCAGCAAAAGGGAAACAGCAGTGACTGGCTGGTGCTGGGGGGAGGATGGTTCCCCAGGAGGACAGTGCTTTTGGGGTGTGGAGCTGGCACAGGATCCTGCTGGGAATGTTTACATCCCTTCCATCAGCTTGCCTTACTTTCTGGCTAAACCCATTGACCCTTGAAAAGACAACCCTGCTGACTGCAACTGCTCTTGCTGCCACTGTTTAACTCTTTCACGTTGAACCTAACAAAGTTGTCTGGAAGTCTCATATGTCATTCTCTGTAACTGATTTTTCAAATATGCTGGACTTGCGTGCAATGACAACAGGCCACCAAGAAATGAAAACGAGATGCAGCCTTGGCAGCTTCTAGACACACAATGGAGTATACAGACAAGAGAGAGATGATGAGAGAAAGGTAATGTTGTTTGCAGGGTAAAAATGCTAAGTAGGAAGCATAAACTCTGAAAGCTGAGCATACCACAGCAGAAACAAGCTAAGCTTCCAGATCCTTGCTGGGTCTAGAATTTCTCCTTTTGTTATACGGTAAAAATTCCAGTTCTATAGAAGAAAACATTACTTTCAACCACAACAGTGAATAAATACTACTGTAAGTTGTCCAGTGAGGTTGTAAAACCTTCATCTCTGGAGGTACCTAAAACTTGTCTGAACACAGTCTCAAGCAGCCTGCTGGAACTGGAACTGCCTTGAAGAGAAGGCTGGAGTGGAGAATATCTCTGGAGGTCCCTTCCAACCTACCAGATACGATGTCACTGTAATGATGGGTTGTTTTCTTTTAATTTTCATATCAAATACTAATAGAGGTGGATCTGTACAAGGTTTAGTGATAGAATGTGCTACTAGAACAATGTAAAAGGTCTCAGCAAGATCCCTTTCCATATTCATAGACTCATTAGGGATCAGAAGGGACCTCAAAAGATCATCTAGTCCAATCCCTCTGCCACAGCAGGATCACCTAGACCAAATTGCACAGGAACATCTCCAGAGAAGGAGACTCCACAAGCCCCCTGGGCAGCCTTTTCCAGTGCTCCGCTAACCTCACTGGGAAGAGGTTCTTTCTGATATTATTTTAATATAATCTGAAAATAAGAGAAAAAGCCACTATTCTGGTTCAGTATCAACTGCATGAGTAGCCACAGAGACAGGTACATCCATCCCTGCATCAGAACAGTTGCACGTACAACCACAGCCCGAGGAGCAGTAATGAAGCAGTAACAGCGACTCCATTTGCAGCCCCCAGTTAATTTCTGAAACACAGACCTACCAGGAGATGACATTAATTCGTTTGGGGGGATGCTGATATATCACACAACCATGTCAGAGCAAACACCGTGTCAGAGGACCCCTGCAGGCCGTCGTGAGCAACATGTACCTACCGCGTGTGGATGGCTTCCCGCTGGAGGAGGGAGAGGCAATGTGCACTGAACCCTGCTCAGCATTGCTGTGCAGGACAGGATGTGAAGAAGGATCTGTTCCTCACTCTAAACAATGTGAAGCTTTTTTTATCTAGTCGAAATGTAATTAGAGAGATTAGAATTTGGCTGCAAAACCTTGGCTGGCTCATCTACAGCAGCAAAGTGAGACAAGTTACCAAACCTTGGTCCTTGGAAGGGTCTTGTGGTTCTTACACCACGGGATTCTGAGGCTGCCCAGTCCCTTTTGGGAGGATGCTTCTATGATTAAGCTGCATTTTCTAAACACTTAAATCTACTTGTGCTCACACTCCTCTTCAGCCTAATGCGGAACCATTTCTAGGGGAGCGACAGCTCCGACAAGAGCAAATGGCCAAGTGAAAATGATGTTGAGATCCCCTTTGACAAGGCCACTTCAGACAAAAGAAATGTTAAACAAACAGCCTTACACAATGGGAACCAGTGAACTTCTGCTGAACCTTGCTGATGACCGGGTGCCAAAGGAAAGTTTGAAGCTACCCACATGTTCTCTAGTGGAAATCTCTCTGGTTTTAGTGTCCGGTGTTTGTGTACCATTTGAAACAAAAAAAAAAAAGAGGGTTTAATTATCTCTCCAGTGTATGATAGCTGACATGGACTAAAACATCTGCCCAGAGCTTCACCAGAGTGAAGATCCTGCCTGCTGTTGATCACTCAGACAATACAAACCTAGGGCATACTAAGCCACAAATGAGAAGCTGGTGAGACCAGATGACTCTGCAGCATGGCCATAGTACCAAAGGAAATTAAAATATTAAGGTCTATCATGCTGGACAGGTATTGCTTTCAGGCTACAACCATAGAATGGTTTGGGTTGGAAGACATCTCAGAGATCATCCAGTCCCAATCCCCCTACTATAGGCAAGGACACCTCTCATTAGACAAGGCTGCCCAGAGACTCATCCAACCTGGCCTTGTGATCTGCTGCCACAAAATAAAAGTGGCTGTGGTCTGGGTAACTTTTCAGAATTGTCTGCTTGGCTGGACAGCGCGAGGGTTGTGGGTAGAAGCAATGCCTTAGGGCAGATGGAGTTAGAATCAGCTTTACAGCTTTCAGGACCATAAGTGCTTCAAATTTTATACTACAGTGCTATTTCTTTGCCTAAACCAATCCCAGTCAGGAATCTGATAGTCCAAGTCCATTTCTCTTTCAGCCATTAGAGAAAAACTGCAGTCTAATATTTTAAATCTTCTGATCGTTGCTATCTACAGTAACTGCGCAAGAACAAACTGCCAAAGGGATCAATCTTGTAAAGAAAAATTAACTCCCTGAATTGGAAAACAGCCACCGCAGTCTGATGTCATCAAAGATGCAGAAAATGCAGCTCATGGAAGCAAAAGACTGACCAAACCTGAGCCTAGTTGTTCTAAGGTGTATGATGGTCATTATGCTTTAACTAAAAATGAGCTTTAAATCTGACTCCCTCCAGTGGCTTTGTGTCCTTCTTGAACTGAGGGTTTTACGGTTTAGCCAGAGAAACCTGTGCTCAAAGCCTGTGGCTGTCCTGGTAAGCAGAGATCATAAAAAGGCTCTGGGGAAAGACACTGACTTGATTTTTATCTGGTTTTCTATGTTACAGATCTAAGCCATGTTTCTAAGTTTACCTACCATAGAGAAAGGCAGGAGTTTAACTGGTTTTTCCCCTCCCTAAGTGCTTCGGCCACAGAAGTTTCCACTGGTGGAGCAAATTCCCTCTAAATGCCAGTGAGCAGCTTCAAACTCAACAGCCTTGTCCACAGCCCTGTGGTGGACCTTTGGCCCAGAAGGTCCCCAGGGGAAGGAGCATTTAGCTTTGCCATTCCTCTGGGAGCCACAGAGCCGTCCCAGGCTGATCAAGCTTGGCATGACATGAGTACATCCTTTTTGAGTTTTTCCAGTTGGTTTGGGTCACTGCAGTAATGCTCTACATCTGCCCGGCAGGCCAAGTGCTTCTTCATGAGAAAAGAAAATGGAAAAAGAAATGTCCACAAGTTTCATAGCCCTTGGAACAGACCCAAGCTGTATGACTACAACTGTAGGAATTAAAATTGAGCTGTGGGAGTTGCCTGAGGTGATCAAAGAGTACCATTGATGCTTCTTGTTCATTAAATAATACAATCCCTTTTGCTGGATGAAAAGTGGAAACAAGGCCAGGCTGTTCCTAGGGATGGTGACCAGTGGCTGGGCTGCAGATGTTGGTCAGCCGAGGCACTAGCAGGACTCCTCTAGAGGAGATGATGGAAGGGCATCCTCAATCTTCTCAGCTGCCCCATGCAGTGATGCTCAGGCAGATGAGAAGAACCTGGATGCTACCTTACCACAAGGTTTTCCAGGCTGGTCAAGCACACACACAGGCAGGAGCAAGGTGTCCATGGGCTCCAGCAGGCAGGAAGACAGAGTAACCAGGGGTGCTTCTGAAAACCCTACCATGCATCTTGCCAGGGAAGGGTGCAATGCTTGTGTTCAGGGTCCCTGCTGCTCCCTGGCTCTTGTAAGGGTGAGGTTGTCCAGGGCACCTCTTTCCATTCCTACTTTCACTTTGGTGTCCAAACGCATCCAGTTAGAGGGACAAGAATAGCTTTTTGTGGAGCATTGGTTGAGGTGGCATCTGAGCCACCAGTTGCCCTCCAGCTCTCAGTAACCTCAGCCCAACATCCCTTTGTTTCAATAGGCTTCATGCCAGTTTCCTGACAGAGGTAACTGGCCAACCAGAGCCAAAAGGAGAGAAGGGCAGGAACACCACAATAGCAGCACAAACATAAGTCCCACCACAGCTAATCTTAGCAGCTCTGCCTGCAAGCAGAGGGCAGAACAGGCCCTGCTATAGGCAGAGGACTGAGGTAATGGCTTGACCCTTTACCAGCAGCAGCTCCTTGGATCAGTGGGAGATCTAGACATGTGATAAGTGGCATTTTCTAAGGGAGCCTCAAAGTCACTCCCAGATTCCACATCCCCAATCTCCAGGGCTTCTGGAAACAAATGAAGTGGTTTTTTTCTCCTGATGTTTTTAACATTCACATGCCAGGAAGTGGCAGGAAAGTCTGAGAACATTATTTATAATAATATAATCTCTAAAAAAACATTTTACAGAGACTTTGCCATGACTCAAGACATGAGAGGAATATCCTTTTCCAGCCCATTGGATGCAGTGTATGGGAGTTCAGGGCGGTGGCAGCATTTGATGGTGACGACTTGAGCTGTGAGAAGCCTCAGACGTGGCCAGACTCCCCCAGCCCTGCCAGCACCACTTGTCATCCTGACCTTATGTTCCAGTTTGAGGGCAAAAGGACCTATTTTTTCCTTTCTCTTAATTTTAAAGCGATAAATATAGTCAGTAAAGTGACCTCCTACTCCTGTGGAAATCTTTTCAGTTTAAGGCTGAACATGTGAAATTTAGCAGCAGCTCTTTTTTATTTATAGGCTGCTCATTGTTTTGCTTCACATGAGGTTATGTCTTGTGCCTTCAAAAACACAGTTAATTAGCACAAGGTCAGCTAGTTTGGCAAAACAATGACAAGACTCTTTGTTTTGCTAAAAAAAAATCCCCAAAACCAAACCACCCCCTATTCTAAGAAACAAAAGTTGCTAGCAGCAGATAAATTGTCCAGTGTTGAAACTTGACTGAATATAGTCTTGAATAAGATTTCCCAAAGAGATATTTTTGTTTGAACAGACATCTAGTAATTCCGACCCCTTTGAACTCAATGGGATCAGGTCTGGATTTCACCCTGACTCCAACATATGTCCCAGGGCTGCACTTTTATCAGCAGAACATGAGCTGCAGGGAACAAGCAATGGTCATCTCCAAGAAAGAAATTCTATTTCCTTTAACAGCAGCTCTGAGAAGGACCTGAACAAGCAGCACTGGCCAAAAATAGGCTGTGGTATTAAACTGGCTGAAAATTGAAACCCTTCCTAGAACTGTCCAAAGCTCTTTACTTTCCCCATGGTGACAATAGGACTAATAGGACACATGTTCATTAGTCTGCAGGGGCTTCTGGTAATGAATAATAATGGTTGTGACAGCCATGCTGAGGCAACTCTGAAGCTGCTTCCTGGTTCTCCTGTGTTTCTCTTTCAACCTCTTCAATTTCTACCACACATAGAAGAATAAGAATTAAGAGATTGGTACTTCATTAAAAAGAAAATTTAAATTATAAGCTAGACTGCTGCTTAGGAAAAACTTTGCTTACAGTTTCAGGAAAGGAGCATGGTTATGGTGGCTCCTTGGAGAGACAAGCTTTTTCCCAAAACCCAGACAAAAGACTTCTCCTTGTCCATGTGCTGTGGAAATGTGCTGGCAAAGCCTTTCAAGAAAATGACAGTAATGTTTTTGGATGAAATGATAGGATCACAGAATTGTTCAGGATGGAGATCTCTCCAGGAAGCTCTGAGGGTGGCTAATACAACTCTGCTTCTTAAAGATGGACTAGTCTGGAACAGGTTGCTCAGATGTGGGATGCAGTAACTGACTTTGAATTCTATTCTTATGGGATCATAACACAACATGAGGAAGCTGGTTACAAAGCTTGAGAATTACAGGGAGTCAGATCATAGAATCATTTAGGTTGGAAAAGTCTGTTCCAAGGCCTGATGACCCTTTAAATAAAGTTTTTCCTAATGTCTAACTTAAGCTTCCCCTGGTGCAACCTGAGGCCATTTCCTCTTGTGTTATTGCTTGTTACTTGGGAAAGGAGACCAACACCCATGTGTCAAAAAAGATTTTGGGGCTGCACCCAGTTTTATACAATTTTTTGATCCTTTAATGAAAAAAAAAAAAAATCAAAGCATGGAGTGAGGCTTCTTCAGCTCCTTGAGTCTATTTCCGGGTCAACAGAACACTCAAAAAGTCTTTCTCTCATCTCCTTTAAAGACAGAATGTACAAAACCTTTCTAAAAATACTTGGTGTTTTCAGATAAATTAATTATTTAGCTTTGACATTAAAAGTCAAAAAGCACCGAGCGATGTCAGTGTCTGGTACAACCACCCACACCACACGACTCAAATCTGTTGACTCTAGATGGTTACCACTAGTCCTTTTACATCGCACAGCACGCTACAATAGCCCAGAAGTTCAGATAGGCTTCAAATTGTCTTTCTTGTCCTCTAGAGACACGAGCTAAGCACAGAATGTACCAGCTTCGGATGTTCCAAAGTAGAAAAATATGTTACTTGCTTCTATGACAACATTGGAGACATACAAGAAATGAGGCGCTGTGCATCCCACACGTTAAAAGGGATGAAACTTCCTGCTCTCCTACAGTGGCCATAAAGCTTTCTCACCAGCACCAGTGCTCAGAGACACTGCAGCTGCAGTGCCTCTAATCTAAATTTTAAGAGCCCTCAAGCACAAGGAGGCTGAGAGGAATTACCTGATGGCTGAGGAGGGCTGTTGGCAGGCATAGGCTTCTCTTGTCCTAGTTGTACATGGAATAAGTTAATGTCCTGTTCTGCAAACAAGAATATCACCAATGGCCTGGTGCTCCAGTACTACCTCTGTCAAAGGTGGTCCTAAAAGGAAAATTCAACTGCTTAACTTTCCCACCTGCAATACAGGGTCAAGAGTTTGGGGTTTTGTCTTTAGTCCCCATCAGAGTACTCTGAACATGAACTGGCTGGCCTGAATGTCACATACTCTGTTGAAAGGCGTGAAGAACATGAGCTAGGATTTCTGTTTGACTTCTTCACAATTAAGGTGACAGGGCAATGGAACAGGCTGCCCAGGGGGGTTGTGGAGTCTCCTCTGGGGACATTTAAAACCCACCTGGACACGTTCCTGTGCAACTTGATCTAGGTGATCCTGCTCTGGCAGGGGGATTGGGCTAGATGATCTTTCAAGGTCCCTTCCAATACCTAATGTTCTGTGATTCTGTCTGACTTCGTGCACAAACTGAACTTCTCTGACCTCAACAGGTGACCCTATAGTCAGGTTAGGGAGGAAAAACACCTCAGAATCACAGAACATTTTGCCTTTACAACACAGCCCCCC
>VXBP01006778.1:0-107604 GCA_013400115.1 Rhinopomastus cyanomelas | reverse complement strand
CCCCCCCCCCCCCCCCCAAGACTCCCAGATCCACCTGCCAGCCAGGAGTTTCTTATCCCAAAAGCCTCATAGAGGACAAAGCAGCTGAAACAGCAAAAGCTAGCAGTACTCACAGTAACCTCTGTCCGAGCAGGGGCAAGCACGGCACCAGATTCCCAGCAGTCGCATTACGATTGCCCAGTGCAGCAAATCAAGGCCGAGGTGGGCACAGGAAGGCCGGGCAGCTCAGCCACAGGCCGGGGCCTGCTGAACAGATGGTTGCATGGCCCAGGTGAGGGTGGTTAAGGCCTAATTAATGTGCCAAATTAACAGCCCTTGCCTTCGCCTTCCCCTTCCTCATCCAGAGGGCCCTCGCGCCGAGCAGGGCCCTCGCGCCGAGCAGGGCCCTCGCGCCGAGCAGGGCCCTCGCGCCGAGCAGGGCCCTCGCGCCGAGCAGGGCCCTCGCGCCGAGCAGGGCCCTCGCGCCGAGCAGGGCCCTCGCGCCGAGCAGGGCCCTCGCGCCGAGCAGGGCCCTCGCGCCGAGCAGGGCCCTCGCGCCGAGCAGGGCCCTCGCGCCGAGCAGGGCCCTCGCGCCGAGCAGGGCCCTCGCGCCGAGCAGGGCCCTCGCGCCGAGCAGGGCCCTCGCGCCGAGCAGGGCCCTCGCGCCGAGCAGGGCCCTCGCGCCGAGCAGGGCCCTCGCGCCGAGCAGGGCCCTCGCGCCGAGCAGGGCCCTCGCGCCGAGCAGGGCCCTCGCGCCGAGCAGGGCCCTCGCGCCGAGCAGGGCCCTCGCGCCGAGCAGGGCCCTCGCGCCGAGCAGGGCCCTCGCGCCGAGCAGGGCCCTCGCGCCGAGCAGGGCCCTCGCGCCGAGCAGGGCCCTCGCGCCGAGCAGGGCCCTCGCGCCGAGCAGGGCCCTCGCGCCGAGCAGGGCCCTCGCGCCGAGCAGGGCCCTCGCGCCGAGCAGGGCCCTCGCGCCGAGCAGGGCCCTCGCGCCGAGCAGGGCCCTCGCGCTATTGGCTTCTGTTCTGTTTTCTGGGCTCTCTAGGGCCTCCCTTATTGGTTCAAAGGGGCCAAAAGGTGTTTTGTGCCCTGAGGGTGGCTGCAAGGGCGCTCTTTGCTTGGGCTGATGTCACATCATCCTCTGCTGCAGCCTTTCAACAGCTCCTGAGATGAGGACGTTTGAAGGTAAGGGACTTCATAATTTTCCTGTTTAGTCGGTGAGGTGGAGGGTTAGTTTGTTGTCACTGTAGATCTTCTGAGTTTTTCCAACTGGTGCCAGCGGGAGCGGTGGGAGAAGTTTCTTTATTAATGGCAGCTTGTAATCGTGAGCTTGGCATCTGGTGGGTCAGAGGAGATGAAATCACTTGCGTGCCTGTCTGCATACGGCTAGGAGCGATGCAGAGGAGGCAGCTTTAATTAAAACCAGCCGCCATAGATCATAAAGCTGCCTTATCAACTTGCAGGCACAGCACACCGTGCTTCGGAGAGCACCGGGGAACGGTGATGGCCTATAGCATGAATGGTAATGACCACTGCAGAGCAAACCTCCCCACCCTGCTCCTTGCTTTGTCTCCTGAGAGAGAGACAGCTAATTCTAGCCTCCTCCATGAGAAGAGTCTGTATTTCTGAGACCACACTATGAGGTTATCTGTTTGTCCTGTGCTGATTGTGTGTGGTGAAGGCTCTGGGGATCAGAAGTCCTGGAGGCTCAGCTGCTCCCAGCCCAGTGTGTTTGTAGGTCTGAAACCCCTCCAAGGTCCTGTTGCTCAAGCACCAACTGACCTTCGCTGTTAGAGTGACCTAAGTGGTGCAGCAGCATAAAATATAAAAAATACTGTGCAGTGATCGTGCTAATGGGATCCGGGAGTGAGAGCCAATGGATGTAAATCTCTCCTTCAGAAAGCTAAGTATCACATCTAAAGAAAAGCTTTTGGTTTCAAGCTGAGCCAGGTGAAAGGGCTGGTGTCAGGAGGCTGGAACCAGGCTCTTATAAATGTCATCTAGTGATAGGACAAGGGGCAATGGGTGGAACATAGGAGGTTGCAAATAAGTATCAGAAGGAACAACTTCTCAGGGAGGGTGACGGAGCAGTGGAACAGGCTGCCCAGGGCAGGTTGTGGAGTCTCCTTCTCTGGAGATGTTTAAAACCCACCTGGATGTGTTCCTGTGCTACTTGGTCTAGGTGATCATGCTGTGGTGGGGGGATTGGACTAGATGATATTTGGAGGTCCTTCCAATCCCTAATGTTCTGTGATTCTCCCTACCACCGATTGGCATTGTTGGGGTCTGACCTGATGCTCAGTGGAGTTCAAAGGCAAAATGCACCTTTTGCTTTTAGTTAGAGCCTTGGATTAGCTGCACACAGCAAGGTGTGTCCCTCAGGAGTGTCTCCTGCAGAAGTCACTGAGCACCTTTGCCTGGACTGCACTTGGGAAACCAGATTTCCATGTGGTGTGACTCTGGGGTTGAAAGGCTGCTCTGAAACTTCTCTTAGCTGTGCACAGAGAAGATCATAAAAGCCTCAGTCCACAAGAGACTCCAGGGTCTTTGTTTGCTTATTGGCTTGTGAACATTGAGTTCTTGTTCTCAAACACTTGGGCCCTTATAGCTGAGGAAATAAATCTATTTCTAAATGAAAAGCCAGATTTGCTTGCAGTAGCAGCCCTAGAGAAGTTGACGTGTAATGCAAGTTCTGTAGCATTTTAGGGATGGACTGAGCTTTCCTACCATCTACTGCTACTTGCTAATGTGGATGTTCTCCAGATGGACCTGTATGTGGCACAGGTTAGCACTGTTTTAGGAGCTGGAGTCTGCTTTTAAATCCCTTCCAAACTGAGCTTTGCGAATCAAGTCCAGCATGTGAGGGAAGAGATACAGAAGTGTCTCCCAATAAGCCTCCGAAAAAGGCTGTTTCTTGCCTCCTGCTTGTCCAGGAGGAGTCAGACCTTGCAGCGTTTGTGCCAGCCTTGAGGCACATCAGCATCACAGTTGCCTCTGCTCTTGCCTTAGGATGACACAAAGTGGTTATTTTAATCCTAGCTCTGAGCTGCTGCCAAGCTTTATTTAAAAATACATACATCTGTATATAAATAAGGGAAGGCAAGCTTGCGAGTCATGGAAACTTCCGGGTACATTTTTGCCGTGTGAATAATGCTGCGTGTGTTTCCATTTACCCAAGCCTGATATGTCAGACTTCTCTCTTTGCTCTGCCAGATGCTTGTGAAGTGTGAGTGCCTGGGTGCTGCTGTGGGGTTGTGGTCTTGAATCAGCTGTAAAAGGCAGCACCAGGACCCAAAACTTCAAATGGGTGAAGTTAGAAGGTCTGTGTGGTTAGTCTGTCCTGGTGAGGCTGTGTCTGGAATATTGTGGCCAGGTCAGGGCCCCTCAGCTCCAGAAGGACAGGAACTGCTCAAAAGAGCCCAGTGCAGAGACATGAGGATAATGAAGGGAGTGGAGCATCTCCCTGATGAGGAAAGGCTGAGGGAGCTGGGTGCCTTCAGGTTGGAGGAGAATGAGAGGTGACCTCACTGAAATTTATAAATATGTGAAGGGTGACTGTCAGGAGGATGGTGCCAGGATGATCTTGTGAAGCTAGACCCTTCTTAGTGAGGAGATGGTGCGTTTCCAAAGCAGTGTGAGCTGAGCTTCCTCCTGTGCTTGTCTGAATGTGGAGGTCAGCGCCTGAGTCTCAAGTTGCACTGAGAACGTTCAGCCCAGCTTTGCTGACAGCCTTCTTACCTTAACAGTTAATCTCCCCTGCTGGCAACTAGTGCTGTTTATCTCTCCAAACTGAATGCCCCTTCCTGGGAAGCTTTCAGCTAGAAAAGGAAGAATTGACTCAAGCAGCTGTACTGCCTTTGTGCGTTGACCTCCTCATGCTGCTGACTGTAGGCAGTCTACATGGCTAGAGGTGCTCCCTTGAACGGGAGATGTTCAGGGTGAGCATGAGGCAAGACAGGGACACAGTTGGGAGGAGCAAGAGCGGGTGTTTTGTTAGCCTGGCCTAAAGTGCTGAAAAGTTTAAAATAAAATGTGACCTTCTCAGTCGGGTCAGGAAATTCCTGTAGGGCACTTCTGGGCACATCATCTGGGATGTAAGTTCTCCCAGCTTTCACTTGGTATGGCTGCTGGATGTTGCTGCTTCTGGCTGACAGCAGGCTGAGCCATTTGCTGGAGGGTCTTAAAAGTGCTTTGCTTTTCCTTCATCACCTCTTGCCTGGCTGCGTCAGGGGTGTCTGTAGATACTGCACTTCAAAGTCAGCAGAGATGTTGCATGTTTATACTGCTCCAGCTCTCTGCAGAGCTTGGTTAGCCAATTTCTCAATCAAAGGTGGGGTTTGCTTTTTGTTTTCTGCCCTTTTTTTGAGAGGCTTTTCTTAGTTCGTTTGTTTTAATCCTGCGAAGAAACCAAACATCTGTTTATAAAAACAAATTCTTCAAGAGGATGACAAACATTGAGATGGTTTCAGAGGTGCTGGTGTTCCTTCTCATGTGTTTGACCAGTGGTGCGTGGGACCCCCTGCTCAAGCAGCGACAGGAGCCACTTTTATGGAACTTAGCATAAAGAATAGTTTTTGATGCTAATCAAGAGGTTTTTCTCACAACACTTATATGATATGGAATGTTTTGGGGGCATCTAAAATGGAATGGATCTCTTTCTGATGTCATTTTTAGTTTGTTTGTGCAGCCTCTGTACAGCTTTGACCTTTGAAGGGCTGTCAAATGAAACTCTAAGAATGCTGAGCCAACGTGAAGACACCTGGGTTTTGCCTCCCTTTTATTTGTTTAAATTTTAAGCCCCTTCAGCAAGTTGCTTAGTTTCTTTTGACCTTTCTTCCTTGGCTTAAATGTTTCACAGAATCATAGAACATTAAGGACTGGAATGGACGCAGAGAGATCATCTAGTCTAATCCCTCTGCCACAGCAGCATCTCCTAGACCAAGTCGCACAGGAACATGTCCAGGTCTATAAACGTCTCCAGAGGAGACTCCACAACCCCCCTGGGCAGCCCAGTTCCAGTGATCTGTCGCCTCACTGGGAAGAAGTTCCTTCTAATATTCACGTGGAACCTCCTATGTTCCAGCTTACACTCATTGCCCCTTGTCCTATCATTACATGACATTAAGAGCCTGGCTCCATCCTCCTGTCACCCACCCTTCACATATTTATAGACATTAATGAGGTCACCCCTCAGTCTCCTCTTCTCCAAACTAAAGAGACCCAGCTCCCTCAGCCTTTCCTCGTAAGGGAGGTGTTCTGTTCCCCTCATTATTATTATTATTTCCTACCTGTGGTCAAACAAAACATAAGAGCAATCCCACAGCACTAAAATTTTAATGCAGTCCTCGTGCTTAATTACATTTCCGTCAAACGGGTGCTAAATTAAAAACCTTTTCTTGGATTTGAAGTCATAACTGTCTCACTGTTTTATTTATTATGTTATCATATCTTGACCTGCCTTGTGGCCTACTTTGCAAAAAAAATGGTCCACTGGTGCAACATTCTCATTCGTAAGCAAATAAATGAAAGGTTCATTAACAGCAAACCATCCACTGGGTAATTAGTTTAAGGTCATTTGCAATATTCAACTCAAAAGGGTAATGGGTTGGAAAATCCTCTGCAAACTGGATGACTTCACTGGCATCATTCAGGTCTTGAGATAATAAATCAAACTCGCCCTGGCTAAAGCATCACATTGTGAGTATTGGTAGCAAAGGACACCAGGTTGTCCTTGGTCATAGGTTGGATGTGTGTGCGTGTTGGGAATGAGCTGGTGACTTGTCGGGCATCAGAAGTTCCCTCTGGAGAGCCCAATCCATGTTTTCCCAATTTCTGCCTTAGTTCTTTACTTGGTTACATGACTTCTCCTTAAGAACTTTTCCTCTGAAGTGTGTTCATAAAGATTTCCAAGAAACCAGCAAACTATTGTTTGCCTTCTGTCTTGTTTTTTCAGTCTATTTTATTTCTGAGTATTTTTTCAGCAGGGAACTTTCCTGTTGTTGGTCTTTTCAGCAGAATCCCAGAACATCACAGAACATTAGGGATTGAAGGGATCTTGAAAGATCATCCAGTCCAATTCCTTTGCCACAGCAGGATCACTTAGAACCAGAACTGGACATAATAGTCTAGATGTGGTCTCACTAGAGCAGAGTGGGACAACCATGTCTCTTGAGCTGCTAACCCCCTACTTCAGCAGGTTAGGAGGGAAGGGGCAGGTTATTGTTTCTGGGTTTGGGCAGTTTGTTTTGATGGCTGTTGACTTTGCTGGCTTTCCCCTCTGTTTTTGGTGGCCTGGGGAAATGGGTGGTTCCCTGGTTTCTTTTTCTGACCTCTTGTAGGTTATTTTTACAGGGAGACTTTTGTGGGGGAGTTTTCTTTGGGTTATGGTGGCTTATCAAAAGGTTTGTTCCATCTTGAGGGATCTTTTTCTTGTTCAGACTTTGTTATTCTGAAGTTCAGCTTGCTTGTGGTAGCTTCCAAGCGGCTTCTGTGACTGGTAGCTCCTATAGCTATTTCCTGACAACAACTGACTTACAACCTGAACATGCTTTGCCCTTCAGTCCCAGGCTCAAGGAAGAATGGGGCTCAGGCTTCTTCAAATTTCCAAGCACAGGAAAACTGGTCCTATCCTAAACAAAAACCCTGAAAGTACAAGGTTGACTTCAATGCAAGCCGCTCTGAAGCTGGTTTATCAACTCCCATTGACCTCTCTTCTAGGTGGAGCCAGTTTTGAGTTTCCCAACAGCTCTGTAAGAGCAGGCTCTTGCATACAATATTACAGTCAGTCACAGGCTCTTACAGCAATAAAAGATTTGGGGTTTTCTGCAGCAGCGATATCTTCGTTGGTAAAAACACTTTTATCCAGGTTTATTGGTCATAAAATGGATAAAAGACACAGCAGGGTCTGCTGGGCTTAGGTAAATCAAAGTGTCTGTTCATCAGTGCTTCAGGTTTGATTCTTTACAGCTTTCAAGTCACTTAGAATCACCTTAGATGGTTTATCTTCTGCCTATTTAATTTAAGATGTCTGAAGGCTGATGTGGATGTATCTGATTCCCATCTCTGGGTTCTCTGCACTGGCAGCAGGGAGAATTTAAACCTTAACGTCCTCCTTGGTTCTTCACATGAATGAAACCTTCCTTGCTTCCAGCCCTTGGGGAGAAGGTGAAGGTTTATTTAACCACAGTCTACTGAAACCTGCTGGTGAGAGATACTCAGCAAAAGGAAGTGCTTGTGCCCAGGCTTTGGTTTTCTTGTGCTATTGAGACAGCTTTTGGTGGTTGTACATGGTAAAAATGGAGGGATCCTGTTTTGTTTATCTCCTTCTGGACCGACTGCCAAAGCAGACTGAGAGTCTGTTGCCATCACGTGCAGCAGTTCTAGCAGAGCAGAGGATTAATTACATTTTCATTTGTCTGCCTTTGTGTCTGCACCTGCGACACGGTGTGGTACAAGGGGCTTTCTGACCTGATGCTTTCCTAAGGGACTTGTATGAAAGCCAAAAAAAGGGATCAGATTCACAGCTGTCTTCAACTCCTCAGTGGTCTGTGTCTCCATGGATCAGAAAGGATCACAAGGATCCTTTCTGGCTCCCTGTGTCCTTGCTCCAGGACAACTGACCTTGTAGCATGAAGGATTTAAAAGTCGTGGGGATCTGTAGCTTAGGGCCATGGTTTAGTGGTGGCCTCAGGATGGTTGGGTTAATGGTTGGACTTGATGAGCTTGAAATTGAGAGAATCAGAGAACATTAGGGATTGGAAGGGACCTCGAAAGATCATCTAGTCCAATCCCCCCACCACAGCAGGATCACCTAGACACCTAGATCCAGTCACACAGGAAGTCTTTTCCAAACTAAATGATTCTGTGATTCATGTGTTCATGAACAAAGGATAAAGATGCCTCTCACACACAGGTGCCTGTGTCAACAGATAAGGAGCGAGCTTTCAAACCTTCCTGTTCCAGTTCTGGATATTTTGCTATTACAGGGCATGGCTGAGGGTCTTTCTTAGCATTGTAACCTGGAGCAGTTACAGACTGGGAGCAGCTGCAATTCTGCAGCATCCTGAAGGCTGGTTTGAGCTCTTAAGGCGCTTCAGTGAATACAGATGCTTTTAAAATTAACTCCTTAGTCTGCGTGTCCAGTTGTACTCTGGTCGCTCAATGTCAGTGCTCTTGGCTGACAGTTTTTGCTCACCACTGCCTCTGTGTTATGCTTTCCTAGCTGTTTCAGAGTGCACCAATGCAGAGGTCACCATAAGGTCTAGATCTGCCTCAATCCTTCCCTTGCCCTGCTTTTGGAACCAGCTGCTGCTTCTGCACCACTCCATGCCCTGAGGTGTTTGGGATGGGCAGAAGTAAGAGCAAATAGAGGTTTCATCAACAGCATCTAGTTCCCTGCACCCACAGCCAGTTCCAGTTGCAAAATTCAAGTGCTTTAAATGTATTTTCTCCCTGCTCTCCATTATTTTTTACATAACCCAGTGATGTTTCTAGACTATTTCTGGCACATGGTTAGTAAAACCAGAAGGTTTGCACCCAAGTGGTTAGATGACTGGGAAGTGGACAGCCTGCATCCCTCTTTACCTGGGAGAACCCTGCATTAATCCCATTTACCTCCAAGCAGTGCAAATTAAGTCAAGTTTAAAGGGATTAGATGTCGGAGGGCAGTTGGCCTCTCAGAGAGCTGTCTCAGCTCACCCAACTCCCTGTTCTACAGGCAAGTGGATGCTGACTCAACCCTCTGAGCAACCCATGTGTCCATGCCTGTTATCATCATATTCTTTTCTTAACTTCTGCTGTAATATCAGTGCTTATTCTCCAATGTGATGGCAATCTCCTTAGGAAAGGGAACACAGATTACCCAGAAGAGTATAATTACCCCAAAGACCCTTTTCATTGCTCTCAAAGGGATTTTGGATTCTACAACATCCTGTGGGATGAAGCTGTGGCTCAGGAGAACTGCCTTGCCATGTGTTTGGGTTGAAGCAGCACCTGCAGCAGGGCTGAGCTCTGATGCTGCTCCTCACCAGCAATAGGACTGCAGATACTGTCCTGTACCCTCTTTGAAGGAGGAAGAGGGTCACCAATGCTATGATGGATGGAGAAGATACAGCAAAGCAATGCAAGAGCAAATTGGTGCTTATGATGCTTCTGGCTGGCCGCAGAGCCAAGGTGGGATGCTAACCTTCACTGGTTCTTATTTCTACTTGTAGGTTGGCCAGTCTTTACAAACAAATGTAGCAGGCAGGCCCTCCAAGCTGGGTGACCCCAGAAATGGGTAATGATCCTATGAGGAGACACTGCCCCTGGCTCCTGCTCAGAGCTGGGAACAAGCTCATTCCCAGGGCTACAGCCTGGGTGGGGGTGACAGAAGACAGCTCTAACTCCATCTCCTGAGCAAACCCCAAGGCAGTGTGCTGACTAATCTCACTGGTGTGCTAGGACAGATCCAGTTAAACCAGGACATCTGGTCACATCAGCAGTTCCTCCAGTCATGCTCTGTTTGAGCCCTGTCCTTTCTCCACTGCTCCTGATGACTTGGCTTGTAGCCTTGGAGAAATTATGATCAAGGCTCTTATGTAAAAGCTTAGGAGTGGGTATGTCTCCTGTTGTCTCGTTCTCCAGAGGGTTTTTACTTGACCATGAGGTGGGCTGGAAAACTAGGGAGATGTTTCCTGCTGTAGATCAAAAGGCAATCGAGAATTTTTTATTTAAAGCATTGACCTGTCTCCTGCATGGCATCAGACCAGCAAGTCTGGAAAAGCAACACAGTCTGAGGTGTGAGAGATGTCTAGAGATGGGGGCCTGATCCTTGGTGCTACCATCCATTTGCTTTTTGCTAGAGGCCTCCTGCATCTCCTCTTCACAGCCTGGAATTGTAGACCTGTCCCAGACACTGCTTTTACCCACACACATTCTGTCGCTGCTCCTAGAGAGCTCACAGCGTTTGCCCTGAGCTGTGCAATTCCCGTGTGTGTCTCCTGCTCCAGGCCTTTAGCTGAAAGCACAGCAGCACCTCCTGGAACTGAGTCGCTACTGCAAGTTCACTTGTCACTGGTGTCTTTAGATCCTCATCAATCCACGCGGGATCTGTTCCTGTTGTGCAGGTACCAGGTACGGTTCAGGGGTAGGTGTGTCTGGCACATCTCCTCTTGGTGAGGAGGAGGGGAAAGGGACCAGCTGTTGGAAACTGCCTGTTTGTTCTTCAGGTTGCTGGACTTTATGATCTCACGGTTATTTTCCAACCGGAATGATTCCATGTCCCTCAGGAAAGCTTAGGGTTAGGGTTTATCACACCTAATGAGGCAGAGCAGCGAGGATTGGTCTCTTCTCCTTAGTAGTGAGTGATAGGACTGGAGGAAATAGCCACAAGTTGTGCTGAGGGAAGTTCAGATTAGATATTAAGAAGACTGTTGTCCTCATGCTGTCTGAAGGATGAGGAAAATCTTTGTTGCTTTCTACCTTTCTGTGGTCTTCCTCATTTTTTCATTTATTTTTCTCCTTCAGATGGAAAGAAAAGCAACAAATTAAAAGTGTGTTCTGGACACTCTTCTTTTGCTCTTCTGCTGAAATTCTGAGAAATGCATGTCATAACCATAAAGGTGTCAACTCAGCCCACACTGGACAGCTCCTTGACCACAATTTCACAGCTTGAATTCTGTGGGAAAAGAGGAGATACATCTTCTTGTAACGTGTCTGTGCTTTTTGGGAGAGAAACATCTCTCCCCTTGTTCTAATAATTAACTGACAGGGTTGTGCTGCAGCAAAATACAAGAACTGGAAAAGGGAGAGCGAGGCTGGATGTGAATGTAGATTTCCTGTCTGGTGCTGCACAAAGGTGCTGCTTGTCCTGCAGCCAAATCATTTGCTCAACATTAACTGCTGCATCTCAACTTGCTAATTAGTATTTTAAGTGGTCGGATGTTTTTCTTCAGCTTCCTTTTGCACTCATCTCGATTGCTATTCCTGTTCCTTCCTACTGCCCTGTTCCATCACCTAAGTAACATCAGTTCTGCTTGCAGATGGGTTGAATTCTCCAAAGCGAGAGGAAAACACAATCCCCTTTGCTTATTCATGCACGGAGGGTCCCTTGTTTGCATGAGAAGTGATCAGGATGTGGAGCAGCACTTCCTAAAGACTGGGGAGGAGGGACCCAATGCCTACAGATGGGGAATAATGAGGCACAAATGTAGATAAGCTGGATATTTTTGTTCTGCAGCTACCCTGGGTAGTTTATCCCCACTGTTTGCAGTGTTCTGAGTGCTCTATGCAGCTCATGTGTGGAAATGGTGGGCTGGGAACACCACTGGTGACACTGGCTGGATTTCACCTGGCCATTGCCTTGGTGCTGTCCAATGCTGTTGGGTGGGACATCCTAAATTCAGAAAATAGTCATGGATTTCTGAATGAACACACCAGGGTGCCATGTGTCTGGCTGCTAAATCTGGCCCAGAAGTAATGCCGGCGGGCATGGACAGAGACGCAGTGAAGGGGGGAGCCAGTTGGACCTGAACATCCACCAAGGAATGTGTTGAATTGCTCTGTGAACTCTGAATTACCCTAAACTGCACTTAATTTTCTGCAACTACCAGATACTACTTGGAGGGAAGAAAAGACAAAAGAAAACAAACCCCCTTATTTCACAGATCTCATTTTATTTTGATGCTTTTAAAAAAATGTCTTTTTCTGTAACTATTAAAACACCTTTTCGGTCGTGGCAGCTTTCACAGCATGTGGTCACCCTGGCTGCTGTCTGTGAATGATGTTTGAGAGGATCTGCAAATGGAAGGATGGGCACATTTCTGTACGTGCCTAATTCTGGGTATTTAGTGTGTGGAGGCGCTTCCCCAGTGTTTTGGGAGAACAAAAAGCCCTTTTCCTGGCTGTTTACAGATGACTTGCAAAGAATAAGCAAGAGGTTCAGGCATGGCTGAACCACGCAGCTGCAGAGAATGCAAATAGGTGGTCTCGAGCTCTGCTTTTTCCACAGGCTCTGCCTTTGGGGATCTAGAAATAAGACATAGAATCACAGAATGACTTAGGTTGAAAAAGACCTCCAAGCTCATAGAATCCAGCCATTAACCCAACTGTCCCAAGGTCACTGCTAAACCGTGTCCCTATGCTTCACAGAATCACAGAACGTTAGGGATTGAAAGGGACCTTGAGAGATCATCTAGTCCAATCCCTTTGCCACAGCAGGAGCACCTAGATCAAGTTGCGCAGGAACACCTTCAAACTCACACTAATCTTGGTGTGGTAGAGGCATCCTCTGCTTCTGACCTGCTCAAGGCTTCAGCTTTGCTGTAGTGGGAATGGCATCCTGAAGGGAGGGGAATTGACACTGACAATTTTCTCTAACATATCAGTCTCTAATGTAAAATAAATATTTTTGCTTTAGGATGCATAATATTATTTAGTTTTTTAGCTGCAGCTGGCTCTGGGGTGTCAGAAGTCTCACTAGCGAAAAAAGAATGAGTGGTGATTGTACTCTACTGCTTTGAGGTAAAAAAACCCCACCTGGATATGTTCCTGTGAAACTTGGTCTAGGGGATCCTGCTGTGTCCGGGGGATTGGACTAGATGATCTTTTGAGGTCCCTTCCAATCCCTGATGTTCTGTGAAAAAGGGAGAGGATGAATAAAAATCGTGGATTTGCATTGTTGCTTTGAGAAGTACTCTTTAAAACAGCTTGATGCATTCTACATTAGGTCCTAGCTTCATCCTTCACTGGAATTTCTTAGGATTCAGAAGTGACTGGAGTCATAGCAGTCTCCATCCTGCACAGAACAGGGACATCTGAGGAGCAGATGCAAAACAGGTGTTGCTTTGCCTTTTGTGGATGGCTTTGGGGATGTGTCTCTTTTTTGGTCTTCAGACACAGTAAATAACCAAGGAGTAAATTATTAGGAAAACCTTCAGAAGCTTGAGACAAGGGAAGAACCTTTTTAGAATTAAAGGTCAAGAGGCAGTGGTAAAATAACCTTGGGGACAGGCCGACATTGTTTTGCTCATGGGTAGAGTTACCTGGACTGTAAGTAGACCAAATCTTTGCTGTTGCCTGCATTTAGTTTGTGGACCAAACAGAAGGATTTCTGAACCTAAAGCTTGCTAATGCTCCTGTCAGTGTTCTTGGAGTACAACCAGGAAGGGGTGCACACATTCATCATGCGATGATTTTTGAGATGAGGGAGACTGGCTGCGCTAGTCTGAACCAAAACCTGTTTGTGTGGTTTGCAGTCATGCCACCTATTCTCCGTACCAGAAGACTGATGGCAAAAATGCCTAATAATGAATTCACAGCAACCTAAGGGGACTCAGAAGTCAACTGTTTGACAGCAGTGGTCTGCTTGCCTGATTTCTTGACAGCTTCCCTGTCAGGCTTTATTACACAGACTCTTCCAAGTCTGAGGGATGACAACATGGATTAGCATATCTAAACTGCCCGACGTTGAAAGCACACATCTAAGCATCTCCTTTTAGAGCTTTTCTCATCTTCATGGCTGCAAGGGCCTGTCCTTCTGCAAAAGGGCCAACATCCAGCTCATCCCAGAGCTGGGACAGATACGTGCCAGTCTGAGCTCTTATCCTTATCAGAGGGATTACTTCCATACTCTTTCTGAAGTCAATAGGAGCTGGTAGATTTTTCATCCTGTTTTTAGGGTGCATCTGAGATTAGAATGAGTTTAGATGTCTGTGCTGAGAGTATCAGGTTTGATGTGTGAAAACTTAGTCTTGGTAAAGTCATTCAGCATCTTTTTTATTAGACAATCTGATCAGATCCACTGAATGAGTCAGTGGTGTCTCCCAGATGTGCTGATTTATGATTCTGGCCTTGATTAACTTAAAGGTAATTTCCAACCTAAATACTACTATGGCTCCATGATCCTGCTGTCCACAGCACCTCAGCTGGGGTCTTTTCCATCCAGAGTGATTCTGATTCTGAACGTCATGGAATTGTATTTCAACACACTTGAAAAATTCACATTTCTTCCACTGACACTAGTAGCCATTTTTGCTGGACCAAAACTGGCGTTAGAAATGAGTCGTTGGTTAATTTGCTGCTTTCGTAACATCATTGATCCTGTAGCTGTGTCCTTAAGCAGCAGTGCCTGAATATAAACCGCCCAACGGTAACATTGCCACTCAGTTTGGATGCTGAGCACAGCCTTCCCATCGCCAGACTTTCAATCCCATCAAGAGTTTCAGGGCTACTCAGGCAGAAATAGCTTGGCTGCTTGAGCGAGCATAGGAGGGCTGTTGATCCGTGTCACACGCAGGAACGTAAGTGCTCACCGCCGCAAGCTGGGGAGCAGGTTGGCAGAAGTCTGCCTTGTCAAAGCTGTGCAAACTCGGCTCACAGGGAGCTCCTCGTGGAATGTAGAGCAATGGGAGTGAGCCTCAGCACTTGCTCCATCTGCCAGACCTTCTCTCTGTTCTGATGAGACCAAATCAAAAGACATCCAGGTTTGCCACTTTTGATAAAGTACCTGGCAAATTTCTGGGTATTTGAGGAGAAAAATTGCTCAAGTTTTAACAGTCATAATAGCAGGACCACGTAGGTGAGCTACAAAGATCACAGAATCATTAGGGATTGGAAGGGACCTTGAAAGATCATCTAGTCCAGAGCAGGATCACCTAGACCAAGTCGCACAGGAACAAGATGCTGGTCTTCAACTCGGTGGGTTTCAGTCTCTCTTTGAAAGGTGAAGATTATTCTACTTGATCACTCATGTCCACCTGAGGAATAATTTTTAAAAACCCCACATTCTAAACAAATTCATTCCAGCAAGTAGTTCAACCTTGATTCTTTCCCAGGGGCTCAGTTAAATGTGTTTCTGTGATTGAAAACATGAAATTTTACAGTAAAATCTGTCAGCTGTAGCTAACATCCCCAGATACTCAGGTGTATGTTTCATTTTATCATCAGATGTCTGTTTTCCATAGATGTAACCCACTCTCTCCCCGGTTTCACGGGATTACTGTCCTGGCTGAAATACCGGGTCAGCTCCCGCCAGTGTGGATGCAGATGCTGATGTGCACCTGGCTTGGACTGATCAGGGATGTGTAGATCTTGGTCCTGTATGTTTCCAAGTCACTAAATCATGTTTCCTTGGGAGCTGAGAAGAGGGAGAAAGTTTCTGCTCCAAACACATGTGCCCAGAGCACCAGACCTTTAATTATGCAAAGAACCAGAGCCAGCTTCCTCCTGCCTTCTCAGATAAGTGGTTTCGCCGAGAGATTACAGCCAGCAGAACCTGGCAGCTGGCTCTGTTGGCACAAAGGGGCTTTTCTTTTTTGCCCATGCAGACTCCTGCCATGGAAATTTGTGCTTATCTGAGGATCCACCCAAGTGGATCCAGTTGCCGTATCAGCAGATTAGTGCCTGCAAAAGGCCAGCGACCGGAGTCTGGGCATCTCCCAGTGCGTAGGAGCTGCATCATAGGGGCATGGGTTTGTCCTCTTCATCTCATGTGGGAAGATTTGGCTCAAGCCCCGTTTTGTTCCAGTCCCTCTGGCTTTGGATCTGGAAAGGCAGCAAGCAGGCAGTCCTCCTCCTGAGCTGGGGGTAGCTGGAAGCTGTTTTATCCAAGACTAACTGGTTATATGTGTGCAAGTGAGACATGGGCCAGGGCAAATTGCAGAACCATCAGAAACGTATCAGGCTATCTAATACTGACTTGGCAGCCTCCAAATAACTCTCCCTGGCTGCTAATCAGCCAGAAATCCAGCCTTGTTTTCCTTCTCTGCAGCCTTGGAGTGGCTGGTTGCAGTAAAGCAGCTGGTGATAAGGTAGCTGGGACCTTAATCCGGACACAGGCAGCTCCTGCTCTTAAATGGTTTAACATCCTACTGCTACGGTCCAAGTGTAGTTGAAATCAGATCTATTTAAGTTCCTGTGGATGGTCTCACATGAAATAAGTCTTTGGAGACTTGGAGAGAAGCAAACCTATAGTAGTAGCAACTTGGGTGGAGGCTTTGCAAATTGCCTTGGTGTTGGGTTAATGCTGCTAATTGAAGTGAACACTCGAGCTAATAGAGACTTCAAGGGGAAAGGTTACCCCAAGGGTAAGTCTTGAAGATAACTGGGATACTTTCTGTAGATTTCAATGTTTACGGAGAGGAAAGACTACATAGCTGTGTATTTACTGCAACTGGGAGAGTGACATCTGAAGAAACATATGCAGGCTTTCTTCTCCAAAGAGAAAATTGGATCAAGACAAAAATGACCTAAATAAACATAGGAAGATCATAGGAAACTATTCCTTGGAGGCAGAGAGAAGGAATACATATAAATGTAGGTAAGGGTTGTGTGTGAATCTTGAGGATTGTTTTGGGGTATTTCAGTGCATCAAAGGAGCCTGATAGCAATCCTGGAATGACATCAGAAGATAGGTTCTCTGAGGAGTAGTAGAGGGGGTGAAAGAAATTTATCCGGGCAGGGGAAGGTGCAGTGGACTCTCCCGTGTTCCCTTCTGAGGTGGTTTCTGGCTTTTCCACATTTAGCTGTCTAGGTTCAAGAGAGCACAACTCCCCTCTGCTCGGATATTTGTGAGTGATGGGAGAGATGGACGAGTAGACTTTGGTGGAGCCAGGAAATTTGGCTGTAATCTATCAGAACTGTATGGGCTTGGTTTTCTCTTACAAGCTTACAGGAAGGTAAATGCTCTTGTATCTGTTCTGCCTTCATGCCTGCTTTTGTCAGTCTACAGTGTTGGTTTTAAATGCAATGAAACATTGGGCTTTGTGGACAGCTTTAACCATTAAGACATCAGGTGGTATCTGCAGGCTGTGTGGTTTCCTTGAGATCCCAGATGGGAGAGCAGCTCTGAGGTAGCTGTAGACAGTGAGCTCTCCCCTCACTCTCCTTTTCCTCAGACTAACTAGCCCGAGCTCGCTTAGCTGCTGCTCACAAGGCTTGTTCTCTAGACTCTTCCTCAACCTCTGGACTTGCTCCAGCACCTCAATGTGCTTCTTATATAGAGGTGCCCAAGACTGAATCCAGCTCAGGTCCTTGTCCCCTTCAGCTTAGCTGGATGCAAATAAACAACCAGGTGATGGCTTGTTTGTCTCTGCTGGCCCCATCAGTTCAAGAGGGCTTGGAGGAATTGATGAGCTTCAGGTTCCTCCAGTTCTCACACCTAAACCTGACTGCTGCACTGCTCTGGTTGCAGACTTTGGGTGAGTCACTTGGTTGTACAGGCAGTTTGACTTCAAGAAACGGAAGCAGTGGGGATTTTATGGCATTGTGTCCATAAAAAATCCCCCACCACCCTCTTCAGGTATCCAGAAAAAGACCCAAGTGTTTGGACAACAAAAGACTTTGGGTTGCCCAGAGTGTTTGGATGGCCTTTCTCTGTGCAACTGCAGCTCCTGCTTGGCCACCACTGAGCAACTCTCTAAAAATCTCCATCAGTTTTGTCTCTCTGCTTTGTTTGCTGCAGCTGCTTGTGGGTGTCCCTCAGGGCCTGGGTCTGCCAGGCCATTCCCTAAAGCCTCTCACAGCAGAGCCTTCAAAAGGCTTTGCATGAAAGACATGGAAAGAAGTCGGAGACTTCGATCCCTTATACAGCCTGAAGAACCAGCTGAGTGTGTTGCAACGCTCCATATTTCAGGGCTGACACATCACACAGTCAGAAAAGGGTTCTTCATGTTAAAGAAAACACAATAATTGTGTTGCTGGCGATACTAATCCAGGCAGCAAGCCACAAGACAGTCTTTGCTACCAAGTGAGAAAGTGCCTAGAGGGAGGCAGGTGCCTCTGCGCTGCCCTGAGGGAAACCATCCCAATGCCTCTGGATCACAGAACATTAGGGATTGGAGGGGACCTTGAAAGATCATCTAGTCCAATCCCTCTGCCACAGCACAACCTGATGTCCCAGAGTGCAGTAACTGGTCAGTCTTTCCAGGGAACTGCTGATGGATTTATTTTTAAGGTGTCTTAAGAAGTAGATCCATGCAGCCACACAAATGGTAGAGCTTGGTTAATGGTTGGACTTGGTGATCTTAAAGGGTTTTTCCAACCTAAATGATTCACTGATTGGTCCTATGCCAAGGACAGGAGGGATCACCACGATCGCAAGAAGCACTGGTGCAATCATCCACATGCCGAGCTGCAATACAGCTTCTGCCTCCTGATGCTTGCCCTGACCAGGGATGTCTCAGCCTCTCTTCTGGGAACCGACATTTACCAGAATAGAAAGCTGGAAATGCCACCACATGCAGCTAAATATAGCCCCAGTGACAGACGACTCACAGAGCTTGCTCCAGAAGGAAGGACAGGGAAAAGGGGGATGCCCAGGCCCTCAGTGGGGGAGAAAAGGAGACTAAGAGGTGAGTTCATTAATGTCTATAAATATGTGAAGAGTGGGTGTCAGGAGGATGGAGCCAGGCTCTTCTGAATGTCATCTAGTGACAGGACGAGAGGCAATGGGTGTGAGCTGGAACATAGGAGGTTCCACATCTTTTCACAGAACATCAGGGATTGGAAGGGACCTCAAAAGATCATCTAGTTCAATCCTCCTGCCACAGCAGGATCACCTAGACCAAGTTTCACAGGAACACATCCAGGGGGTTTTAAACATCTTCAGTGAAGGAAACTTCCTCTGGGCAACCTGTTCCAATGCTCTGTCACCCTCACTGGGAAGTTCCTTCTCATATTTATAGGGAACCTCTTATGTTCCAGATTACACTCAGTGCCCCTTGTCCTATCACTAGATGACACTGAGAAGAGCTCTGCTCCATCCACCTGACCTACTACCTGGTCCATGTGAGCCCTCACCTCGAAGGATTCAGAGAAAGCTTGATTTTCACAGTTTAGGGCATGATGCTTAATCTGCCCTACATTACCCTCTGGTTTTTCCTCTCCAACTCCTTAAAAAACCTGAGAAATGGAGAGAAATCTTTCCTTGACACATACCAACAGAGTTCATCTCCCTGAAGCCAGCGCCCGTACAGCGCAACGCAGACATCCTCCCCCCATCTCAGAACAGAACATTTTAACCAAAGAACAAATGTTGAAAAGGCCAGTCCCTACAGACTCACAACAGAGGAGGAGAATGCTCAGCTAATTATTATCTGCTTTTCCTCACACAGGCCTTTCTGCGAGGCTCCAGCAATTAGAGATGCTGCTGGGGAATACGCTGGATGGGAATTAGCCTGACGCAGGGAAACTACCACCCAGAGATTTTTGGGTTTCTGTGTGAATTCCCTTTGCTCAGATTAAACTCTCTTAACCCGACGCAGTACTGTGACAACACACTTTAAAAGCAGCCATTGGAAAAATGCACTGTAGGCATGTTTCTGGCTGGCTCTGACACCAGACCTTCTTGCTGTCTACAGCTACCTGAGAGGAGGGTGTAGAGAGGTGGGGGCTGGTCTCGTCTCCCAAGTAACAAGTGATAAGACTAGAGGAAATGGCCTCAGATTGCACCAGCAGAGGTTTAGGTTGGCTGTGAGGAAAACTTCCTCGCAGAGTTCAGCGTAGAGCAACAAGGATGATGAAGGAGGTGGAGCACCTCCCTGAAGAGGAAAGGCTGAGGGAGCTGGCTCTCCTCAGCTTGGAGGAGACTGAGGGGTGATCTCATGAATGTCAATAAATATGTGAAGGGTAGGTGTCAGGAGGATGGAGCCAGGCTCTTCACAATGTCATCCAGTGACAGGACAAAGGGTGTGAGTTGGACCATAGGAGGTTCCATATACATATCAGAAGGAACTTCACAGTAGGGGTGACAGAGCCCTGGAAGAGGCTGCCCAGGGGGGTTGTGGAGTCTCCTTCTCTGGAGATGTTTAAGACCTGCCTGGATGTGTTCCTGTGCGACTTGGTCTAGGTGATCCTGCTGTGTCCCCTTCCAATCCCTAATATTCTGTGAAAGGGCCATCAGGCCTTTGAGCAGGTTGCCCAAGGAGAGAGTTGAATCACCATCCCTGGATGTGTTTCAAAGTTGTGGATATCTGGATCTTAGGGACATGGTTTAGCAGTGGCCTTGGGACAGTTTGGTTAATGGTTGGATTCAGTGATCTTAGAGGTCTTTTCCTAGCCAAACGATTCTATGATTGTTCTGTGTGATACTGTGTTATTTATGGCCACTTCTATTCTTTTCTACTAAATGCCTTTTATGGCTAGTTTCAAGTTGGATTTTCCCTCTTGGTATTGAGGTAGGCTTTCAAAGATGCACAGCTGACCACAGAAGGTGCAACAAGGGCTGGGGCAAGTTGTGAGAAACCCACTGTGCTAGCTGTTGTGTTAGAAGCTCCCACAGTATCTAATACATGAGACAGCAGGGGCAAAGTGCGTGAGATAGCATCGTGCTGGGGGGCAGGACATACCCCAGACCCCCACCCAGGACATTGTGTGCTTCTGTGAGCTTCCAGGCCAGGAGAGTGAGGGCAGCCCCGTCCTTCACATCCCTTTGGCCAGTTGTTTTGGGAGATTCAGGACTGAACCCACCAGCACCCAAGAGCCCAACACTAGCCTGGCCCACTCTTGAGGTTCTTCAGCCTCAACTCAGGCTACTGTTTTGGTAGCACCATTTCAGCCTTTAACAAAGGAGGGCTCCCATGGGAGGAGCTGGGGTTTCGTCCTCCTTGTGTTTTTGAGAGCCAAGGAGCGGAGCGGCAGGGGAGTGTCCCGGAGCGCTGGTTTTCTCAGCTCCTGCACAGCGATCTCCAAGCGCCCTCTGCTGCAAGCACACCGGGCCGTGCCACGAGTTTTAGTGGTAAGTGGGGTTGTGCTGCTGGAATTGAGATGCCCAGCTGGTCCTTGGGCAAGGACAGAGAAAGGCATCGATGGGGCACCATGGCTCTAGGCACCCCAGCATAAGACAAGGTGGTAGCACGAGGAAAGAAATAGGAGCTTTCAGCTGGCATGAGAAGATGAGTTTAAGGGTAGTTAAGGACTGGGGTGCTACGTACGAAATGTGGGCCAAGAGAGCAGTGAACAACCGTAAAGAAAATGCTGGCAAGATGTATTTGAAGAAGCCCTTTCTGTTTCCCTTGATCTCTCTTGCAAGGTTTAATGAGGGAGTGAAACATGTCTAGAGGGCTAGAGGAAATAACAGCAAACCCATCAATATCATAGACAGACGTACTGGCTGCTTGATAGATTCCTGAAAATGTTGGGACAAACCATTAAACATCTAATTCCTACAGACCTGAACCTGTCTCCATCCTCCTGACACCCACCCTTCACATTAATGAGGTCACCCCTCCGTCTCCTCTTCTCCAACCTAAAGAGACCCATCTCCCTCAGCCTTTCCACAAGAGAGGTGTTCCACTTCCTTCATCATCCTCATTGCTCTGCACTGGACTCCCTCCAGCAGCACAGTCCTGCTGTCAAAGCCAAGCTAAGCCATCACTTTGCTTTTCTATCATTCTTCACTCTGCAGGGAAACTTCAATGCAAATATCTCTTCAAGCACTTGAAACAATAAGCTACTGGAAAACTACCCTCTTCAGACTTCCAACGTACCTTCTGTTGGTCAGGGATGATGGGCAAAACAAACCAAGGTGTGCTCGCCAAATAAAACACAGAAGAACAAATCCACTTAAAAAGACATCAAGGCATAAAATCTTCTGGACCTGAAACATTTGCAAAGATGTCCTGGCTCACAAACACTTTATGTCTGAATACTTCGGGCACGGCACCAAGATACTCTGGATTTTGGAATGCTTGTAACTGATACACTTCCATGGGAAATCTCTTCCCATCTTTATTCAGGGCCTGGAAGACCAGAGGCTGCTCTGTGCGTTGTAGACGCAGCAAGATCCTTCAGTGGAATGTAAAGGACAAGCAGAGTTGGCTCTGAATTTGACATTCCCTGTTTACATTGAAACAAAGAGCACAGTGATATTTATTATTCTTCTCTTATTTATTCCTCAGACATAAAGAGCTGCCACAACCCAAGGAGGTTGGAAAGAGGCCTCCGTGGGACACGCAGCGGAAATCAAGATCTCCAGATGCAGATCCTCCAAGGGGGCTTCTGAAGAGCTAGGTAAGCACTTTGAGGGTAGAAATGATACAAGGAAGGGCACAGCCAGGCAAACTGCAAACCAGCCACGTTTCCCAGAAACTGAAGCAAATGCCAAAAGGATCTGCTTTTGGGGTTAAGCTTAAATGTACTTACACTTAAATGTAGATTCTACCACGCGGGGCAGCTGCTAGAGAAACCCAGCTCTTTTGCAGCACGTACTCGCCCAGGGCACAAGTATTTGCAGCTTGTAAGGACAATTTAGCTGGTGGTATGTAGCCTGGCAAAAGGCAACATTGACTTTACAGAAGCAGCAGCAGTGAACATGAAATATGGACGTTGAGGTCAAAGGCAGCATGTCAGGAGTCAGCACACAGGTATCCTTTTAATGCCGTATGGCATCAGACCAACAGAAAATTATGGGTTTCCTCTGTGAGAGGAGTAAGGCTGAGAAAGAGAGAACTTTTCTTTGCCTTTCTCCATGACTAAAGCCCACAGAGCCACGTTTAACCCAAGGAAGATTTCTGTGTGAAAGACATGGAAAATTCCCATAGAAGAAACTGAAAGTCAGGCTTTTTCCTCTTGGGCAGCCAGCTGAACAAGAAGAACCTACTTCCAAAACAAAAAAAGCAATTGTAGACTTTACAAAGGGTTTAGACACCTGCTTGATGCATGGGAGCAGGTAACAACGAGTGCCCGCTCTAGTGACGGCTTGATAAGAGACCAGTTGCTCCTAAGAGAAGCACCAAAAGCTATTTCAGCCAGGAAACCCAAGGAATAGGTAGGTCACCATGGTTTATCTGGCCATAACGTATGCTCATAGATCTGCAGGTAGATCTAGAGAGGCCCCTTCACTGGCTCACACCTTGTGCCATAGTTGTGCTGCTATGTTGGGTTTTCCTTCCACAGAGAAAAACATAAAGTATTTCTGTGGGAAAGGTTCTTCTTCAAAAGCAGGGGAGAGAAGTAAGTGCTCTGGAAGGTAGCATAAGCACTTCTGGCTGTGTTTCTTCTCCCCAGTAGTAAGCAACAGGACCAGGAGAGGGCTGCAAGCTGCACCACGGGAGGGTTAGGCTGAATGTTGGGAAGAATTTCTTCATGTAAAGTGTTGTTGGCCATTGGAACAGACTGCCCAGGGCAGTGGTGGACTCCCCCTTCCTGGAAGGATTAAAACAACGTGTGAACCCACCTGGTGCTTAGGGACATGGTTTAGTGGTGACTTGGCAGTGGGTTAAAGGTTGGACTTAATTATCTTAAAGGTCTCTTCCAACCAAATCGATTCTGTGATTCTGCACTAAGACAAAGCCACGCTGTCAGCTGCAAAACCCTTCACTTGGAGTCAGTACTGCTGCCTCTCAGATTTACCTATGGCCAGTATGTACAATAGAGGGCAGGATGTATTTATTCCATTATGTACCCAAAAAAAGAGAGAGACAAGCTTCAAGAGCAGCTCAGAAGTCTATTTATTAATCATGAGAAATCTGTCTCAAAGTGTAACCCATTTCATACTGTAAATGGTGCTTTGTTACTCCACACACAACCCTGTTCTCCTGGAACAGATGCTTAATGTGCAGTTTGACACTACTTATCTACAGGCATAAATTCCTGGGTTGGCTCAGGTTTGAGAGGAGCTCAAGAAAAGTCTGTCTTCATCATCTGAAAAGCTTCTTTCTTTTCTTTCTCCACTGTTTATTGTCCGTGTCTTCGCTATCATCAGGAGGATCTGGCATTACAAAGCCATCAGTCATTTTATAGTAGACTATTGTGGAATCCGACTCAACTATGGCCAAAGTAACGGACAGCGGGGTGTCGGGATTGTCTGGTGGGAGAGCTGCTTTCATTAGGATCTCTCTCATCCTAGAAGAGAAAACAATGGGTTAGAAAGGAGCCCACAACCCTCTAACAATGGCACAAAGGTAGAAGCACATGGCTGTTTTTATTCTGTGCATTTCTCTACACCATCAAGAAAATGTAACATCTGCCCTAATAAAAACCCAGAGTTGTAGAAGCAAGCAATAAAACCTACTAACAATCCTATTAAAAATATGGTTTACATAGGTGGAAATGGCTCAACACATGGTTTTAAGCTTTGCTTAGGTGTATGACCACGCGTATGTCTCAACCACCCTCTGACTACCACAGTCACAGCACAACAATCTCAAACAGCCTTAAGTTCGTTAGATCAAAACCAAAATAATACAAAATCTAACTGAGTAGCACATGGTGCTCAATCCAAGAACAAAATAATTCAGGCTCTTTCCATCTGCGAAGAGGAGTCTTCCAGTCTCTGTGCTGCAGCGCTCTGCCAGACCGTGGAAGACCCAGGAACCAATGCCAGGTTTCTCTACCTCCCTGTCTAGACTAGCAGCCACAAGACTAATGTTCTTTTTCAAGACAGTCAATATAAATAACATCTTCCTTCAGAATTCAAGACAAAGTTATGCAATTTTTTTCCTGTTCAGCTTATTTGAAGAATTTAGCCAGTTGCTTTTCAGTTCAGAGCTGAGGACACTGCCAATTCCTTTACCTAAAGGTTCCTCACCTGGAATGGCCTGGACAGGTTAAGCCCTGAGAAGCCAGCAGCACAGCAGGAAAAACTTCCTGCTCACTTCACTTGTTCTCAGTCAGCATAAGACATTCCTGAAGCTGGGCACTGTAGCTGAAAAGAAGGCTCTTTCTGAATGCCACGGCTTTCAAGCATTAATCATCATCTTCCTTCAAAACTGCTTTGATCCCTTAATAAAAGCCAGAGTGGCAGAGAATAAGCAGCAGCTTTGGAAAGCCATGCTGTGAAGTCCGTGACCCTCTTCAGTGGCCATCTGGGTTCTGGGCTGCTCTTAATTCAACTGGGCTAGCTCAGTGGAGCCTTTCCTTTTGCTTTCACAACGTCAGGCAAGAGCAATACAACAGGGTTAAGCTGGAAGGTTAAGGGCAAGTCAGAGGACATCTGGGTCTGTGCTGTTTTCTCTGCACTTGCTACCTGCCACAAAGTAAAAGATTAAATATTGCAGGAAAGGTAACAGGGTGTTTATTTTAATCCTTTTGATGAACCCTTCATGGAGGAAAAAAAAGGAGCAGGAAGTGCTGTATTTCCTCCTGAAATTCAAAGGAGTTGGTGCAAGTTGAGGTCAGCTGTAAAAAACAGGTTTTGTTTAAGCTCAATAGATTTAATCTCTCTGATTTGGAAGATGTGAGACAGCAAACCCTACTATAACCCCAATGACTACCTGCTAAAACCCAAAAGGTATCTAGAGCCCCAAGAGAGCTCAGAATAAGACTCTATTATTTTTTTAAAGAACTCTCTCTGTTCATGTCACACAGTCCCAAGTTTTCACAGGTTGCCATCCCGCATCTGCCTCCAACTAAACAGCAGTAATGAACACATCAGTGTTGTTAGTAATAGGATAAAACAACACAGAATGGAAGAGGGAAATGTTTTATTACCACAAGACTTGCGTGCTAGGTACATCCCATGGCAGCACCCCTGAGAAACAGCAGAAACAGTGAAAACTCAGAGGGGTTTTATGAAGGCTGCACAGTGCTCCATTGAACTGAAATGGAACTCCTGCCTTCCCTACAAGAAAAGCCAAAGGCTTTCAATCTGCCCTTTATACTTGGATGAATAATTCATTGCAGGCTCGGCCAGCCCCAACAGCTCCCTCCCCTCCACGCAAGGCAGAGCTGGAGAGGCTGCACAAGTTGGTCTCTGTACTGCTACGCAGAGATCATTACCCTGTGCATCAGAGTGAACCACTGTATCGAACCCGTGACAAGAGAATCAAGGCTGAGGGAACTTCCCACAATGCCAAATACCTTGGAGTTATCTACAGAAACAGCTCACCATGGCTCACCATCAGCAATGCTGCTCCAGGCTGCAGCTGCATTAACTCAGTGCCTTGAAATACACTAACAGAAGCACATGGTGGTGGTGGGAGAAGGCGTAAAGGGACACCACTGTTTCTTGAGAGTTGTTTCTGTATGACAGGAATATGATGCTCAAAGAAACTCGTGGGTTTGTAATGGAAATTGAAACATAAAACCCCAAGAAAACAGCCCACGGCTTGCTGGAAAAGAAACTGAAGCTCTGAGGAGTATACATTTCTCTTTTGCTGCAGAAGTTGAAAAAAACCCCACAAGATAAATCACGCAGAAGGGGGAAACAGAAAGCAGCAGCTATACAAGACACACAGCTATCGGCCGCTCAGTCACGGCACTGCACAACCAGCTCAGCTGCACAAGCCACACTGGCTGACTCTCAGCTGTAATAGTTTGCTTTTAAATAATGTTTTTCTTACCAGCAAAAGCAGTTCAGATCAGAGGAAGAGCTATTCCATAGATTTAGAAGAAGATAAGGCACTTCCAGTCCTCAGATTTCCTCCTAAGGATGTTTATCAGCTTCAAAAGGAAACATTTATGTATTCTTTGCCCAAAATAGTTTCTATTTTAACAAAAGAACCCTTTTCCTCTTAGCCTAAACTTCATAACCTCACACAACTGACTAACCTTTCGTTTCCAGCACTTGTGCATATAAAAAACAAACAGGTCTCATTTCATCCGCTTGTTAGTAGTGTTTTGCTTAGACAATGTTATTTGTCTAGGACAGACAGAGTGTAATTTCCTTCTATCTGGCTCCCCAGCTGATCCTCAGGGCCAAGGCTTTCCACACTATCTAAAAACTCAGCTGTCCACTCTGGGAGCTCAGTTTATGGCAGCTCAGAAGCAGGATCAGCTTCCACCAAGCTGTAGAAGTAGACAGTGGGCTCAGTAAGCAGAAGAGCTTTTGCCTCCAGCAATCTGCTGCCCTGCACGACCTGGACGTGATTAAATCCTGTCACAGGATAAAACCCCCTGAGCAGACTGCTTTTGTGGTTGGGCATGTATTTATTATTTGCTCTGAGAGACAAAATATCGTTGAAGATGCCAGACGTTCAACAAGCCTTGTGCCAGTGACAATCGCAAAATCATTCCCGTCAGCTCTGCAGTGACGTTCCCAACAGCCTTCTGTGGGATGACTTGGAACAGCCTACCTCAGCACCACGTAACTTTGTGCTGCATTTACTGGTTTTCACCTGTTTTTTACTGCTCCAGCCAAGGAGTTGATGTTGTCTTTCCTCTACAAAGCCACACCAGGCTCCTCTGAGCAGTGGTGACCTCCTCATGAGGTTCCAAGCTTGCACAAGCATCTTCAAGACGGCAAGACAAGCAAACGTCTTCCTGCCTGACAATATCCCAAGCACATACAGGCTTCTATGGACATTACAGCCCAGTACTGAGCTCAGTTCAGTGGTGGAACTCTCCATGTAGTTGCTCCGTAGCAAAACCAAGTCACAAACTGTACTCTTCATCAATGTGACGCATTCACTCTCCACACACCCTTCCAGTAATGGATTCCTCCCGCAGTGGTGCCAGAGGCAGAGCAAACAGTATCGCCACAGTGCAAACAACTCCGGGGGCTCCATATGAAAAGCTCCAATGAATTGGTAAAAGATAGGACATACATGCAGTGGGACATCTCCCTGTCACAAAAAGGCCATCAGAACACACTAGCTGCTGTTGATCCAATGCCAAGAATTCAAGTTTCCATCCTAGGTAGAAACCAGCTACCTTAAATGAGCTGAACAGCTCAGCACAAAGGCATCACTTCTCCGAGATCCCAGATCCTTGTTTGCTCCTTTCTTTTCCCACCTAAAAATCTGGTTTGAAGTGGGAACAGCCACAGGCTACCCAGGGCAGTGGTGGAGTTTCCATCCCTGGAGGGATCTAAACAGCTTATGGACCCAGTACTTAGGGGTGTGGTTTTATGGTGAGCTGGCAGTGCTGGGAAGAATGGTGATGTTGGAGTAAATTGTACAGTGTCCCCGAAGCTGCTCTAAGGGCCAGTTAAAATAGACTGAAGCTGAATTTTCTAGGCTGCAAGATCTGCACATCACAAAGCTCTGTTGTTCTCTGCTTGAGAATTACTTGGTCTTGCCCACGTAAGAGGAATTAAGTCAAAATCACAGCTCAAGGGACAGTTACACATTAGATTCTGGATAACTAAGAGGCATTTCTGATTGGAAGTAGCCAAATTACTTTCAAAAGAAGCCATTTCTTCAAGACAAAACCCAAAGCAAACCAAACACTCTGTCCTTATCCAGAGATTCAACAATAAAAAATAAAAATAGCTTTTTGTGAGGCAGGACCAAGAGGATTTCTTTCTTCGGTACTTCCACACCCAGTAACGCAAAAATTAGTGCTAGATCTCCCAGACTGCAAACAAGCAGCACAAGAATGTTTCAGACACAAGCTGTGAAGGTCTTGTGTTCCAGCCCTGCCTCTCAAACACATACTGTGATACCCACTGTTATCTCCTTGAGCACGTGCAACTTCTAAACAACACAGAGTGTTTATCAGCCGCAGGAGGCAGCTGCCGTGGGAAGCTGGCAGCACTGTCAGAGAGAGAAACAAGCACAGACTGATTCAGCTTAGAAAGAAAATCAAAGAAATCTCAACATTGCATCTGTTCTGCAGCACCCAAAATAACTCTGCTTGCAGGCCGAGATACTGTTGTCCTTTGTTGCCTTCTCTTATTGACCTGATAAATACATCACCTCTTGATGTTATCTGATCGGTAACATGAATCAAACACCAAGCAGCTCCTCACCTGTCAGGGCTCAGCAATACGTGCACAGGTACTGGCACCATCACTTGGAAAGCCTCCTGTTCTTTCTCACGTGCGTGTAAGCACACAAGCTGCAGTTCTGCCACTCCAACGTGCTTCACTTCGTGCCAGTTCCTCGCTAGGAAGGTTCATTGTCAGTCAGAAGGGACAGAACACAAAACACGAGTTTTACTCATTCCATTATCAAATTTGGTATTTGAGTGAACATCGCAGGTTCTGTCCTACATCCCTTCCTCTCTTCAGCCAGGGCATTTCCCATGAGAGACAACCACCTCATCCAACTGTCCAGTTCCCCTTCTGATAAAACTGTCAAGTTTCTCTCCTGAGAAACAATCATCTTAAAAATGAGAACAGGGGAGCAGCTTTGCTGAACCTAGAGCTACACAGATTGATACTGAATAGGGATCTGTCTGCCAAAGCTTCACTTCATAAAGAAGACAAAAGCCATCTTTGTCATCTGCAGCATAAAAGTGGAATCAGATTCTTCACTTCATCAGCACCATAAACTGTGAGGGAACAGGTGCTAAACACATGATTACTGATGATACACAGTTCTGTTCTTCCTTCTGCTTGCAGGGGTAAGGCTGAAAGCTTTTAGTGCAGAATGGCACTGCATTTGTCGTAGTTACTGTCTCCAGACTTCCAGATGACCTTCTTTCCTATACAAATCCTCATCTGTTCCAGGAAACAGCACCTTAGTAGGGCCACTACACATCAGCTACACGTGAAACACTGTGATTTAGCCTGTGAAGGCTCCAGAGAGGCACAGGGTACAAACCTTCAGCGCCAAAATACCAACAGTTTCTTAGGTAGCCATCACAAATTTGAAATAGAATGCTGTGGACTTTTATAGGAAAGGTCCTGCCCGTGCACAAATGTTAATAGCCCCTAAAAGAAAATATATTTGTTGGGATATCCACCCAGTCACTGCCCTGAATTACCTTCCAAGAGGTCCAGGTACACAATGAAGGCTGCATAGACCTGAGTGCTGTCCGATATATCAAGAGCCATCATTTCTGTGAACTGAAACCCCACAGGTTAATGTCAGAGAGGAAAGTGTTACCAAGGATGCACAGCGCAAACCCAAAACCAGAGCCTCAGACCAACAGGCAATTAAAAAGCAGGACTTGGGTTCTGACACCCTTTTTTCCACATTCCCCCTATTTCAGCGTTCAAGAGCACAACCAAAGAAGCAAATAAAAAGGAATCGCCAATGTTTCCGGCACAGCTCGAGTTTCGTGCCCAAAAGCTGCGATTTTCACCCGGTTTTGCAGCAGCCGCTCAGCAGTAAGAGGGCGGCCAAGCCTAGCACCCCCGCGTTCTGGAGTATAACGCAACCTCAGCTGGAGTGAAGGTCTAAAAAGCGACTTCCAGCTGCCATTTCGGCATCGGCGGTCCGACCGGATGATTTTAAAGGTCTTTAAGCTAAAGGAGGGGCTGCGGGATCCCGGGCTGGGCCCAAACGATGCCTCCTCCCCCTTCGGAGGACAATAAAAGGCAGCGGACCCCCCTTCCCCAGGCCCTACCGTGGGGTGAGTCGCCATCCAGTTGCCGCCAGTCGCCCCTGGCCATCTGCGTGTCGGCCGTTTGTCCCATCGCTGCTCCTCTGGATCCCGCTCGCCCTCCGGGGATCCCTCGGCCGGCGCCGGCCCCGGCTCCACCGGCTCCATGTACTGCCTCGATGTAGCGCGGCTTCGCTCCGGGCGGTGCCACGGCCCTGCGCGCCCCCTCCCGGGAACTGCGGCCGCGCCGCTTCCGTTCCGCCGCCTCACGGTTCCGCCCTCAGTCATGGATTCGTTTTGGGGTGGCAAAGAGCTTCAGAATCATCGAGTCCAACCGGGAAACCACTAACTCCTGGCCCTCACCCCACATCGCCACAGCTTTTCAACTCCTCCAGACACCCTGAGCCAGGCCTTGACAACTGTTGTGGGTAAGAAATTGTTCCTCAGGGCCAACCTAAACCTCCCCTGGTGCAACTTCAGGCTGTTTCCTCTTGCCCTGTTGCTTGTTCTTGAGGAGAAGAGACCGACTTCTGCCTGGCTCCCCGCTCCTGAATTTCAGGGAGTTGTGGAGAATGAGAAGGTCTCCCCTGAACCTCCTTTTCTCCAGTTAACACCCCACCACCACCCCAGTTGCCTCAACCACTCCTCAGAAGTTCTCCAGACCCTTTCCCTTGTACTCCAACCCCTTCCCCAGCTCTGTCGCCCTTTTCTGGACACACTCCAGTCCCTCCATGTCCACCTGGGAATGAGGGGCCCGAATCTCAGGATTTGAGGTGCCATCCTTAGCACAGGGCCAGCAAAGCAGCCAGCGAGGGCTTCATGAGAAAGACGGGCCTAGGGAGCCCTGTGGTGAGAGGGAAATGTGGGGAGCTGGGGGAGACAGGCAGGGAGGGCAGAGCAGCCACTGCTGGAGGGCATCTCTGTGAAAGGTGGAAGGTCTTAATCTTGAGGGAAAGAGGAGACTCCACAACCTCTCTGGGCAGCCTGGACCAGGGCCCTACCACTCTCAAGGTAAAGAAGTTTATCCTCATGAGAGAAATGCCTGTACAGAAATGACGGAGGGAAAAGAGTGGTAAAACAGAAACAAATGCAAAGAACATATTACACACCACCCTCTGCTGGGTTAAAAACTGGCTGGATAACCAGGCAGAGAGTGGTTGTGAATGGTGCCACATCCAGCTGGTGTCCAGTGGTGTCCCCCAGGGCTCACTACTGGGCCCACTTCTATTCAGCATCTCTATTGATGACCCGCATGAGGGGGTTGAATCTCCCTGTTTTTGTCTGTCTGAACTAGAAGCAAGCTGCTGCTCAGAGAATTTGTTACCTGCCAAACTGAGGGACTGTGTTGCTGCCTGAGACAATGTTCACAGCCCGGTTGTTCTGTGCTGTGGGGATTTGGAGGAGGCTGAAACCCAAGACTGAATTCATTTCTGTGGGACTTAATGTCTGCAATGAGCCCTTTCTTCCTCAGAGCTACATTATTTCACCACAGGGTGGTCAATTGTCTTGTCACAGCAGGATCAGGTCTTGGCCTTAAAAAAAACAACCTGTAACAATAGGGTATCATTTTGGCCAACCATAAAGCAGTCAACATGTGTAGAAATGTCTTTGTACAGGCACCTAATGACACCTTTATAGATGTAAGAATGATGTGAATTGTCAGGGTAACCGTTGACCTGAACTTTCCAAACTTTCAGGCTGCTGTGTGGTGGGGACCAAGAAATGAAGCTGAGTTGACTCTTACACATGAAGAAACATCTCATGTTTCAGGCATCAACCCCTCTCCAGGGTAAGGATGGGCTTTTTCTTTTGTGTTACCATCACGAGGGAGATGGCACAGGAAGCTGTGTGAGCAAGGGGAAGTCATTTTGGGGAGAAAAATAACTGGCTTGTGCATTGCTGCTGGAGCTGTTGGGTCTGCCCTCAGCAAATCCTTAAGGTCCTGGTGCTGTTGACAAAACAAATAAAAAAAGAACTGAAATCACTTTACATTTTACTGAAGGCATCTCCATCTGCACAGGCTTTTCACATTTGGCCTTCTGCAAACATTCCAGCTGCAGAACAGGATCACACCATTAGGATTTGCTTTGCACACAGGACAACGCTGCAGCTCCACAGCCTCTGTTTCCCAGGTCCTTCAACAATTATAAAGATGCCCTGAAGGGCAAACAGGAGGAACCAATTTTTGTTAATTGTGCAGGAAGATGTTTACAAATTGCAGAAGCTTCTCAAGTTTTAATGCAGAGGAGCTGACCTCTGGATGTTCTTTAATTAATTTCACTGTTTTCCTAGGATGTTCCTCTTTGTTAAATGTTTGAGTCTTGCAAATACCAGTCAGTGGTGCCACCTGCTCCAAGTTTGTGCTGGAGGAACAAAGCCCCAGTGAGACATGCTGTGATGGGGCCCTTAGAGTTCATTAGAGACTTTATCTTGAAAAAGATTTAATTGCCCAAATCCTATTAACTTCTAAGAGTGCTGTGATTACTAGCTCCTTTCAAGATCATGACTCTCTGCTCTGTTTTGGTGAGTCCTCCCCTGCAGGGCTGAGTCCAGCTCTGGGCTCCTGAGCACAGCAGGGACATGGAGCTATTGGAGTGAGGTCAGAGAAGGCCCCAGAAATGCTTTTGCAAGGGGAGAACCTGGTGCTGTGGGGACAGACTGGGATAGTTGAGGGTGTTCAGCTGGAGAAGAGAAGCTCGGGAGAAACCTTAGTGGGGCTTTTGAGTGCTTAAAGGGGCCGATAAGTGAGATGTGAACTGAGTTTTCAGCAGGGGCTGCTGTGACAGGATAAGAGGTGATGGTTAAACTGAGAGAGGGAAATTCAGACTCAAGGAAGAAATTGTTGATGCTGAGTGTGGTGAGACTCTGGACCAGGTTGCCCAGGGAAGCGGGAAAAGCACCATCCCTGGAACCATCCCCAGGTCAGGTTGGACCTTGGGGCTGTGAGCAGCCTGCTCTGGTTAGGAACGTCCCTGTTCTTTGCCGGCAGTGGGACTGAAGGAGCCTTCCTTACATGTCGTGTCAGTCCTGTGATTCCATGACCACTTTTGGGGCGGTTCGGGACCGCAGCATCACCCCCTCTGCCCCCACCCAGGGGGCAGGGCTGGAAAGCTGCTCCTCCTACTCCTCCTCCTCCTCCTCCTCGTTCTCCCGCAGCACCAGCCGCCCCGCACAGCCCATCATGGCTGCGTACAGCGAGCTTCGGCCCCCCACCCTTCTCTTCCTCCTGCTGCTCCTTTTCCTGCTGCTGGGCTGCTGCGGCTCCAGCGAACCCCCAGAGCCCCCCGAGCCCCCCGAGGTGCTCCCGGAGCCGCTGCCCGAGTCTCGCCCGCAGCCGCCCACGGTGCTGGTGGCCATCATCGCCCGCAACGCCGCGCACACGCTGCCGCACGCCCTGGGCTGCCTCGAGAGGCTGCATTATCCCAAGAACCGCATCGCCCTCTGGTAGGTGTCAGCGGGCTGCGACCGACCGGCACTGGGGGTTTTCATCCCCAGTCCCCCAGGAGAAGGGTGCTTTGCAGGGAGAGCGTAGCGCAGGGGTGTGCGGGTGAAAAGGGGCTTTGTTGGAGGTGGCGGGTGTGAGATGGGCTCGAAGATGCGTGCAGGGAGCTCAGAATGGGTGCAGCTGGGACAGGGTGAGGGAGGGGGGTGTGTGTAGAGATATTAGAGAGATTCGGGAACGGGACAATCTGCCTTTAAAAGGGTAAAATTAAAAAGACCACGTTCTTCCCTTTTCAAACTATTGGGAGGAGGAGGAATCGCCTGGAAGGACCCAAACCAGGTTTTAAGGGCGGGAATGGTGCCGCTGCAGGGCTTGATGCAGTTACCAAAGTCAGCGTGCCGTCCTGAAGTTCTTTATGGGCTCAAAGATGCATTCAGGGAGCTCAGCATGGGGGCTGCTGGGGCAGGGGAACGTGTGTGAGGATGGAGGAATTGAAGTGCTTTGGGAACTGGTCAGTCTGCCTTTATTTGTAAGGGTACAAAGGAAAAAGCCCCAACAATCTTTGCTGTCAACCTACATGGAGAAATAGGAGTTGCTTGGAGGAACAGGAATTGACCAGCAGGATAAAATGAAACTTTCTGGACTCAAAGATGCATTCAGGGATTGCAGCATGGGGGCAGCTGTGGCAGGGGAATGTGTGTGGGGTTGGAGGAATTAGAGCAATTTGGGAAGCAGTCAGTCTGCCTTGGAAGGATAAAAAAGAAAAAAAAAAAACCCTACTAACCCCATCCCCCCACCCCAGTGTTTTGCTTTCAACCTGTTGGGAGGAACAGAAACCCCTTGGAAGAATCCAGACAAGATTTTCAGTGTAGTAATGGTCTGTGGTGCTGTAGGGCTTGATCCAAAGTTCACTTAAATCAGTGGGGAGGCTCTTGATGAGGACCATTAGAAAAACCCAGCTTTATTAAGGGCAGTGGGAAAGACCTTTCCCTCCATCGCATCCCCGGTAACACCACCATGAGATGTTCCTGTGTGGGTGTTCTTTTTCTTCAATTACTCTACAGGTTTTTGCAGAAAAATCCTCTGTGCCATGGCTTTTCTTGCCCCCCTTTTTTCCCCATTTGTATTTAGGGTGCAGCACAGCACAGATCTTGGAAGTGAAGAATGAGTTTGGATTTGTTGTTTCTCTTCTGAAGTTGGTTCAGAAGCATCAGTTGGTTCTATCACTTTTTTAGTGCATAGCTTGTGTTATCCTTAATTTTTTAAGGTCTCTGCAGGGTTGTGGGGACTGTTTGTGAAGCAGTGTGAGATAAAATGTCCCGTTCAGCTCCCGAATAAATTGAGCTTTCTCAGAGCAGCATGTACAGGACACAGAGGACCCACCAAGAGGAAACTCGCGTACGGTATCTGTAGAGATCCTTGAGAACAAATACAGTCTGTTCTCTTGTAGAAGAGTCTCACATTTCAGACTTTGTGCCCGACCGAGTCCTTTCAACAAATAAACTCCAGGACTTACCTGTGTTACTGGGCTAGCTGGGTGTGAAGGGCCGCGAGGCGATGGTTGTTCTTCCATTCCCACGGGTGTTCAGCTTCAAACTTCTCTAAGTCAGCATTTTAAAAAGCTCAAGTGTGTGTCCTGAGAATGAAAATCAAGCACACTCATCATCTCTTCAACTCCCACATGCTCTCTCTCAGTTGCTCTCTGCTGCTCATTCTGCAGCAGGTTCCTCAGATTTCTAGGGTGGAAGTTTCAGGAGTGACACTAAATATGGGGTAGGAGACAACGAATGAGTTAACGCTCACGCTGAATTGTCCTCTTGCAACGTATGTCCATAGAGCCCCAGCCTCTGTTAGCCTGACACTGTACACTGAACAGTCTTGTGCTCCATTCAGCCTTAATTCTGACTAGTTGCTGTGGTTGTGAGCAACCTCAGAAGGACTCATTGGCTACTAATGAGCTGAGCAGGCCAGTTGGGCCAGTGCCAGCTGGCACGATGTGACCTATGTCCTTCAGTTGAACGCTTTCCTTCCTTTATTTCTTCCCCCTCTGAGAACCAGGAAGCTGAACCCAAACTGCCTCCTGGGGATGGTTCCTGGCCTGTTATTAACCCATGTCTGAGAGAGTACTGGAGGGCACTATCCAAATCATCTGTCCCAGGGTTATTCTAGTGACTTAATAATGGGAATTCCTTTTGCACAGGGCTTTGCTCTGGCCTGCCTTAGGTTCCTGGGATAGTTTTGGTGGGAGGCAGTCTGTGACCTTGCCTTTGATGCTGGCTACCAAGGTGAGAATGATAGAATAGTTAGAAGAGACCTCAGAGGTCATCTAGTTCCAACCCCCTACCATGAGCAGGTACATTTCTCACCAGACCAGGTTCCCCAGAGCCCCATCCAGCCTGACCTTGAGTGCTTCCAGTTCATCCACAACTTCCTTGGGCAACCTGTGGCAGTGCCTCCCTACTCTCAGTGAGGAACTTACTCCTAATTTCCAATTTAAATCTTCCTCCTTTCAATTTGTATCTCCTTGTCCATCCTTGTGGAAGAGGAGTGAATTTTACTCGCAAGTTACGTCATCAGCCTGCCCTAACCTGCTTTTGGGTGGTTTTGGGTGTTTTTGTTGTTATTGTGATTATTTGGTTATTATCTCTGTTACTTGTTTTATTTTAGATCACTCAGTTACAGGTAACAGGGTGTTTTCATGGTGGTGTGCCATCAGCTGTGATCTTATACTAACCTTGGGATGAGACATCCTCTCGGAAGCGACAGTCAGGTTCTTTTGTGCTTGAAAATCTGTGCTGGGTTCGCAGATCAGGGTGTCCCTGTGTTTCAGAAATGAGAACCACAGGTGAGATTGGTGCAAAGCTGGAGTAAGTCCCACCTGAGGGATCACAGAATGTAGTCCCACCTGTTTCCAATGAGTCAATGTTTTCAACTTAAAATAATTAGTTGTAGCTGAAAATAGAAGCTGAGGAGATCAGTGTAATAGTTAACTTGGGTAATTAGTGTAGAACTAGCTGATGATGCCCATACCTCAGCACTTTTTCTTACTAACAGCTTTCTTTTCAAACCCAAAGTACTTCTACTCAGAGGACTACTTCTAGTAAGGCCTGGGATAATTTGAAACTGTAATGGTTTTATTACTCTCTGGGCTTTCAGCTGGTCCATGTTTTCTGTCCTTGTTTCCATTTGTGCAGCAAGGTCACTTCAGTCTTCACGGTCAGAATTAATCACGCAGGAATGCCGAAGTTCCAGGCTGCTGGCTCTGTCTCTCCTGCTTCTGTCTGCTGGTGTCTTGCATCTAATGTTTAAAATTGGCTTACCTGCCTTTCAGGGGACAATAACAGTGATAAGAATAATAATGCTTGGGGTTTAGGAGTTGAATTGGCTTCTCACTTGGCTTCTCCTTTAAACTGTGTGATTTAGTTTCTCATTTGTATTTGGAGGTATTTTAAATAGATTTATTATGCAGATTTAATGACAGAGTCACAGACTGAGCAGAGCTGCGAGTGGGATGGCACTTGCACAGCCTCAGAGTTACAGTTAGGGTGATGTTTCTGCTCTGCCAGGTGTTGTATGTGATTGTTCTTCCAAGGAACTTGGATCTAGATTAAGAAAGAATGCAAGTAAGAGACTTCCATTTTCTAGCTGATGAAACTGAGGAAGAAAGATCAAGTAACCTGCACAAGATTCTTGGATTTAGTAAGGCTGTAGATAATACTAATAACTGTCTTTCCTTGACTCTTCCTTCTTACTAAGGTCACTTTTACGCTAAAAAGTGGTAGATTTACATAAGAAATGGAAAACTAGTGAAAAAACAATCCCACCACAGTATCTGCTGCCATGGTCTTTTATGGGGATAAAAGCCTCTTCCCTCCTGCAGTGAGTGTCAGGAGGACAGAGCCAGACTCTTCACAGTAGTGCCCAGTGACAGGACAATGGGCAACGGACATAAACTGGAATGCAAGCAGTTAGGGTCCACCTAAACCTAAGGAGAAACTTCTTTACCTTGAGGATGGCAGCATCCTGGCGTAGGCTGCCCAGTGGGGTCGTGGAGTCTCCTGCCCTAGAGGCATTCCACACCCAAGTAGACACTGTCCTGGCCAGTGGAGACAGGGAGGTTGCCCTAGATGATCTCCAGAGGTTCCATCCCACCCCACCAGTATGTATGATTCTAGACAATTTTAGAGGTACAGTCCTATCCCCTGCTCAAAGCATCTCCAGGGCTGGAGACTCCACAGTCTCTGGACAATCTGTTCCATCAAGATCATCACTGCTGAGGAGTGTCTTTGGGATTCCTGTGAGCTGAGGGGGTGAGTTCAGCAGGGTGACTGGATCTTTGGGACAGAGACAAAAACTTGCATGAAGACTGTTGTTTCCTCTGTCTGGCTTTTTCATGTTCTTTCTGAGATGGTTCAGGGTGCTGTCTGTTGGAACCTGGAATTTCCTTCCTGTGAGATGATCTCTTCATATTATTTCAATATCTTTATGTGCGTCTCATTTCCTTTATTTTAATGAAGCTAAGTGTATGTCGATGAGGCTGGATTACAGCTAAATGGGACCCACATGCATCAAAGTTTCAAGGCTAAGGAAAGGCAGGAGTGAAACAAATGGGTTAGTCTTTTCTACCAGGAGGGTTTTTCACCATCTTCTGCCAAACTGCCCAGCTCCTTTGGCTCACATCAGCAAAGCTCTCCAAGAACCACTTTGCTTGTGATCATCTCTGCTAATGTAACAGGTTGATCCTCTTCTCAACAGATGAATAAATGGGTTAATTTTGTACTAGAGACTGGGGAGGACTGGAGTTAGGTTTGTGTGGGATTTTCTTGTGGTTCTTTGGGTTTATTTGAGAGAGGTGGGAAATGAGACCTCCTCATGCAGGAGTGAAGGCTGGTCCAACTCCTGTTTCCATTCTAACCAGTTATTGACATAATCCATATGTTTTCCCCCTTTAGCAGCATGACTACAGTTAGGAAAATGGGTAAGAGAGCTTCTTCTCTAGATGATCCTGCTCTGGCAGGGGATTGGACTAGATGATCTCCAGAAGTACCTTCCAACTCCCATTAGTCTATGAGCGTATGATTTAAGGGGTTGTTTTGGGGTATGTTTTTGCTGAAGTGTTTTTCCAAGGACATTTGAACACCCCTGACTGAAGTAGAAGATACCAAGAGTCCATGGTACTGTGCTGGGGCTCACAGAAGCTCTTCCAACTGCTTTTGGAAATACTATTTTTATTTATGCTTCCCCTCCATGAGTGGGTAGATGCTTCCTTTGATTCCAGAAAACCTGATTGCTTCTTTTTGCTTGATCACTCTGCAGAAGAAGGGTTATGTGTGGCTGCAGTCTGGTTTTGCCCGGTGGCACAAGGAGGTTGCATTAACTGGGGAGTGCTAGTGGTTGTCTCTTCAGTGAGATGATCACAGTCTTGTCTTTATTTGCTCAACAGCTGCTCCTAAAATGGGTGCCCTGTTGTATCTTTGGGGCTAGAAAAGTGATTTAGAGCTGCTGTTTCAGTTGTTCCCTTGGTACTTTGAATCAGTCTTGTCCTCACAAGGTACTTGGGAAAATTGGAGGGAAGAGCTGTTTTCCAGCCCAAGTTTGAACTCTGCTTTGGGGGTTTTTTTCCTATTATTCTTCTGTTTATTGGTTTGAATCCATGAATTATTCCCCACCAGATTTCAGCCAAGTGAACTTCAGTTCCCCTAATGAGACTAGTAGGCTTGCTGTGTCATCAGATGATTGAAAGCCATCCTGTGCCAAGTCCTAGAAAGAGGTTAGTTGGGAAGAACCAGGAAAAAGCAATGAGAAACGTTTTGTCCCTCCAGCTCATATCTCTGAGGCAAGGAGGAACGTGGCCTATAAACCTTTAGACTCTCCTTCACTCATGTGGGGATGTTAGAGTTGAAGTTACATCTTGGAAGCAGATGATGTTGGGAACTCCAGTGACTTCTGAGTTGTGCAGGTCCTGCAGAAAGGATCTCACATTGGTGGAGCAAAGTTGGGAAGAAGGGCGAGACAGTTGATGTTGACTTGGGTGTGTTGAATTTGGAAGAAGCATCAGCATAACCAGTTCCTGTAACCAAGCAAAGAGGAGTACACGCGTAGACCAACACTATGCTCATTTTTCCCAGTCTTCTGCCATTAGTTTTACTTGACTCCATCACATAAATCAGTTCCTGGATGCTTCTGGTGTTTGCTCCCAATGATGCATGCTGCTTTGGTAGGAAGTTCTAGAGTTTCCACTTAGTTGTCTCTGAGCTGACTGGCTCCAGGCTTGTGGAGGAGACTATCCAGACTCTTTGAAATAACTCAGTGGAGGATAATAATTGCTCTTGGGTCGTTTGCCTCTTAAAGCATTTTCTTCCTCCGGCACTGTCTGTCAGAGGCCTCAGTTGCTCTCATTTTTCAAAACACTAATCTGAAATCAGTTCAGTGTGTGTGTGCAACTGGAGTATGAAAATGTCACTGCTGCTAAATCCCTCCTCTTAATTTGTTTTTTGTGCTTATTTATTTTTATACTTAATTCACACTTAAAACCTGCTTCATCATTGTGAAGTCATGGGGTGGGCTCGGGACACGGGTTTTATCACTCCTAGCGTGCACTCACCTTCCCTTCTGCTTAATTTCTCACACAAACAGATGACTTCCACAAAAAGTCCTGTCAGGGAGTTGTTATTTCAGACTAGTGAGCTCATCGCTGTCTGCTGGCACCGCTCTGCTCTGCCTTGACACAAATGAGGGCCCCTGCCAGGACTTTCTGCCCAATACCTGAGCCTTGAAGGAAACTCTGTTTTGCAGAGTGAGAACCATGCTGCTGTCTGTCAGTGGTGATTCCAGCAGCGTGGGCTACAAACATTGCATCTGTCTCTTTGACCAGTTTGTGATGCAGATCACAGGGGGAAGAGGGGGAAGAACATGTGCCCAGAGCTAGACTGTCATTTCTTTCCTACGCTCCACAAATGGCAAAGCCAGTGCAACTGTGTTGAGTGATCCCTCAGCCTGAGGAAAGCTTCAGACACCTTCATGTTCACTGCAAGGAGCATCGCTTGTTGCTGCTCTTGGCTCACCAAATGCATTCTTAGGTTGCCCAGCCACTGTGGGGCGAGCAGATCTGTCACAAATCATAGCAAGTCTAAATCCAGCACACCACAGAGGACATCAGTGAGGAGGAACATGGTTCAAGCCTCTCCAGCACAATGAGGTCTCTAGGGAAAGGTGATTGTGTGTCACGTGTAGCAGCAGTCAGGACCTGCCTGACAGAATCACCAACAGGTGAGGGTTGTCTCTCAGCATTTCCTCAGCAGAGGTGCTGTCAGCAACTTCATAACTCTCTGCTGGACTTTCTAGTATTTCCTTGCCTCTCTTGATCTTGGGAGCTCAGAACTGGGTACTGGTCTCCAGATGTGCCCTCACCAGAGTAGAGTGGAAGAGCTGTCCTGACCTGCTGCTTACGCTCTTCTTCATGCACTGTAGTCCTATTCTTCTTGGCCACAAGTGCACATTTCTAGCTAATGGTAAACTAGCTAATGGCCAGCATTTCCAGGTCCTCCTCTCCAGAGCCTCTGTTTATCAGGTCAACACTCAACCTGTCCTGGTACAGCTGGTTGTTCCTCTCCAGGAGCAGGACCCTACGCTTGCCCTTGTTGAACATCATTTCCTTTCTCTCCTTTAACTCTCCTGTCTGGCTTTAGCTGAACAGCACCACGGCCTGATGGTGTGTCCACCCCTCCTGACAAACCTATCCAGCTGCTGTTGCTGCTGCAGAATGTGTGGTGATTTGGTTGCTGTACATAGTAGTGGTCACCTCGATTTCATTTCTTTCAGAAATCCCTCTTGTGGCCAGTTACTTACTGCAATATCAGCTCTGCAGCTCATCTTGCCCATTGGTTGCTGCTGATGTGTGCTGCTGTGTGGATTCCTGATGAAACTCTTGGTGGATCGTTTGAAGGGTTCAGAGAAAGGGCCTGAGGTAGTATCAGATGAAAAAAAAGAATGTTTGGGGGGTGGTTTTGAGTGTCAGGTTTTAGCAGGTGATGCTAAAATCCTTTAATTGCTTATGGGGACATGAAGTGATGCTTTGCTCTACCACAGCAATCTCTTGTGCTGGCTTTATCAGGTATTCCAAAAATTCACTTTTCCAGCCTTTGAAATTGCACAAAGCCCCCAGGGAGCTCATATGTCCAGCACCAGTTTACCATCAGCGTTGAGTCTGAGCTCAGTCCTTCCCAAGAGAAAATGTGTTCTGAGTCTGGCATCCATGGTGTGCCACGTGTGTCCACCAGACAGCAGCCACGTGTCCCACATGTGTGCGCCCAGGCCTCCTCCATCTGTGGATTCCTGTATCTGTGAGATCACAAATGAAAGAGGTTGACTCAGAAGTTGTACCTGGCCCCGAAGCCTTTGGTATTTAAAAGCAGGAATGCTTTTCTTAGCTGTCTGAAGTGATGGAGCTGGCATTGTGCTGGTTGCCCCTGAGCACTTGGTGATCTTAAACTGAAGGAGACTAGGTTCAGACTAAATCTTAGGAAGATGTTCTTCAGTCCAGGGGTGGGGAGACTCTGGAATTGACTGTGTGAAGAGGCTGTGGCTGTCCCCTCCCTTGAGGTATTCAAGGCCAGGTTGGTTGGGACTCTGGGCAACCAATCTCATCGGGAGGCTGGAGTAGATGATCTTTAAGGTCTCTTCCAATCTGAGCCATTCTGCGATAGGTTGACTGTTTCGTGCTAGCAAAGCAGTGTTTGTGGTTTCAGAAAAGGACTTGGGGGGATGCTGGTGGATAAGAAACTGGACATGAGCAGACAGAGTGCACTTGCAGCCCAGAAGGCCAATCATATTCTGGGCTGCATCAAAAGAGCTGTGGCCAGCAGGTTCTGCCATCCCATTCTGTCCTAGTGAGACCTCACCTGAAGTACTGTGTCCAGTTCTACAGCCCTCAGTACAGGAAGGACATGGACCCGATGGAACAGGTGCAGAAGAGGCCATGAAACTGATGAGGAGACTGGAACAGCTCTCCTGTGAGGACAGGCTGAGGGAACTGGGGTTGTTCAACCTGGAGAAGGCTCCTGGGGGGACATGATAGTGGCCTTCCAGTACCTAAAGGGGGCTACAAGAAGGCTGAAGAGAGACTGGTCACAAAGGCTTGGAGGGGCAGTGGTTTCAGATTAGAGGAGAGTAGGTTGAAACTGGCTGTTAGGAAGAAGTTCTCTAGCAGGAGGGTGGTGGAACACTGGATCAGGTTGCTCAGGGAGGTGGTTGAGGCCCCATCCCTGAGGATATTCAAGGTGAGGCTGGACAGGGCTCAGAGCAACCTGATCTAGTTGAGGACATCCCTGCTCACTGCAGGGACTTGGACTAGATGACCTTTGGAGGTCCCTTCCAAGCCAGGCCATTGTATGATTCTGTGATAGTCAGAACCCTCTTTAAGCCACGTTGTCACTTTTTGTTTGTTGTCACTTTTTCTTTCATTGGACAAAATTACAGGTGACATCCAGGAAAAATGTGCTTCATGTGTGAAGGCTGAATGTTGGGTGTTTTCCTGCTTGACTGCAGTACTTGTTGCTTTTAAATCTCTTACTATTTATGTATAAAGCATTTTCACCCATTTGCCAGCAAACATGACACAATTCATTTATTTTGACACAAGGTACCAGAGATCCTCCATTTTCTGGGATAAGTGGCTGCTTGAGAAAGGTTAGGCCAAAATTACGAAGCCTCCAGCTCCTTGCTGGCTTCAGCCAAGCCCGACTCTAAAACAACTTGCTCATGACCATTGCCTTTAGCTCAGTGCTGGTGAAAGCAAAATCTGGTGGAAACTTCTCTATGCCAAGTGGAACGTGTGCTAGTGAGAGGACAACGAAACCCACTGCATTTGTGGCTGACGAGGTGCTTAGAGATCCGTTTTAGGGGTGATAAAGATAAGAGGAGGGTTAAAGGTTGGCCTTTATGATCTTACAGGTCTTTTCCAACCTATGGTTTCTGTGATTCTGTGAATGTACAGCCTGGCAGACAGTCTCTTGTCCGAGCTGTGGAGCTGTACTCGTCTGGAGCTGTGAGCTCTTAGGCCTTCTCCTGGTGTGCTCTTGTTGATGCTCTTGGGGTACAGGCTGGCTTGGGGTGCCCACAGTGCTGGGACACGTGGGGAGGAGGTGGCCAGGCTAGGCACAGCCTGATGATGCAGAGATTGGCCCTTTGCCTCACTCACCTCAAGCTGTGCTCTAGACAGAGCCCTTAATTGGTGCATCTTCTGGCTCTAGGTGATGTTTCCTTCTCCTGCAGAGGTGAGACTGATGCTTCCTAAAGGTTGTGCCTCCAGAATTACTTGAGCTGGTTGCCCCTCAGGACAGCTCAAGACTTGCTGCTCTGTGGGCTGAGGAAAAGGAGATGCTCTGGCAGCAGGAGGAAGACCACCTTCCAGATCCAGCACCTGGCTCCCTTGTGAAGTACAAGATGTAAGAACATGGCAACTCTGTTCCTTGTGAGGAATTTCTTACAGGTCCCTGGTTGACTTTCACTTGCTGAACCTCCTGACTCCATTTTCGTGGCAGATTCCATATTAACACTTTCCATTCCAAAGGATGCTGACTTAGTACAGAGACTGTAGGAGAAGTAGCAGAGACATTTACTCCATTGGTACTCCTCCCTGTCTGCACTAAGTGTTACAAGCACCAGGGATCTTATTGTCCTTACACTTGCCCTCTTTGCCCCACTGTAAGAGTAAACTCAAGTTGCTGATAGTGTAAAAATTTGCCTGAGTTTCCAGGTGCAACCTGGCACAACACACCCAAGAACTGGAGATTTTATCTGCTCCAGGAACTGCCCTCCCTGGCTGAGATTTGAGATTTGTCCTCATGTACCATGTCATCCACTCCAAATCATTAGGGTGGAAAGAGAGTCACATGCATGAGCAGAAATATAATTAACTTGTGCAAGCCTGAAGCTCTGTCCTGGAGTCTAAACCTTTAAACTTGGCAAAACTCTGTGTGAGAGCACAGCGAGGAGCAAGCCGTGCGCTTGACAGCAGTGCCTGGGCTTCTCCTAACCATCTATTTGTCTGCTCCATGCTCCTGCTGCAGCCCTCTCTGTGCCCAGACAGGGAGTCCTTTCATGAAGGAGAAGTGCAGAGTCATATTTCTGAGTGCAAACGGGCTGGCCGGGGGATTTATTTGTAGTGTGGGCTCAGCCAGGCTAGTTTCTCTCAGCAGCTGCGCCGTGAGCAAGCCACACCAAGCTGGAACAGGGAAGGTGCAAGTGAACAGCAGTGTGTGTGTTGCCCACAGAGGAGCCGAGGGCTGGCCCTTGTCTCTTGGAGAGCAGGTTATGCAAAGGGACAAGAGTTCTTCAGTCAAAGGCACAGTGGCCTCTGCTTTGTCTTAGTGTTGTTAATGAGGAGACACTTCCATAGGCCAGCAGAAATCATAGGATCATAGGATGTTAGGGGTTGGAAGGGACCCAAGAGATCATCGAGTCCAAATGTGGTACTTTGCACCAGGATCATCATGCTCTGTACCCCAGGAGTGCTAAGAAGAGTCACAACCCTCTGGAAGTTGATGGGATCCTTCTGGGATTGCCACAGGGAGGCTCTGCTGTGTTGGGGTCAGTCCTAGGCTTGAGATGATGCCTGACCTCAGGCTTGCTTCCTGCCTGTAACTCCCCTTTCCTAAAGCCATTGTTGCTTGTGGTGGAGCAGATGTGTATGCGTGGAGCAGACCAGGGCCTTGGCTTCTTTCACCTCTGTGCAGGTGCTCATGGAGGGACCCTTCCCAGGAGGTGGGCAGCTGGGTTATGGAAAAGCAAGCTGTGCAGGGCTAGCACAGAGCACTCTAATGCAGCCACAGTCCAAAAGCCCACAGAGGTGGAGTTCTGCAAACCTGTGCTCGGTGAGCGCGTACCTGAATCCTCAAAGTCTTCCAGTCCTGCTGACCCGGCAGATCCCTCCCAGCGTTTGTGCCACTTCTGTCAGAAATCAGTGCACATACGTGGAATATTTTGCTGCTGAGGTTTCCTTTGGTGCTGACTCTGAGCACCTGAGTATGTAGGCAGGTAGCAGCTTGTTGGAAACTGGGCCTGGAGGGCTTGGTGCTCTTGTCCTGTCAATGGTCAGATCTTCCTCTGGTGTCACACAAAGCCTCCTGGTGGTGTCCGGATCACGGAGCAGATCCTCAACTGGTAAAAAAAACTCTTGAGTTTTCCTTTGCTCTGGAATTAGCTTGGTGTGTTTCTTACTGCTGCTTGAGCTCCTAATTAGTGACATGATGTAAAATGTTCCTGTTTGCATTTGCTGTTTCTTCCGTTGTCCCTGTCAGCCCATGCTGGACAAGTGACCCAGGAAAATCCCTTTTATTTGTGCCTGCTGAGTTGTGCAGCTCTCGGATACCAAAAAAGACCCTCCAGTACTGGGTGCCTTCTGGTCCAGGACTTGAGTCGTCTGACTGGAAGCAAGGCAGATTATGGGAGACTTGCCCTGATCCTTCTGCAGGCTTGGAGCAAAGACTGAGAGGCTTTTAGGTGTCTCTATTTTGGGGGACCCTTGGTAATCTGGGTGTGGGTCTGTGTTCAATGGGCCCTTTGAAAAACCAGTGCACTTAGCACCTAAAGCTGAACAGATTCTGCCCTTTGAAACCTGTCCAGGATATCTCTAAATACCGGTGTTCCTTCCCAGTAGCTCGAAAGCTTTTATTAATCCTGACCAGCTGCTTTAGCTAGTGTCTCAGCTCTGGTGGGAACAAGCCATCCCTTCAGAAATGAGCGAGCTGTTGCAATCATTCCTTGGTTGAGCAGACACGTTTGAGTTGCAGCGCTGATCCTGGTTCCCTGGGCTTTCCTTACGTTCGCTCGAAGCCAAGTCTGCCTGGAAATATTCACGAGGCCAAATGCAGATGGGCTTTGTGTTTCTTTGAAAGCTTTGTCTGCAGCCGTGGGGAGAACGAACGCAAGATGAAGAGACAACTTGGCTTTGAGCTGGCAGGAACCTCCTCTGTAAGAGACTTGTGCTTGTGCCGATGCCAGAGAACTGGTGAACGTGGGGCAGCCAGATCTGGGAAGCTGTTGGTTCCCCCACTGCGCCTGTGCCCACTGGGCTTAAGGACTCGTTGCGGCATGATGCTGTCAGAGACAACCTGAGCATCTTGAGAAGCGAAAGGCAAGAAGGTGAGAGATTTTTTTTGAGGGTAGCGTGGAAAGAGCAAAGATCCCCGTGCACACGAAGGCATGTACGACTTACATCTGCAAATCATTCTCTCATTTGGGCTTGGAAGATCACTGAAGGTCTTAAAACTGCAGCTGCTGCCAGCAAAATCCATTATCCACAAGCTGCTGAAGGGCCCCGGGAAAGAGTTAGAGGAGAGACATACTTGTTGCATTCCTGTAGGGTGAGGTCCTGTTCTTGTAGGGCTGCCCAGCCCAGAGAGTGCTGCTGCTCTCAGTACCGGCTCCCCACGACTCCCTCTCACTGCTCTGGGCTCAGACCACCTCTAACTGGGACCACCTTAGAACAATTAAAAACCAAAAGGAGCTACTTCCAGAAGTCTGTTGTTAATGGAGGAAAAGCCTAAAACAAACGTGGGGTCCAGTGAAGCCAAGAAGTCTTGCACCACAGACACTCAGAGTTAGCAACTAGTTCAAATGCTTGAGCAGTTCTGTGAACTCGGGGCTGACCGCTCAGGGTCTGATCAGTGAAGGGTGGGAGCATAACTGTGTCATAGGATGTTAGGGGGAGGAACATTTGGGTCCTGTGGAGGAACATTTGGGTCTGTTAATGGGCTCTGCTGTGAGGTAGCTCCATGGTGTCTCCTGTTAGCACAGAATGGTTTCAGACATAATCTGGTTGCAACCCCCTGCCATGGACAGGGACACCTCTCACCAGACCAGGCTGTCCAGAGCCCCATCCAGCCTGGCCTTGAACACTTGTCCAGTGATGCCATAGAAATCACCGAGGTCTGAGGTGTCTCATCCTGGGTGTAAGGTGCAAGGTAGGGCTGGCAGTCCAGGGAGCAGCACAAGCATCTGCAGAGCTTTTCTAATGAAGAAGAAATTGTTTATTAGCAAGCCTGTGGGTAGAGCAAGAGCCACACCTGCCTGTTAGCTTGAGAAGATACAGGAAGCCCTGCTCAGTTGGCTGCATTTTGGATTTTGGTCTCAGAAGACCATGAAGCAGTTGGTAGTAACAACTGCACTAGCTCCTTTGTGGTAAAGAAGGGTATTTTCAGAGCTGAAATGAAACTGGGCTTTGGCAAACTGGGGTGTACTGCCCTGCTGAGTGCTGAACAGCTCTTTACTGGTTCCTCGAGCCATTCTAGAGGCAGCGAATGCAGCTTCTGGGGTGGACACTGTGCGGTGGCCCTCAAGAACATGGTGGAGCTACAGCTACAAAGCTTCGTCTCAGGCTGTTGTAATGGTGTTTCTGGTGGTTCTCCACTGCCTGGTGCAGGTTCTCTTTCACAGAAGTGTTTTGCTCCACCTTGTTTGGACTGTTTTTCCCCCCTTCCCTTTAGGATCTGTACCTTCTGTTCCAGCCTCTCTGTGCTGCACTCTGTCCCGGTCGAGGTAATTCATCACTGGTTCTCAGTGGAAACTGCCAGTTCAGTGGGGTTTATGTTTTGAGTTGGTTTTCTAAGTCTGGCAGTGCTGGAGCAAAACGTCAGGGAGAAATGACTCGGCCGTGACTCTATTTACCACTTGTTTTGGGAAGCCTCAGTCCACATTTGCATTTGACTCCTATTAGTGCTCCAGTGCTGGATGTTATTTTTTTGTTTTAGTTTTGGCAGGGCTGAATTTGCACTCAGAGTTGAGCTCAGTCAGGGTAGCCTGAGTGCCTCTGAGCAAAGTTCTCCGCTTAGACCGGGGAGCTCTTGACCAAAGCAGCCTGAAAGCTGGAGATTTCTGCTGCAGGATCCATTGAAAACCTCTGATCAGCCTTACAAAACCAGGAGGACCTTACTCCCTTCCCTAGTTTTATTTTCTCTTTAGTTCAACTTCAGCTTCATGGAAGCCCTCAAATTTTGAGGTCATCTCAAACATTTGAGGGCATGGGAGGGGTTCAGGGTCCAGCTGGAGGGTCCTTCCAGCATGGTTGTGAAACACAGTGCGCGGAAACATCTCCAGCACTGTTTGGAGATGTCGTCTCCCTCTGAATGAAGATGGCCAAGGCAAACTGCTGCTGCTTTTGTCAGCAGCTTCTGAGCTACACTTGTTAGGAGTGATCTACTAACAGGCTTTCCAGTGACTCTGGGCTTTGCTTTGGGTGACACCCTGCAGGTTTAGGGTGCATGGCCAACCTATGGCTCTTGTTTCAGTGAAGCTCAGTGTTGGACTCTACGTCCTTAGCAAGCGTGGTGAGTAAACTGAATCCTTGGCCGCGGGCAGAGAGGAACCTCTGGGTTTTCCTGGGACGACCTATGTGTCCGACTCAGCCCTGCAGCTTGCAGAAGCAGCAGGAAAGCCATGGATATCCTCTTCGCATGAGCCATTCTCAGCACAACCCCAACCATCAGCAGCATCCTGGCCGTTGTAACCCAGAGGTATGTGCTTAGCAGGGCCATGGGAGTGGTCTGCTTGAAACCAAGTGTCTGAGCTTGATTCTCATAGCACCACAGGCCCTACAGTCTTCAAAGCACTGACAGAACTAGTCAGTGTTAGAATCCGTAGAGGAGGATCAGGGTTCTTGAGCACCACGTACTTACCCGTGCTCCAAGTCCTCCCTGCTTGCCACTGGGAAGAGTTGGCAACTGTTAAATTCAGTAGGAAAATTCCTGCAGGGCCCTAGCCCTGGTGTTTTGCTCGGCTTGCGGCATGCGGTGTTGGTTGTGTCCTGTAGTACTTTTCCAACGCGGGTGGTGAAGGTGAAAATTCACTCCTCAGACCTAGTGCCTGAGGTAAATAAACCATAAATCCCTTGGGAGAGCAAGCTGGGATGTGAAGAAGTGAAAAAAGGAGGTCTTGTATTTTATTTCCCTTTTTTGGGGGCGAGGATAACCATCAAAAGCCTAAATTAACTCCCTCTTGGAGACATTATCAGGCTAAAAATACAAGCGGTCCGTGAAAGGAGCAGCTCTCCCCGTACGCCGCTACTCACGTGGCACTTAATTAAGGTACAAGACACTTAATGTTGTTCTTACTTTTCCACTCTTCCAGGACCTGGGGTGTTTTTGGGAGGGGGCACTGTGCTGAGCGTGGACAATGAGGTCTTGTGTCCATGGCAGGACGAGTGGGTGAAGCCAGAGTAAACGACGAAGGGGTTTATGGTTGTGCTGACGCAAGTCGCCGTGTGAACATCCACACTCGAGCTTTTCTAGTGTGTAACTCCTTTTGGTTGGAAATGGGCTTAAACCCGCGTGGAAAAGCTGCTCCTGTGGTACTGGAGTAGGAGTGGGAGAGCCCTGGGGCCGTTCAGCTGAGGAACAGCAACTGGGAGAGGTCTGATCGATGCTGAGCAATAGATAAAGGGCTGGGGGGCAGGAGGATGGGACCAGACTCTGCTCAGTGGTGCCCAGTGACAGGACAAGGGCAGTTGGTTACAACTATAACATGGGAAGTTCCACCTGAACTCAGGAGAAAGTTGTTGATGTTGAGGCTGCTCAGAGAAGCTGTGGAGTCTCCTGCTCAGGAGAGATCCAGAACCTACCTGGATGCCATCCTGGGTGGATGCTCTGGGTGACTCTGCTCAGCCAGGAGCGCTGGAGTCGATGATCTCCAGAGGTTCCTGCCAGTCCCACCAGCCTGTATGAATCTGTGATCTTAGAACCCCAACATTTAGTTGTGTATTTTGCTTCTTGAAGTCCTGCAGTCTATTAGAGAAGTGCTTGTGAGAGGCAATACCCTGACGTGCATCTTGTGCTGCCAGTGGGAAATCTGCTCATCTTTGTATTTTCCTGTTTTTCTTGTGCAGGGTTTGTTATTTAAAAAGAAAAGAGAGGAAGGAAAAAACCCTATGGACCTGTTTTTCCACACAGTGGTACTGCAGACATCATAACTGCTGGGTTGTTTTTCCTGGGGGTGTAGGGGGACTGGGTCAGATCTTACAATGAGAGTAAGTGCTGGAATTGTAGGCTTTTTGTTTGTGAAATATTCTGAAACTACTAACAATAATTTGGGGAGTGACTTGGGTCACTTGGGGTGTTTTTTTCAATGGAGTGTTTTGGGTTTCTTGAGGCTCAAAGCTGGAAAAACAAGGGTTTGCCAGACTGCTAGTCATAGGGCATGTTTCATCCAGGGTGTGACAGACTTTACGGCCTTTGAGGGCTTCTGGGCTTAGAAATACTGCTGGGTGGATAGTCCTGGAGACAGCAGCCCTGTCCTTGTGCCAGAGCTGTCTCATCAGTGCCTTCATGAAGGTCTGCTGGGATGTGACTTCTACCTTCTACATAACACTGCCACAGCCTGGGTAGGAAAATGCCATTTTTCTTCTAGTACTTTCCCTGGGGGTTAATCTAGAGGTTCCTCCATTCCTGTGTCTCATCCTGTCTGGAGGACATCAGTCGTTGGGATCTTCTTGGGTGGATTTTGTCCAGGGCTCCCCTACTAATACATTTTGGGCTGCAGAGCTCGATGGAGAAGGATCTCGTGGCTGAGAGCAGGGAGCAGCCAGCATAACACCTAGATTGAATTCGGCGCGCAGATAGCTGGAGAAGCCAAAGGCCTTTCTCTCTCCAGACCTAGCAGAACCCCTCCTCTTGTCCCCAGGGCTCTTGAGTGAGGTTAGAAGAACAGGGATGAGGCTTGTTGAGGGACATGGACCTGACTCTGTGGGAGTTCTGCCCTTACTTTGAGGGTTTGCAGGAACCTTAAGGCTAGCTTGACCTGGCAAAGACTGTGGTGTAAGATGAACTCGCATGTTCTTCAGGATGGCCACCATCACCTATGCTTGGTTTGCGTGATGCCCGACTTCAGCATGATCCCAATGTGTGGTAGGAGCTTCTTGGTGCCTCTTGGAACTCCCATGGCAGCTGTGGCCATCAAGCCATTTTCACAGTTCTCTGGTAGCTCGGGAGTTTTGGAGCTGCTGTTCGCTGCCTGCGCGGCTGGGGCGTGGGAGGAGAGCAGAAGCAGAAGAGTGGCGCGGTGCGCCTCTGCTCCCCAGGGAATGTGCCTTGAGCGGGGCCTTGAGGACAGGCAGTAGGGGAAAGACACTGGTTCTGCCTTTGCTTGGCTCCTTTACCAGCTGGAAGAAGGCAGAGGAGCTCAGTTTTGTGTTAACAGGCTTCCTTTGTGCTCTGATTTTGCCAGGGTGGCCACTGACCACAACATGGATAACACCACGGCAGTCCTTAGAGAGTGGCTGAAGAACGTGCAGAACCTCTACCACGATGTGGAGTGGAGGCCAATGGAAGACCCACAGTGAGTAGCACTGCAGAGGCAGGCCTGGCCAAAGCCTTTTAAAGGTGTCTGTGTGCAGGTGTGTCTGGGTTTGGTTTCCAAACCAGGAGATGTGTCCAATGGCCAAGTATTAATTGTGGCTTATTCTCTCTTTTGGTGGGTCTGTTCCACTAAAATGATGTTCTTGGGGAGCCTGTAAAAAGGCTCCGGTGGAGCAACTCACGCAGACCTTCAGAGCAGGGAGCATTCTCCGTGCAGTTGTTCAGCATCTGCAGCTGCTCCCTGTGCATGATAAACAAACCACATCAGAAGCTCTGGGGAATAAAAATGATCGTTCTTCATTTGCAAGGAAGTAGAGAAATCAGAGCCCATTCTTCTCATGTCTGTGAAAGTTCTGCCTGTGACATCAAATATTCTAGGCAAATAACTACAGTTAGTTCAGCACGTTCCACCTTCACATGACTTGCAGGACTCCTGCCTTGAGGTTGGATGTTGGGGAGCACTGGGGTTTTATTGCTTTGTCTTAGTTCTTGCTGTTTTGAAGGTCCCCTCTTCCTTCTCTTCTTCTCTCTTATGTTTCTACCATATGCACCTGTTTCCCCTTTCTTCAGGCTAGCTTTTACTCTCAGGGTCCCCGAGGTGGGGTGTTTGTGGTACCAACCCACAGGGAACCTTTGCTTCACTGTCTCTTTTTCAGTCTTTAGCTGGAACTGAGTTTCCTTGATCCTTTTCTAAAGTTCTGTAGGAGGTCGTGGAATGCTTAGCTCCTTTGCTTTTGGACCCAGCGCTGACGATGGAGACATGCATGCAGCTTTGCTCCTGGGGCTCCTGGGGCTGGGTGTTGGTAGATTTAAGAGCTGTTAGCAGGAAGTGTTAACAGTCCCTAATGATGCCCAGACCCAGAGAATCCAGCCTGCCTTCCTCTTCACATCCTCCCCTTTGTTGAGTCTGCTCAGCTTGAGGAATCTCTGTTTACAGCCTTAAAGCCCGGCAGAGGACAGATGACTTTCTACCAGAGGGTCAGATGAGGTAAACGAGCCTCACTTCGTGCTGGTGGGGTAACCTCTGTGGCCAGGGAGGACTTGCTGTCCCAGAAGAAACTCCTGGGTCTGTTCTCCAGTGCCCCCTGTGCACAGGCCGGCAGAGAGCTTGGACTCGTTCTCCTGCTAAACCTCTCCTGGGTTGCCTGAGGTGACTCTGATGCTGGTTTTCTTTTGGAAAAAAGGCAGCAAGGGAACTCTTTCTTGTTTTTTTTAATGTTGTTGACAAGTGTCACAGAGCCTGGCCACAGGTGCCAGTCACTTCTTTTTTTTCCTCTTTGCTAGGTTTTACCCAGAAGAAATTGGTCCAAAACATTGGCCAAGCTCCCGGTTCACTCATGTGATGAAACTGCGACAGGCTGCCCTGCGCGCCGCGCAAGAGAAGTGGTCGGACTACATCCTGGTAAATACAAGGCTTGATTTATTAGCAGTAAAATCCCTGGCTAAGCCCGTGGTCAGGGGCTTGCTCCACGTGGGTTCTGGTGGAACATACTCCTGCTGGTGGGTAGGTTGCTGCAAGGGTCCCCTAGATAGAATCATAGACTCATCAGGGATTGGAAGCGACCTTGAAAGATCATCTAGTCCAATCCCCACTGGTTGAATGGTTCTGCAGAGCAGTTGTGTCTGCTGGCTGGTGACGTTCTTATGGCCTCAGGGGTGTGAGGCTGGCTCTTAAGAGGTTCTTCATCCTCTTCAGAGAATAAACTTGCACTGAATTTCGAGGGATGTTATTTCCCCTACAGCTCCCTGTGTGGAGTGGAGGGAAGCTCCACATCTCATCCCATAGCTGTGGTGCAGGGGTGTCTCCCATAACAGCCACGTGTCCTGTGGTATCGAAGCCACGGGCGCTGTGCCTTTTGGCCGCTGCCTCGTGCGTCTGGCTGCCTTGTTCCCAAGAAAGCATCGGGGTGAGCACGTTGCCTCGTTTAATAACACACTTCTGTTTTCTCTTCCTCTAGTTCATGGATTCAGATAATTTGCTGACCAACCCACAAACCCTGAATCTGCTGATTGCAGAAAACAAGACCCTGGTGGCGCCGATGCTCGAGTCTCGCTCCCTCTACTCTAACTTCTGGTGTGGCATCACCCCCCAGGCAAGTGACCAGACGCTGAGCAGCTGTAAGTGGTGGTTTCAAGGGCCTTCTGCCTCCCATCTGAGCTCAGCTGAAACCTGCTTCTGGGGCTGCTTGCTTGACAAAAGCTGGATCTGGGGGAAGCTGAGCTTTGTTTAGCCAAAAGTCCTGGGAAGTGATGCAATCCCCCTAACTGCAGAAAAGTACTGATGTTCACACCAGCACATATTTGAAGTGGTTCCATAGGTTTGTGTAATGGACTGGTACGTAATTGTAGGTTCCCTAGAGTTTCATGTTCCCATTTCAGCTGCCAGACACTGCAGAGAGTCTCAGATACAAAAACATTGTGTGGTGGAAGCAGCAGCATTATTTTTGGAGCCACTTCTGAGATGTGGAGACTGGAGCTGGTAGGGAAGCCCCTACCCAGTCCCACCAGTGGGATGGGGGGAGTAAAGGAAGGGTAAAACAAGGGACAAACCCCTCCTCAAAAACCACAAACCCAAAGCAACCCTTTTAGGTCGAGACCAAACCAGCTTAACAATTGAAGAGGAAAAAACACTTCCAGACTTCAGGGTTTCCTCTCTGCTTATGTGCACGAGCTAGCGTTTGATGAACATCCCTGAGCTTCCCTGAGGCACGTGGAGTGTTTCAGAGAGATTCCTTGGTCCTGCCCTGCCCTCTCACGTTGTTCCTTAGGGATATTCATTGTTGGCGTTATTGCAAACTCCAGTCCCCCTTCCCGACGGTTTCTTGAGGAAGGGCCTTGGCTTCAAAGCTCTCAGTGATGTTTTTTTGAACAGAAGTCCCCCAGTTTTGTGGTTTTGGCACCCCACACCGTTTTGTGGCAAGGAGCTCCACAGTTCAGACTAAATAATTGAGTAAAAGCAGCAGGAAAAGGATTTCCTGAGCTTTCCAGAGTCTTGAGGAGTCAATAGATAAGAAAGGGGGTGGTGGCAGGGTGCAGCAGGTTCTCATCACTGCCCAAATCACCAGAGAAAAGGGACAAGAGGAGGTAAAAGAGCAGTAAAACCCACTCAAATGAAAAGTTCTCAAAGTCCCACTTTTTTTCCTTTCTGTTGCTGCTGCCTGTTTCTCCCACAGCTTCAGGCTTTCAGCGTTGCTCTCCCTGGGGACCTGGGGAAGGAGCAACAGCTGGAGCTTGCCCTGAGACGGCCTCTGGCACGGAGCCCCAGCCAGCCCAGCCCCACTCCGGCGAGGCTAACCTGCGCAGAGCAGGCAGCGGTGCTGACAGGTCGGGCTCTTCCTTGTGACTGATGAGCAGTGAGAACTTGGCAGCGAGGAGGAGACATGAGTTTGCAGCAGCAGCAGCTGCCACTCTGTGGGCAGTCTGGGATGGCTGCAGACAGCTGAATGTCTTAACCCTTCCTTTGGTGGGAACTGCTGCGAAGGTCTGTACCCTCTCGCTCCCTTTTGGGAGCATCAGACCATGCTGTGAGGACCAACACATACACAAGCAGACAAACCCATGGCACGTCCCTTCTCCACACAAACCCAGGTTCTGCAGCAGTCTGCTCAGCCGTGGTGCTCGTGGAAAATGGAATGTAGAAATAGCTTGAGTTTAGTGACTCATGGCTTCTGTAAAGCCCAGGATCCTGGATTCAGCCAGGAGCTCTGGCCCAGCCTCCACTTGGTGCGTCATGGTTTTGATTTGGGGAACTCAGGGTGTTTATGTCCAGACCTGATCGCTGTAGGCAATTCAAGGCTGGGTTGGAGGAGGCTTTGAAGCAGCCTGGGCTAGTGGGAGGTGTCCCTGCCCATGGCAGGGTGTTGGAGCTAGATGATCTTCACGATCCCTTCCAGCCCACACTGTTCTGTGATTGTTCTGTGACCTGCAAAACCAGCTGTTGAGCCACACAAGGGGCAGGAGGGTTGGCAGAGCTCAGGAGTCAGCGTTAACCTCGGGATGTTCTTACACAGCTGATGGACACAGAGGTGTTGCCTGTGCTGCAGATGAGTATTTAAAGTCACAGTTAGAAATAACTTGTAGGTCCTGTTCTGTGACCCCCTGGATGTCCTTTGTGCCTGTTGGACGCGGAGGATGCATCCAGGTTCAGTGTGATGTGCAAAACCTGCATTTTGGGGAGGCAGGAGCAAGCAGTCCGAGGCTGGAGGCTCTGGTGCAGGGGAATTGTGAGTAGGAAGTCTTGGGTTTTCAGTAGCTCCTAAAAAGTGGAGAGAAGGCCCAGCTGTAACATCTGGGGTGGTGGAGACTGTTTCTAAATGCTTGGCTGAGCCATTTCCAAATGCTTAAGAATCTGAGAATTGAGCCCTGATCCATCTCTGCCAGAGAAGGTGAAGGGTGAGAGCTCTTTCTGAGGAGCACCTGTGGAATGAAGGTCCTTTGTAACTGCAGGGCTACTACAGACGCACCTTGGATTACCCTCTCATTCGGGAGTGGAAGAAGACAGGCTGCTTTCCTGTCCCCATGATTCACTCCACCTTCCTCATCGACTTGAGGAAAGAGGCCTCCACCAAGCTGATGTTCTACCCCCCTCACCCGGACTACACCTGGAGCTTTGATGACATCATGGTCTTTGCCTTCTCTAGTCGCCAAGCAGGTATGGCTGGAGCCTTTGCTGGGGAGACACGTGGACTTCTGCTTTGAGGTGACAGGGCAGAGGTCTTGTGTTGACTTCTTCAGTGGTGAGATAAGGCCCCGTTCCCTCTTCCTTCTGCTCTTGTGCAGAAGTCTGCCTCTCCCACCACTTCCAGACCCCCACAGCAGCCACCAGCTGTTCGTGGCTTTGTTTGTGGTGGTGCCCCTGGTTTGAGGTCCTTGTCACACTAAGCAGGGCTCTTTAAACCTCTGCTCTGAGAGGATGAGGGCCATCAGCTGAGAAAGATGAGTGTTAGAGGAGAGGCAGTCAAGGGCTGACATGGTGTTAGAGCCCTTGGAGGCAGAGGTGAGAACTTGCAGGTGGCCTTTGGGCCTTGACTTTAAGAGAAAGGACATGAACATATTCGCTTCAGAGGACGACTGATCAGGTTTTGGTTTGGCTAGCAAAGCAGGCTCTCTCACATCTGCCCATCCCACCCCTCCCTCTGACAGCTCTCTCGGCACAGCAGCAGCCAGTGAGCGAGGGAGCTGCGTTGCCTTAGCTCCAGCTGCTTAAGAAGTATTTCAGGGGTTCGAATCCATCACTTTTTCCTTCCCTCCTAGAACACTTCAGCTTCTTCCAGGACTGACCCCATGACGTGAAAGGCTTTGTGCTTCAGCCCTCTGGCCACTGACCTGCTCAGGCTGTTGGCTTGTGTCCTGGGCCGAGCGTTGTCTCCCAGGATAAAAGGGTGACATCCAAGTGCAGAACTGGGAAGAAGTGTGGGCTTTAGGGCAAACCTTTGTTCAGGGGTGATTTCACTTGGCTGCTGTGAAGCAGAGAGTGCCACTGGCTTCTGTCTGGGCCGTGTGAGGCACTGTAGTGCCTCAGACCAAACCAAACGGTCAGCCTGCTACTGTGAGCAAAGTTCAGAGTTCTGTGATGCTCCAGAGAGACTGTCCCACTCCTGCTGAGAGGACCAGCCTGTGCTGGGAGTGCTGGCTGGGGCCAGGACGTGCTGTGGCTGTGCCTGACAAAGCTGGTCGCCAGAGTCCAGCTCTCTGGAGCCTCCTTTCAGCCAGAGGCTCTGAAGACCAAGAACCAGCCAGCAGGAAGGTCTGCTCATGGGCAGATGGGGGGGAGTTCAGGTTTAGTGCATGGCCACAAATCCCAGCTGCTGCCTTACAAAGGCCAGTCGTAGTGCAGACACCTACAGCTTTCGAAACAAACTTGAACCCTTCAAATCTTGAAAGAAATGATTTTAAAATCCAATCATTAACTCGATTATAGAAGCAGAGCTGGAGGGCAGGTCCCCCTCCCTGTTCTAAGGCAGTTTTACCATTCTGCAGCAGCTTTTATCCCCAAAGGAACAGGCAGCACAGCAGGAGTCTCTGCAGATTAACGTGTTTTTAAGCCAGGGGGAAGATGAGAGTGGAGATCAGCGAGGCAGATGCGATTAGCTGATGAGATCAGTGCCAAATCCATTATCATCAGCAGGTAGTACTTTTTATGGGGCCCTGTACCTGATGGCAGCCAACAGCTGAATGTGCTTTGGCAGGGGCTGGCGCCAGCAGTCTCCTTGCAGAGCTTAAAGTGGTAGAAACAACCTGGGGTCGTGAGTGCAGGTAGCTCTGCTCTGCTAAAAATGCCAAGGGGGACTGCACACACGAAAGCACGAGCCCACCGGGCAGTGTCTGCTTTTCAGCTGTTGCCTCGAGGGAGGGGGTGCTGCCTGTGAGGAATTAAAGGACCCGCAGGTTTGTATTTTGCTTCAAATCCACTTGGCCACTTGTGGGGCTACCAGCAGGTTCCACGTTGCGGTTCATTAGTAAAGGACCTTAACCAGAGCCCAGTGAAAAGCAGCAGGAATCACAGGACATTAGGGATTGGAAGGGACCTCGAAAGATCCCTCTAGTCCAAGTCACTTGAGCAAATTAACTCCTTTATTCAAGGTCTTTACAGTGGCAAACTTTGAGTTTGACCTCAGAGGTTAAACACTGGCCTCTGGAAGGATGAGGAACATTGAGCTGGGTGGTATTTTTCCCTCAGTGGCCACAGCTAAGCAAGTCCAAATAATGGAAATGCTAAATAAAATAAAGAAGACAGTGAGAAGGTCAAGTCACTTGTTCAGCTGAGGCACATGGCTGTTGTGACGACCAGTTAAATGTTCCCTTGTTGTTTTCCTTGTTAAAGAAATACACATTGCAGCAAAATAAGGTAGAGAAGGGAAAGGAAAATCCTTTGCCTTGGCCTCTCTGGAGGTAGGTTTTGAGTGTGTAGCTGCTGTCTAAAGCAGGACTGAGGTCCTGGCATGAGTTTGGTGCCTCCAGAGCAGCAGAGCTACAGAATCTGCAGGGAAAAGGCCTGACACTGTTTGTTTCTGTGACCCCCAGGAGTACAGATGTTCATCTGCAACCAGGAGCACTATGGATTCCTCCCCATGCCCCTGAAGTCGCACCAGACGCTGCAGGAGGAAGCTGAGAATTTTGTGCACACGCTGATCGAGGCCATGAGTAAGTTGCTGCCACGATGGACCCCCTCTTCTGCCAGAGGCCCAGCTCTCTTCCCCCTGGGACTCTGCCTCCCATTTTGCAGTCAGGTCACCCCCAGTCAGAACACATCCCCAGATTCAATCCAAAAGTGCATCTTTGATGTGGAAAGTCTGTGGAGCCTTGGTTTTGTCACGAGGCCCATGGGCCATGTGGCCAGCTGCTGGCTTCCACTTTTGTCATGAACCCTTTCTGCTGCACTCACTGCTGCTCTTCATCTCCCAGCTCCTGGGGCTGTTCTCTCAGACCCCGTGGTGGAAACACACAGCGATGTGTGAAAACCCAGAGACACTTGATCACCGTGGCCGTTACATGCGGGTGATGCTTGGCATCTCTCCTCTCTTTCAGTTGATCGTCCTCCCATCGAGCCCTCTCAGTATGTGTCTGTTCCTCCAAAGAACCCTGACAAGATGGGATTTGATGAAGTAAGGAGCCTGTTTTATTCTCTCCCCAGTTCTTCCACTGCTTTTCATCCACTCCACGGCAAAACGCGGTCTTCTGGAAAGACTCTGCTTTCCAGTGAGAGAAGGGAAGGGATGTCTCTGGCCTAACTGACACTGGAGAGCCCGGGGCAGCTGGGGGAGCCAGGCATGAGGAAAACCTCTGTGTGTGTTGGAGCTGCTGTGTTCAGGACACAGCTGGTGCAGGGCTCTTTCTCCTGTTGTCCTTTGGGGCCACCAAACTTGCTGCGTTTGCGTGGAGCTGGAGTCAGATCTGCTTCTTGCTGGGATGAGCCTGTGAGCTTTCAGTTCAAACCAGCCTCTGCTCTTTGAGAGACTCTAAGCAGCCTGGAGTGAAAACAGCCCCCCGTGTTTTCCTAAGAGCTGCTTTTCCAGTGGGGCTGCTGGAGACGATTGGACTGGGAGCCCCTTCTCCTCCTCGCTGCCAGGCTGGGAGGTTGATGCCTTTTGTCTTTCACTCAGATCTTCATGATCAATCTGAAGCGTCGGAAGGACAGGCGGGATCGGATGCTGCGAACTCTCTACGAGCAGGAGATCGCTGTCACGTTAGTGGAGGCTGTGGATGGAAAGTAAGTTTGAGCTAAACCTTGGACACCTTGACCTCCCTTCTGGTGGGGCTGGGTGTGCTGGGCAGTGATTATTCCCTGGGAAGATTGTCTGTCCTGGTGCCACGAGGCTGTTGTGTTAACCCTGGCACAGCCCTTGCCACATCTACTTTAAGGTGTGTGAAAACCTTTTTCTAGTGAGAGGTGAGGGCTCAGAAATGTTTGGTCTGGAGGCTCCAAGAAGCTTCAGAGCGAGAGAGGAACCCACATGCTTGAGGCTGGAGTACTCCTCAAGAGTCACTGGTGGAGCAGAGATGGGATTTGTCAGCTTCATTTAAAATATAAATCAAGAAGTTCATTGTTCTCTGGGTTTTGGAGTGACACAAGTGCAGGAACTCCTCCTAGAGATGTGGCTTTTTGCTCAGCAGCAGCAGCCTTTCCCGTGTTGTGTCTGTGTCTGACGTGGATCAGCGTGTTTTGCAGGTGGTGATAGAGTCTCTCTCTTGCAGAGCCCTGAACACGAGCCAGCTCAAAGCTCTCAGCATCGATATGCTTCCGGGTTACCGGGATCCCTACTCCTCCAGGCCACTCACCAGGGGAGAGATCGGCTGCTTCCTCAGTCACTACAACATCTGGAAGGAGGTACAGAGCTGGGGGAGCCAGTCCTCTGTGAACCTCCAGTAACCCCCTTGGAGCAAGGTTCACACAGGATCACAGAACAGCAGGGATTGGAAGGGACCTCGAAGGATCATCCAGTCCAGTCCCCCTGGCACAGCAGCATCACCCAGACCAAGCCGCACAGGAACACATCCAGGAGGGTTTGAAACGTCTCCAGAGAAGGAGACTCCACAACCACCCTTGGCAGCCTGTTCCAGTGCTCTGTCACCCTCACTGGGAACAAGTTCCTTCTCACACTGATGTGGAACCTCCTGTGTTCCAGCTCACACCCTTTGCCCCTCATCCTATCACTAGATGACACTGAGCAGAGCCTGGCTCCATCCTCCTGACACCCACCCTTCACGTATTTATAGACACTAATGAGGTCACTCCTCAGTCTCCTCTTCTCCAAGCACAAGAGACCCAGCTCCCTCAGCCTCTCCTCATGAGGGAGGTCTTCTACTCCCTTCATCGCTCTGGCTCTGTGCTGGACTCTCTCCAGCAGCTCCGTGTCCTTCTGGGACTGAGGGGTCCAGGACTGGACACCGTGTTTGCGACGGGGTCTCAGCAGGGCCTTAGCTGCGTGGCCTGGAGGGCGGTGCGGGGTCACGGTAGCCCTCAGCGGTGTCAGCGTGACCGGCTTCTGGACCCTTCTGTTTCAGGTAGTGAACAGAGAACTGGAGAAGACGCTTGTTATTGAGGATGATGTGCGCTTTGAACACCAGTTCAAAAGGAAGCTCATGAGGCTAATGGATGACATTGAACAAGCCCAGCTGGACTGGGAGCTTATGTAAGTAACTGGTCCTCAGCCACATGGGATCTCCTGGGCACGTAGGGAAGGCCAGCAGGAGCCTGCTGTGTTGTGAGAGAGAGGCAGGTCAATGCTGGAAGTTCCAGGAAGGTGGCAGAGACGTCTGGGTGGCTCTTCCCATCAGGACAGCTCTGTCTCCTGGGAGAGGCCAGTGCTGGAACGGCCATCAGGCACCGTTGCTGCCCTTCATGGGCAGTGCTGCTTGATCTCAGCAATGTTTGGAGAAGCTGCTGTGGCAGAAGGACCGATGCAGCTCATCCCTGAGGCTCGCACTGTGTCATTTTCAGTCTCTCTTGGAGTCTTTCACAGCTCTGTCTCCCAGTGGGTCAAGGCTTTGGGAGCGGTGTGGGTTACAAGTCAGAGAGAGCCAGGTCGCTTCTTGCATTGACCCTTTGTCCTTCCCAGCCTGACGTGAGCAGTGCCCTGAGCCTGACTGCTGATGATTCCTTTTGCTTCCACTCTCCTTGGCCTCTCCACCCTCTCAGCTACATCGGCCGGAAAAGGATGCAGGTGCAGGAGCCCGAGAAAGCAGTTCCCAACGTCAGGAACCTGGTGGAAGCCGACTACTCGTACTGGACGCTGGGCTACGCAATCTCTTTCCAGGGGGCTCAGAAGCTCGTTGGAGCGGAGCCTTTCAGCAAGATGCTTCCCGTGGACGAATTCCTGCCGGTCATGTACAACAAGCACCCTGTGTAAGTGAAGCGCCTCTGGGGCTCGGCGTCTGGCTGAGCAGTCTCAGGGCAGCTCCTGAGGCCGCTGCTGTAGCGTAGCTGCTCCTCAGGCTCTTGGGGTGTCTGCAGAAGAACTCCTGGCACAGGCCAGAGGTGACAGACACGCTGCAGAGGGGTCGTTGTCCCTGCCTGGGATGTTTGGTGCTCTTGGGTTATGGAGGCCTTGGTCAATGGGTCGTGTGTGGCTGTAAGGCTGCAGAGTCAGCTCCACCAGCAACTGCCGCCGAGCTCCAGGGCCTGTGTGCTCAGTGGTTTGGCTTGTTCCTCACAGTTGCCACCAGCAGCACTGGTGGCCGTTCCCTCTGTTACTGATGGTTTTTCTGTCTCTTTAGAGCCAAGTACATGGAGTACTACGAATCCAGGGACTTGAAAGCCTTCTCAGCAGAGCCCCTGCTTGTTTACCCCACCCACTACACGGGGCAGCCAGGCTACCTCAGTGACACCGAGACCTCCACCATCTGGGACAACGAGACCGTGTCGACAGACTGGGACAGAACTCACTCCTGGAAGTCCCGGCAGCAGGGCAAGATCCACAGCGACGCCCAGAACAAGGATGCTCTGCCGTCCCAGTCTCTGAACGCGCCGTCCTCCAGGGATGAGCTATGACCACCTGCGTCCCCCCGGGACTCTGCTCACGGCTGAACCTGCCTCACACTTTAGCTTCTCACCCTTGAAAGTTGTAGAGCAGCTCTTCACGTGGTCTCCTTCCCGGTGCTTCGAGTGGCAGAGCACAAGTGGTTGGACTTGACCAGATGCTTAGGACTGGCTGGGAGACGAAGGAGGAGAAGGGGTGTTCCAGCCTGGCAGAGAAGAGGCAGAGGGCTGACAGAAGGGCAAAACCCCGGCCCTGAATGACGACGGTCTACAGTTGCTGGTGTAGAACACTGTATTTATAGAGCTGGGTATATAGAGGTGTCGGTTCCTTTCTGGAGAGGTGGAACCGGGATGCTGTGTGACTGGTGCTCCTGTAGGTTCCTACAACCCCGCTGATGGAAACTGCAGGCAAGCAGTTGGGTTGCTTGGCTTTATTTTTCAAAGGGATCCCTCTCGGAATCGAGGAGGCTCCCCAGAACTGCTCAGGACGCAGGAGCAGGGCTCCTCTGTGTCCTCTCCCTCATCCTGCTTATCTGGTGGCTTCCCCCCGACTAAGTTCTACACTTGCTAGCTCTCACCTTGCTAGACTCGCTGGCCTGGGGCTGTTGGCTTGGTCTGCTTGACGACGTGGAGAACTGGAGGTTGTGGGCAGATGCGTCTCTGCACCGCGCGAAGGGAACCAGGCAGAGCTGCACCCCCACCTCGTCGTTCCTTCAGGAAAACAAAGCCTGACAACCTGCTTGCAGGCCTTAAAATTAGGGTTAGAGCCTTTAGGAACTTTGGATTTTAAGAGTTTGGTTGGTTTTTAACGAAGTGTGTGACGTTACTGTTGTCAGCCAACCCGACCTACAGGACTGTTGATGTCAGCGGGGCTGTTCGCGGCAGCCTCGGTGCTGGTGTGCGTCACGGGACGGAGGGGCGACTCGCCTCGGTAGCTTCTTTTCACGTGAGGAGGACACTTGTGTTTTTAGGTGTCTGTTTGGGTTTTAAACAAACACGTTTCTCTGAGGCCAGGGGCTCACGGACACGGACTTCCCTGCTTAGGTTGCCCAGCACCGGTTGCTGGTGTGAGTCCTCCTTGGTCTTCTGGAGCCTCACCTGCTGCTGGGTCTGTCCAGTTGAGTGAGTGTGTGGCTGAGGTTCTTTTTGTTGGTTTTGTTTGTTTTCTAAAGTTTGTGTTTATTTTTTACTAATTCCTGATCAGCGTTGTGCTTTGTGCTCTGTAAGACACGGTGGTGGTGGTGGTGGTGCTGGTGGTGGTGGTGGTGGTCTCTGTCAGCCGGTCTGATGATAATACATAGAACCTGGTGCAAGATGAGCAGCCCTGTGTGTGGTCTTCATTGGGGCCATAGCCCTGGCTGGGGAGGGGCAGCTCTCGAGTTCTCTGGCTCTGTCCCTCACCTGTGGCCCCATATAAAGGTGTCTGTCCTGCAGCTGCTGCCTGGCAACCGTGTTCCTGCTGCTCTCCAGGTGGGACCAGGGGACCCTCCAACATGGTGAGTACGGAGGAAGATCTGGGGTGGGCCATCACGCCCAGCCTGGATCATTCCAGCCTGACAGACTCTCTCGTTTCCCCCTCAGCTCTCACTCTGCCCTGGCTGAAGCCCTGCTGAGCACGGCAGCTGGGAACAAAGCGTGGGGGGAGCTTCAGCAGCAGGACCTTGGTGAACTCTGTGAACCGGTGAGTCAAGCAGAGTGGTGGAAGAGCAGGGTGGGTGAGGCCCTTTGGCCTGGTGATGGTTATCTGATCTGGTGGCTGCTGCTCCCTGCAAGGGCTTGTGGTTCTCCTGAGTCCCTTCTACTCCCATGTGCTGTTTGTCCCATGAAAGACTCATCTCCGTGTCTGTGAGAGGCTGCCTTGCTCCCACCCCTGAGAGCAGTGCGGCAGCAAGAGCTCTGGTTCTGCCAACCCTCCCTCCTCTGCCCCTCGGGGTCGGTCCTACCTGGTGTTCCACACTGTGCAATAGAGCTGGCACCATGATGGCCACCGAAGGGTCCCGCATGCCCAGGGTCGTGGCTCCTCAGGCAGCACAGGAGGGCTCAGGACACCTTGGTGTAAGTTACACCTTGACCAGGAGATGGCAGTCGTGTGTCTCCAGCCTGGAGGCTCTGGACAGGGACAGCCACTCCCTTAAGGGCCATCTCTGCTCCTGGGGCTCAACCTTGGGCTAGTTGGGCCGTCAGGATTCCTGGAGTAGTGGCCCTGCCTTTGTGCAGTCACCTGCACTAAGATGATTTGACGTTGCTGGTGCAGGACCCTGGGGCAGAGCTGATGCTGTGGGAATGATCCCCCCTACTGCAGCTCCCGCTGTCTGCAAACCTGCGGCAGAGAAACACCAGCTGCAGGCTGGGCCACGAGTCCCTCTTGCAGGAACCACCTGGGGTTTGTGGACTCAGGGGTGGAAAATGACAGGAAAACCAGTGAGGAGTAAAAAACCCCCCTGCTGAGGAGCAGCAGCAGAGTCAGAGAAGACAATAAGGAGCAGCCAGGCCGTAGTGGAAAACCAAGTTTATATATAAAGAAAGATTACAGAACAGGCATTAAAAAACCCTCCTTCACACGTGACATTTGCAGAGGGGTCGGACATTCACCGTTCGGCTCAGCGCAGCCAGACAGCCTCTGCCTGGGCGCCGACACGCAGGGGAAACGCGACGTCGGGGCCCTCCTGCCCCAGCCCCGGGCACAGGCCGAGGCTCAGGTCCACACTCGTCCCCTCCACCCCTGCAGGAGCAACACGAGGCAGGTTGTGACAGAAGCCGCGGCGGGCCCTGCACAGGGTGTGGGAAAGGGACAACCGTGTGTGGGGGGACGTGGGGTCACCCCAACACTGCTGGCCACTGCCAGAGGTTATCGCTGACTGCTGGTGGGATCTGAGCTCAGCTGGGAAAACTGGTGCTGCAGCACTGGGGGGGGACGACTCAGCAAAAGGATTGGGGTCTGTCTGCAGTAACCCTGCCAGGGTCTTCTTTGGAATAACCCCAATGGGCCTCAGTGATCCAGCCGGGTCCCACTGTAACCAGCTAAACCCAGTTCCTTAAACAATCCTGAAGTGGCTGATTTTAAACCGTAACTGGGGTGGGCAGGAAAGAAACGAGCAGGTGATTTTTCCTGATCCTCATATTCGTGTCTTATGTAGAGGAACAGCACTGTGCCTCGTTCTGAATAGCCCTGAAGTGCCTTATTTTAGCCAAAACCAATGTCGCTTCAATAATCCTCAGGTGTCTCCTTCATAAAGAAATCCCAGTGAGCCTTGAATTAAATAACCCTCGTGTGTCCTCTTTCAACACATCCTGCAGCCAGCCTGCAGGGGCTGATACAATCCGATGTCTTGCGTATGGCTTCTTGAAGTAAAACCCCGCAGCCGCCCTCTCGAAGCGGCCCGTGGGCTAGGAAGGGGCTCGAGAAGTCGCTCAGGTCGCAGCTGCTCAGCAAACAGCTCAGCACAGCCGTGTTGCTGCTGGCTTCCCGCTCCAGCGGAAGGAGGTACCATGGCAGGGAGTGAACTTCAGAGTGAGCGGGGGAATAAAGACCAGGAGAGGCTCCTGTAGGTTGAACATCGTCACGCGGCGAGTATGGAAGAGCTCTGCTGGGTTGGGGTTGTGCGCAGAACCCACCACGAGAGGTTCCTGTAGGCTGAGCATCATCGAGCTACAAGTATCAACAGGCTCTGCTGGGCTGGGCTTGTGCTTAAGCCCCACCTCGCTCCGCTCAAGACCCACTTCCAGAGTGAAAGGTGGTGGAGTTGCCCCTCGCGAGTGACAAGGTGAGTGGAAGGTTTTGCTCTTGAAGAGCTATTGCACATTCCGGAGAGGTAACGACACTCACGCCGGCGGGCAGGCACGAGGCATCCCGCTCTCTTCCGGGGACTGGCACAGGAACAGGCGGAGCCACCCCACCGCTTTCGGTGGGGAGCCCCAAATCCAGACAAGTAGTGTTGGTCTCAGTCATGAACAACTGGTCACATTCATTCCAACCAAGTGCGGTCCCTTCCTTCAGAGTTCTTTGGAAAACACCTCAGAACGAGTCCGAACCAGGTAACGGTTCAAGCACCGCGGCCACTGGAACTTCCCACCAACACTGCTGGCAGCTGTCGCGTGGATGCAGCATCTCCCGGCGCTCCCGTCGGGCAAAGTCATTTGGAGACTCCTCCAGTGGTAGAAAAATAAATCTTGACAATCTTCTCCTGTGTAAATACTGGCACAAAGGAACGGGCTCGCTCACAAGACCAGCTGGCCTGGGCGGGGCTCTCAGGACACCGCTAGCGGGTCGGGTCTCCCCCAAACCCCGGGCTTTCCCCATCTTCTGCTAATGTGCAAAACAACCAGAACAAGAAGAATTGTCCAGGCTCTACTGTCCCGTAGGTCTGGGTCTGTCTGCATGTGGCTGCAAGGGAGGGGAGGCTCTGGCTGTCGGCCTGGCCAGCGTTCCCTTTGCCTTTTGGCCTCCAATACTGTCCAGGTTGAACACTGACACGTTCACCTGCGGGGATTCTGCGGCAGAGGCTCCGTTGTCAGCCAGGGCTCCCTCCATGGAGCTGTTGGACCTGTAGCTCCAGCACCTCCGCTGCCGGTGCTGAGGGCTGTCAGGGCTGCATCGGCTCCTGCTGTCCCCTACCCGCTGGTGACGGCAGCTTTCTTCCGCAGGATGAAGTCAAAGTTGACGCGGGTGTTCATGGCGTAGAACACGTTGGCGTTCCACGGGAGTGCCAGCACTGCAAGAGAGGGACCAGCACGAGTGTTGGAGAGCTGGGACCAGCAGGACAGACTGAACGGATGCCACCAACGGAAGAAAGGAGATGAGGCCAAACCCAGCCCACATCCAGCCTGGCAGAGCCCCTGGAAGCTCCAAGAGGAGACTGAGCTGAGAACCCTGCTGGCACTCCCCTCCCCACTCAGACCCTGTGCAGAGTGGGAGCAGCTGGGCCTCAGGGGCACCTTTTACTCTTCCAAACCCAGCAAAACTTTCCAAGAGCAGAGTTCTGCCTCCCTACCTTTGGCCTTGGAGATGACCTGCACCAGCTCGTAATCATCGGCCGCCTCAGCGTCCAGGTTGTGCTTCTGCATGGCCCTGCGGATGACGGCGTGCGTCTTGTCCTGGCAGGTCAGCTGCAGAGAGACGGTTGCAGTGAGAGGTTCTGCTCCGTTGCTCCACAGCACCATGTCACAGCAGCCAAGGCCTGTGTGGGCCCCTTGGAGAAGGGTTCAGACAGCTGCATCACAGGCTGCTTTGGGTTGGGAGGAACAGAACTGCGGAGTCATGGACGTACCAAGGCTGGAAAAGACCTCTGAGATCATCAAGCCCAGCCTGTGACACCACCACGGGCCAGACCGTGGCACTCGGTGCCACGTTCAGTCTGTCCTTGAGTGCCTCCAAGGATGGTGACTCCATCACCTCCCTGGGCAGTGTCTAAGCACCCTTCACATGAGGAAGTGCTTCCTAGTATCCATCCCAAACCTCCTCTGGCACAGCTGCAGGCCCTGCCCTCTTAGCACTAGTTGCCTGGGAGAAGCAACTTCCCTCCAGGTAGCTGTAGGCAGTGATGAGTCTCCTCCCAGCTCCCTCAGGGCCTCCTCAGCAGCCCTTCCCTCTGGTCCCTTCACCAGCCTCGCTGCTCTCCTCTGGACCCGCTCCAGCACCTCAAGCTTGCTCTTGAAGGGAGGGGACCAGAACTGCCCCCCAGTACTCAAGGGGAGGCCTCACCAGTACCCAGTACAAGGGGAGATTTATGTCCCTAGTCCTGCTGGCCACACTATAGCTGACACAAGCCCGGATGCCACGGGCCTTTTGTGCCACCTGAGCACACTGCCGGCTCATGTTCAAGCGGTTGTCAACCAGTAGTCCCAGTCCCTCTCTGCCAGGCTGCTGCAGGCTCCTCCAGCAAGAACTTGGCACCTGGTGTCCTGCCCCTTCTAAGCTGCAGTTGGAATCACAGAGCCTCAGTGCGGCCAGGGCCACCGTGGCTGAACCCATCACCCAGCACTCACCAGGAGGGACTTGTACATGTTGCCCTTGCTGTCGTTCACGCTGACGCGGATGATGCAGGCGTCCTCGCGCTGCTCGTTGTAGACGGGCAACGGGGATTTGGAGCTCGTGACGTCTCCAGGGCTGATGAAGCTCTCGTCTTTGGAGACACAGCCTCTGGAGCTGAGGTGCAGTGCCTTGGGGCTGGAGATGGGACTCGGGGCTGGAGCGGGGACACCGCCACCGTCAGTGGTGTCAACACTGTCTTCATCCTTGAAGAACAAGGGCTGAAGTGGTGGGAAAGAGGGTATTCTGGTCATAGGTGCTGGTGGACTTGCAGGCTGTTCAGAGGCTGCGCTCTCCTTGGAGGCTAGACCCTCTTCTGTGGACTCCAGCAGCTGCACAAAAGAAAGAGCAAGGCTGTCCATGGTGTTTGTGGAGCCAGCAGGCAGCACTGGGCCCCACCTCACCCTTGTGAGGGACAGGCTTCAGCCACCAGGAATTTGGTTGCGATGAGGAAGCCACAAAGACAAAGCCTGAGCAAAACCTGCTGGAACAGTGACCAGGAGTGAAGCAGCAGCCAGAGAGAGAAGGCCGATGGGGACTGGGAAGAGGATGGGTGTGAGGACAGGACAACTTGCTGCGAATGCAGAGGGAGGTTTATGGAGCCCAGTTGCTGCAAGTGTCTCTCTCTCGCGAAGTTAAGAGCGAACCAGCAGGTGGCAGCAGACACAACGACCAGAATGAGGCTGTGGGCAACCAGCCAGGGCCTGGGAGCCGCTGGGAAGGAGCGTGGGGGCTGCCCCAACAGGCACTGCTGCTCCAGTGGAAACACACCCGGGCCTCCCTGCCTACAGCTTCTTGAGGCTCTGTCTCCTCCAGGGTTGGGCTGTTCTGTTGCACAAGCACCACCAGAAGATCGGGGGTCGGGAAGGAGAACCTCAGTCTGGGAAGTACAGAAGGGCCCCTGCGAAAGCCCTGACTGGACCGCTCCCATTCCCCCGGCCACGCGCTGGTGAACAGCAGCAGGCTGGGCTGAGTGTCTCAGGTGCTGCCGCAGCACCGCATCGCTCACGCCGGGACCGAGGTCCAGCCCCTACCTTGCTCGATGACTCCGAGCTTCTCGGGGAGGAGCTTGCTTCTTCTGAGGACACACTGCTGCTGTCAGTGCTCTCCTCAAAGCTTCCCCCGTGCACAGCGAGCTTGGCCGGCTGCTCCCTGATGGGCGTGCTGTGGCCGGCCATCTCTGAGCTCAGGAAGAGTCTGCAGGAGGGGGGAGAACCACAGGAGTTAGACGAGCCCGAGCCCAGAGGGCACAGAAATCACTGCAGTTACCCACCCCCAAACTCTAAGGGTACTGACATCGCTGCAGCTATTAGATGCCTCACTCAGAGAGCAGAGGGGAGGAAAAGGGGAGAAGATAGGAGACAGGTAAGAGGTGAGACCAGCACGCCGGGCTGCAGCAGCGCCGGCCACGCTCCGGCCCCACTGCTCCCTGGCTCCAGAGGTCTCTGGAGAGCTCCTTGGCCTCACGTGGTGTCTCCAGGGCCGATGAAGCACCCGTCTTTGGAGACAGAGCCTCCTATCATTAACGTCAGTAAGAACCACAGAGTCGTCAGGGATTGGAAGGGACCTCTGTGCAACAAGAGAGAAGGTGCAGCTTGTAGCTGCTGGTGTCTCCCAAAGGAAGAGCAGCAGGGTGTGGATCCCAGCTGGGTGTTTCAGCTGGTGAGGCGGGCACAGCCGCTGTGATCTATTCCGCTCTGGACGCCCCGCGCCCCGTCATACTCACAGGCTGATCCTCTTGACCACGCTCTTGCGGGACTTGGGCGGCGTGGTGCTGCTGTCAGGAACCGATTCCAGCTCGTACGAAAGGCTGTAACTGCACAACAGAGGCTCGTTAGTGGGTTAGTTCTTGCAGACAAGGTGTCACTCATCTGTCTCAAAGCAGCAGCAGCAGCACAGAAGCTGGAGAACCTGTGGAGTTACCCCACTTCACAGAAGGCTGAGACCCCACAAAGAGGAGCACATAGCTCTGTGCACGTCCTAACACGGGGGCTTCTTTGTAAGTGGTTTTAAAATTGGTGGGGTTTTGGTAATGTGCATCATCTAAAATAAAACAAACCAAGGAAACACTGAATCTTGGATAAGCTGCTCTGTTTTTGTTTCCTATAGCTCAGTGCAAGGCAGAGCACGAGGATGATGAAGGGAGTGGAGCACCTCCCTTGTGAGGAAAGGCTGAGGGAGCTGGGGCTCTTGAGCTTGGAGGAGACTGAGGGGTGACCTCACTAATGTCTATAAATACATGAGGGGTGGGTGTCAGGAGGAGGGAGCCAGGCTCTGCTCAGTGGCATCTAGTGATAGGACATGGGGCAGTGGGTGTGAGCTGGAACATAGGAGGTTCCACATCAATATGAGAAGGAACTTCTCCCCAGTGAGGGTGACAGAGCCCTAGGAAGGGGCTGCCTGGATGATGCTGCTGTGTCAGGGGGGTTGGCCTGGACGCTCATTTGAGGTCCCTTCCAACCCCTAATGCTCTGTGATAGCTCTGCTTACGCTCTCAGTGCAGCAGAGCGATGCTCAGAACCTGGTGGAGACACTCCAGTGCTGTGAACACATAGTCTGGGTTGGCACAGCAGCACGCGCAGTAGCACAGGACCCCAGACACCCAGGAGAAGCTGAAGTGTGGAGCTACAGGCTGACAGAACTGAGTGCGTGGAGGTTCGAGCAGCCTGTCTGCCAGCTGATGTGAGAACTCACCTCTCTTCGTCGGTTAAATGCTGGTGCTGCTTGAACCACTGGAGGAATCGGGGGTCTGGCGTCATGCAGTAGCTGTTGCAGGCAGACTGCAGGAGCTTGATCTGTGCAATGACCTCAAACTCCTAAAAAAAAGAACAGTTAAACAGGAATTGTAATAAGATCAGGCCAAACTCATTTGTCTGCTAAACACCTGCCACCACAGATGCAGGAGAAACCTAAGTGTGACCTGAAGTTCAGTTTCAGGTGAGTGTTTCAAGAACTGGTTTTTTTTTGTCAACGATATCTTTTGGGGTTCCCCCCACCCCAGCACCTGTAATGCAGAGGGAGCTGGGTCTCCTTAGTTTGGAGAAGTCTGAGGGGTGACCTCATTAATGTCCATAAGTATGTGAGGGGCGGGTGCCAGGAGGATGGAGCCAGGCTCTGCTCAGTGTCACCTAGCGATAGGACAAGGGGCAATATGTCAGCTGGAACAGAGGAGGTTCCACATCAATGTGAGAAGGAACTTCCTCCCAGTGGGGGTGATGGAACACTGGGAGGGGCTGCCCAGGGGGGGTGTGGAGTCTCCTTCTCTGGAGACATTTAAAACCCCCCTGGATGTGTTCCTGTGTGACTTGGTCTAGGGGATCCTGCTGTGTCCAGGGGATTGGACTGGATGGTCTTTCGAGGTCCCTTCCAATCCCTGATGTCCTGTGATTCTGTGATGCCCACTGAAATGTGACACCCCCCCCACTAATTAGAAGACAAGGCCCCCCGAGCTGTACATGAACCATAGCTGCTGCAGAGGCCCGAGCAAAGGCGCGCGGCCCCGCCGAGAGAACGCTCTAGAAAAGGGCGTCGCTAAACTAAAGACACGAGAAGATCCAACTTACCTTTCGCCTCTTCTCAAAGTTGATAAGGCCACCCTGTTGGAAGAGAAGGGGTGAGAGTGGAAGAGCACGTGCTCTGCTCAGTGTAATCACAAACAGGATGAAGCAGCCAGGCTGATGTGAGGCAGAGGACCTGCTAAAAATACCCATGTCCAGATGGGGTATCACCTACAGCGCTCGGATGTTCTGGTCTCCAGAGGAGATCTGGCCCCATGGCCCACATGGCTGGCTGCCCAGGAAGAAAAGCCTCCCATAAGCTCATCCTGTGCAGCTTGGTCTAGGTGATCCTGCTCTGGGGCAGGGGGATTGGACTGGATGATCTTTCGGGGTCCCTTCCAATCCCTGATGCTCTGGCAGGTCCCCTGGCTGCTCAGCTGGAGAGCAGGGAAAACTGTGCAAGTCTCTAATCACTAGGGCCCGGACACGTCCGAGTCAGTCCTGCAGCGCTTCGGTGGCCGCTCCGAGGAGCTGGCTTTGTGGTTCTGTGTGTTCTATCGATTGTTCACAGAGAACTTCACACCTACAATGTTCTCTTTGGAAAAGAAATAGTGGAAAGGCTGCTGTCCCAGGACCAGAGAATTCTCTAAGCTGAAGCTGCCACAGAAACAAGGCTCAGCCTGTCCCCTGAGGTAACTCGAGCTCACACAAGGCTCTTCTCACCTCAATATAGTCCTGAAGGGCCGAGTCGAGCATGATGAGGTCGGTGAGGAAAATCCCAAGGTACGGCACCGTGCCCTGCATCACCCCCTGCAAGCAGAGCAACATTGCCTTAACCGACTGGCAAGGGCACCAGTGAGGGCACTGGAGCCCTCCCGGCTAAGGAACTGCAGAAAGACAACCTGCTTCACCAGAGCGTGGCCTCGCAGGTGTGTTTGCCTTCACTCCATCACCCCCAGCATCTAATCTGGAATTTAAACCACGGTCTCGTGAGCGCAGGACGCTCTCCCCCCGGGCTCTCGTGCCCTGACTTCTTGTGGGAGCAGCACTGGGAACAGCCTGTGCGCTCGGCCTAAACCCTTCGCTTCACTAGCTTTGCACCCGCAGAGCAGCAGAGCTGATGCCATCGCTTCTGCTGGCCGCAGGCACCTCCGAGAGCTCCTCTGGCCCTCACTGCCTTTGCTGAAGGCCTCCCGAGGCCCTGCTGCTCCGTTAGTCCAGGTTTCGAGCCGGGCCCCAAACGCACCATGTCCTTCTGAAGCTGCAGTCGCCTCTGTGTCCTCTTCTGGTTCTCCTTCACGCTGCTGTCCAGATTCGCAAACTTGGAAGTTCCCTCCTGGAGTCAGAAGAGAGTTCGAGTGAGAAGACGGCGGTTGTCTTCTCCTGAAGTAGCTGTAGATACACCCAACGTACAGAAGCCCCACGAGACGGCTGCAGGGGCGTCTTTTCTGGCCAGCGGCTAAAGAAGCCTGAAGCAGCTCTGGGCTTTGTTGCCCGGTCCAAGGACAGGCTAGAAACTGAGGAACAGGGTTTCATCGCCCCGGTCCAAACTCCCCTGTGAATGGATGAGCTGTTCCACAACAGGTCTGCAGGATGCTGGGAGCTGCTGTTTTCCAGCAGGATCCACGGGGCCTGAATCACTGTCAGTGTGAACAGGGACCAACAACAGGCTGCGCTTACCAAGACCCTCCTGTCACAGCATTTCCTGCTCTCAGTCACAGTTAATGAGCAGGTCACTCTATTTCCTTCCTTGGCTGGAAACAGGGCAAATTAAAAGGGCTGAAGGGTAAACTGGAGGTTCTCTAGAACAGACGTGGGAGCTGGCAGCAGAGCTGCTGTCTGGAGAGAAGGGATCACAGAGCTCCCTCTCCGTGGCAGCCAACCTGTGTCCTCTGGCCTTGTCTGCTCTGTACCCTGAAATCTGCAGGGTGGGCAGGCGAGGCCACACCTGCCTTCCCTGACAGACAGACTATTCTAGTGAAAGAAAACAAAGACTTCGGGGACTTGACAGACATTAATCCTCCAAAACAGTCCAAGGTGAGAAGCAGGAGAGAATTTCTAACTGTTCTGTGGAGCTTCTCTCTCTGCTTTCAAAACATTTCCCAGATGGGGCTGGGGAAGGTGATGTGCTGGGAGCCAGAAGGTCTGGGCTCACACTCAGTTGTTGTTTAGTCTTTTCAGTGTTTGGTTAAACAAGCTGTGCTGAGCACCAGCTTCCCTCTCTGCTAGTTACTGTCTCACCTGCTCTTAGATTTAGCTGGAGATGGTCCTAAAAGAGCAACGAACAAAACAGCCTGTTGGGTCAAAACAGCCCCAGCCAGTTCTTACCTTCATTAGTAACTCCCTGCTCGTCAGGTGGTTGTCGCTGTCTGAGAAGATGCCAGAGAGCTCTTCCAGCATCAGCACCGCGTCCCTGCACAGGAGAGGGGTCAGTCGGTTAGCAGGGGGGGCTCTACATCACATCAGATCCCCCCTTCTTCTCTCATGTCTCTGGGCAGATGGCAGCTGCACTGCCAGAAACACTGTCTTCGATACAGGTTTGGGTTGCGCTGTCTGGGGGTGTATTTTAAGGAAATGCCAGGAGCAGGGGAGGACTAAGTGAGTGTCTGCAGCGACCTGGAACTCCTCCAGCTTCACAGGAGCAAAGACAAGAGGCCCCTCTGCTGACTTTGTGAGAGCTGCGTGCGTGAGCTGAGTCAGCTGTGGACAATCCAGTTACGCTCTGAAGGGCACAAGAGACCCAGGATCCCCAAGGGCAGGTTGTCCCCTTGACATGAAACAAGAGCTCACAGCAGTCAGACCCAAAAGAGGGGTCTCAGCCTCACAGGAATGAGGTTCTTCTAAGAGACCCCATGACCACAATGGAGGGGAACAGGAAGAGTGAGAAGAAGCAAAACTGAACACGGAGCTTTTTGCTTTTGTTTGGGGCTGCCCACAGGAGCAGAGGGAGAAACTGACTTTGAAACGTAGGCCCAGGTCTTCTTCAGCCGATAAATGGAGTAGGACTTCAGCGCGGAAACGACAGCCCTTAAGGAGGAGAAGTTCTTCAGGAGTCTACATTCCTGCAAAAGGAGCAGTTAGACACACAGCAGCATTACGTGGCAGCGCTGCGAGCGCGTCGGTGCTCTTCGCTCGAGCCGTGTCAGGCTCGCGACGCGTCCCCACCGCTGCGCAGGCAGCTGCACAAACACCGAGCGGCGCAGAGCGCGCTCCCCCTGCCCTCCACCTCCAAACGCTCCGCGGGTGTTGGCCCTTGTGTCTTGTTTTCACAGAACATCAGGGATCGGAAGGGACCTCGATAGACCATCCAGTCCAATCCCCCGACACAGCAGGATCCCCTAGACCAAGTCACACAGGAACTCACCCAGGTGGGTTTTACATTTCTGCAGAGAAGGAGACTCCACAACACAACTGGGCAGCCCCTTCCAGTGCCCCATCACCCTCACTGGGAAGAAGGTCCTTCTCAGACTGACGTGGAACCTCCCCTGTTCCAGCTGACACCCACTGCCCCTTGTGCTATCACTAGACAACACTGAGCAGAGCCTGGCTCCATCCTCCTGACACCCACATTAATGAGGTCACCCCTCAGTCTCCTCTCCTCCAAGTTAAAGAGACCCAGCCCCCTCAGCCTCATAAAGGAGCTGCTCCACTCCCTTCATCATCCTCGTTGCTCTGCACTGGACTCCCTCCAGCAGCTCTATGTCCTTCCTGAACTGAGGGGCCCAGAACTGGACACAACACTCCAGATGTGCTCTCACTAGAGCAGAGTAGAGGGGGAGAAGGACCTCTCTTGATCTGCTAACCACCCCTCTTCTGGTCCACCCCAGGGTGCTGTTGGCCCTCAAAATACTGGGTGGGTAAAACTGGCTGCTGCTGCTCAAGAAACTTAGATTGAGGTGGGGCTGCATCCCCTGGCAAGTAGAAGAAGAATTTGGTTTACCTTGAAAACCAAGAAACTGGATCCAAAAGCCACAAACAGGTGCCAAAGGGGGAGCTGCATGCTGCCAAGTTAGAGTTGCTGTCGCTGGCTGCGCCGGGCACCTCACTACTCCGAACACTCGCGTGCGGGCACAGAGCGAGCCGCTTCCTTCCGGAGTGGGCGGCTAAGCGGGCGTGTGCCCGGCTGCTGCGCACGGGCAGCGGTCTTGTGGAGCGTGCCCTCGTGTTTGGCACGGGCTTAGCTGAGGCTGAGCGGTTTCATTACGTGTGTGAATCAAGAAAAGGGCCAAGGACTGAACCAGCAGAGGCCAGAACAAAGTTTTCCACCCCCAGAGCAAGTGTGATGAGCTTGGTGCCTGTCCTGGCTTCCTCGACCTCCCTGCTGCCCGGGGATAAGCAGGAAGCTGCTCTGGACTTGGCTGCTGTGCCCAGTCTGCCCCATAAAGGCCAGTTTAGCTGGTATCCTCTGCAGCTAAAGATCTGCACACAAAAGGAGGCAGGTTGCCAGGGGAGGTTGTGGAGTCTCCTTCTCTGGAGATGTTTAAAACCCACCTGGACGTGTTCCTGTGCGACTTGGTCTGGGTGATGCTGCTGTGGCAGGGGGCTTGGACTGGATGATCTTTCCAGGTCCCTTCCAGTCCCTAATGTTCTGTGACTCTCCAATAACCAGTTGGATAACCACAAAGTGTGAACTGGGAGGAATTAGAGTGAAGATATTCCCTGGCCTGGGACACACGATCCGCCTCTCCTCTCCCAGCTCCCTCAATCCAAGGCACCCGCGCAAAGAACACTCTAAACAGTCCAGAAGAAGTGACCTACCTGTGCAACATGAATCCACTTCTCAATGATCTTGGCTCTTTGCTGCATCTTGACCTCCTTGGTCTTCAAGATAGTTCTGATGACACATTTGGTAACAGCATTGAACTGGGAGATGGTGGCTTTGATGGTGGGCACCAGGTGCCTGTTCTCTTCCTTATCCCTTCGAGACCAGATGGATCCCAAACAGTAGTGGGACTCAACTTTCTTGAAGAGCGTCTAAAATGAAATAGAGGCGTCTTAAGTCAACAGGGTTCTCCTCTATCTCTGCTGTCCACAGTGAGAAACACAAGTTTACAGGATAAACCACCTGGTCCACATTAGATTTAGGATTTAAAGGTATTAAAGAGTCAATAGTGGTGTTTTCCTAGTTTCAGGTAGATATTTTGGCACAATCTTTATGGGGCTGCTGCCCTGAAAGAAGTGTCAGCTAAACAGCCCTGGGGAAAGACAAGGCACCTCCACATGGGGACATTTTTCTAACACAATGAGGTTTTGTGGGGTATTGATGCAGACAGACCACGTCAGAACTCGGTGGTGAAGACCACCTCTACATCTTTAGGCCAGGTAGCATCACAGTCAAACTGTGCTGCTTCTCTGGTGTCACAAACTTGGCAAGAAAGAGGCTTTGGGGTGCAGGTTCACTCTTCAAAACCCACACAAAAACACACCCTCGGAATCACAGAGCCAGAGAAGTGTTTGGGTTGGAGGAGACCTTCAAGATCATTAATCCTGAAGATCATTAACCAAGATCACAATGGCTCAAGACCATTAATCTACTCTATTGAGCCCACTTCTAAACCATGTCCTTAAGCTCCAGTTCAACACAAATGATCGAAGGAAGTGGAAGCAGCAAGTTTGGGTGTGCGGTGTCCCAACAACAGCCCCATCCTGGAACTTCCACCGACACATTTCTGAAGGCCAGCCCCACTTCCTCTAGCACGTCAAGTAGCAAACACGCTCTACACACCGCATCCATGTACGTCAGCTGTTCTGCCACAAGGCTGTCTTGGAAGGAAGAGAACTCCAGCTCTTCTGCAATGTTGATCTCCAATTCCTCTTCATCACTGAGGTTGCAGAGGAAAGGGTTGTGGAGCCCATCTGTCCAGGAAAGGAAACAAGGCTGAGTGAGGTTATTCCTTAGAGGGTTGTTACCCTACAAGAACTACAGCAGGACAAGGGGCAAGGAGGTGAGTGTGAGGACGTCCCAGCCTCTGCCACAGGAAGCCTTCGGAGCAGGACAGAGGGAAGCGTCGGGCTCGACGCTGCACGCAGCGCGCTGGTGCTGCTGCAGCTCACTATTGTTGGAGTGGACTGTGACCCCCAACAACGTAAGTTTTTCCTCTGTCCTTGGACACCAGCAGCCAGGCGCTCAAATAGGAAAAAACAGCCGCAGCCGCTTCCGTTGACACGGTGGTAACTAGGAAGAGAAGGTTCATGACAACAAGCCTGGTGACTTGAGCTGTGTTTTGCTGCAGCCCTGCATTTTGCTTTTGTGTTGGACTTTTCTTGGGGTGGGGGGATGTTTAAAACGAAGAGACCAGCTAAAGAGCAGCTGAGTGTTTTAATTCAGTGGCACAGGGAGTGTCCTGACCATTAACCACTGAGCTGCTGCAGCAATCCCAGAGCTTTGGCTGAGTATCAGAGCAATGCTGGCTTTCCCAGTCTGCCCCAGAATGAACCAGCACCTACACTGCGACGCCTTCATCCCGCACAGAAGCTGCAGTCACACACACAGAGATGACTAAAGTCACTGGTGAACCTCACAGTACTGTCAGTTAAACACAGATCCCCGTGGTACCACAGAGCCCGGGAGAACAGACAGAACAGAGGGAGGTAACTCACCGTCAATTTCCATCTCTTGGCTCTGGAACTGCTCCAAGAGGCTCCGCGCCCTCTTCTCAGGGTCAGAGCCAGGTATGTTCTTTTTCAGGTAATCCAGCAACTTCAGCAAACACGGGTAGCTTGGTGGTTCTCTGAAGTCCTCAGAGCACTGGTCGAGCCAGGCTCGTAAGATCGATGCTATCGCTCTGAAAGCAGAGAACACAGTGGCTGTAGACAGCGCAGACCGATGCAGTCGTGTGCACCCGCATCTAACGCGACGACAGCTTCGCTGGCACGATCACAGCCCGTGGGAGGGCAGCACAAAGACTCTCCTGAGCAAGGAACTCACCTGGTTCTTTCATGTTAGGATATCGTTTGGATTTTGCCAGTGAAGTGGCTTCTGATCTGCACGTTCCTATGAGTGGATCCAAGTACAGCCCCCACATGCAGACTAGTGAAGAATCAAATCCCTCCCAGCTCTGCTGAGGTTAGTCCTCTTGCCTGCTAGGACACATTGCTGCTGGCTCCCACTGAGCTGCTGCCAACCAGTGCCCTGGGATCCCTTCCTGCAGGGCTGCTCTCCTGCTCTGTACTGGTGCCTGGTGTTAGCTCCATCCCCAGTGCAGAATCCAGCACCTGGGCTGCTACATTTCATCCCATTAACTGCAGTGCTCCAGTCTATCCACATCCCTCTGCAAGGCCTCGTGTCCCTCAAGAATCAACAGAACTTCCCAGTTTGGTGTGGTTAGCAAACACCTTAACAATGGTGCCTTTGACTCCTGCAGCCAGGTGGTGAACACACCCATCCAACAGCACTTTGGCTGCTTTTGGTTGCCTGCAGCATCATCTTCTCTGCAACCCACTGCAGAGAACTGCCCATGGACAGTCCTTCCACAGACCCAGTGGATGAGAGAGGTTCTTCTCCACGACCACCACTGTGAAGCCAACAGGCTGTTCCATCATCCACACCGGCTCCGCCACCACAACCTACTGGTCTGTTCTTACGAGCAATTCACCAAGGATTTGGAAGAAGGAGCCTCTCCACAGGGCAGGTTCTTCTCCCACCGCTGTTCACACGCTCTTTGCACTAAGCTCTGTTTCCAGAGGCTTTGCTGATGGCTACTTTCATAAGCTGAAGAATAAACAAGGGTTTAAACCCGACGCGGTCTCCCAGAACAGGGTGAAGAGTTCACAGCTCTTACAGCCGCTTATTTTTCTGCCCGTAAAATCATCCCAGTCGAGAGGTGAAAGAGTAAAGAGCAGAGAAGGTGCACAGTGCCCTAGTGACCTCCTCTCACCCGACTGCTTAATTGGTGTCAGGGAGGGGACCTTGCTGGAAACAATCGCCCGTATCTTGCAGCAGCTTCACATTTGCTGCCCTTGAGAAGAAACTCCCCGTACTCGACAGAGCTGGAGACAGATAAGAACTGGAGCGTCCACGAGCTCAGACAGGAAAGACACATCACAAGCTCCATTTTTCATGGGTTGATTATGAGCTGCAGATTCCTCCTTTCCTGCCTGAAGGGAGAGAAGTGTTTTGTGTGGTAACTCCTGTCCTGCCAACCCCAGAGTCTGGCTTCTGTTCACAGACTGGAAGTGGCCTCAAAAGGTCATCTAGTCCAAACCCCCTGCCAGAGCACTAGGTCACATAGGAGTGCATCCAGGTGGGTCTTGAATATCTCCAGAGGAGACTCCACACCTTCTCCAGGCTGTCTGTGCCGGGGCTCCAGCACCTTCACAGTAAAATAGTTTTTCCTTATGTTTATGTGGAACCTCCTCTGTTCCAGCTGGCACCCATTGTCCCTTGGACACAACTGAGAAGGGCCTGGCACCAGCCTCCTGCCTCATTCTCCTCTCCTCCAAGCTGAAGAGACCCATTCTTGACCTGGGGGGCTCAGAACCAGACACACATCGCTCAAAGCCCATTTCTTAAGACTTTAGTCTCCAAAACCCACCTCAGGTTGCTGGTTGGTCTCTGTTTTAATTGAGATGCCAATTGTTATTTTGCTTTGCTCTTCTAATGCTGGGGTTTTTTTTCCGCTTGGTTCTTGTTTTCATAACTCTCCCACTCTTCCACTGATTACTGTGCCCTGGGTTTGACTCTGCTTCTCCCATAACCACATTGGCTTCTGCTGTTGTTTTAGCTTAATTGGCCTTACTGGAATGAGCGTTGCTCTCCCAAATGCATCTTCACTGCTTCCCACCATGGATTTCCCAGGCACCGCAAACTTCCAGCTCGTTTTCTTTCATTTAAGTCTCACATTCCTCTGGTGTCTGTTGTGTCAGAACCAGTTTTACTCTGAGGGGTGACCTCATTAATGTCTATCAATATGTGAAGGGTGGGTGTCAGCAGGATGGAGCCAGGCTCTGCTCAGTGTCATCTACTGATAGGACAAGGGGCAATGAATCATAGAATCATTAGGGACTGGAAGGGACCTCAAAAGATCACCAGTGGGTGTGAGCTGGAACACAGGAGGTTCCATATAAGTATGAGAAGGACCTTCTTCCCAGTGAGGGTGGCGGAGCCCTGGAAGGGGCTGCCCAGGGGGGTTGTGGAGTCTCCTTCTCTGGAGATGTTTCAAACCCACCTGGATGTGTTCCTGTGTGACTTGGTCTGGGTGATGCTGCTATTTCAGTGGAGAAGTGGAGGGGTCAGACCTCTGAAAAACAACAAATCCTGACCCAAGTCCATGGACTGAAACACTGTCACTGTCTGTGTCTTGAAAAGCCTCTCCTCAGGTTCCTGCAGCAGTATTTTTGAGTGAGGTCTTCAAGTAAGCAGGCTCAGTTAACGTTAAACTAGTCTTTCCAGAACACAAACATTGCAGGCGAGCCCGGACTGCCAGGCTGGATGTTTGTGTGTGCACAACAAGAATGAATCACTTCTGGGAACTTCCCCGACAGAAATCTTCAAGACCCATGGCAGCAAGTTCAGCACCTTTTACCCATCACGTGTCATGTGCTGCATCAGCTCTCCAGGCCTCACAGGCATCACAAGTCAGCACAGGGATGCGGCCTCAGCGCTGCCCTGGACCCTCACGCTACTCAGAGACATGTCAGCATCCAAAAGGTACCAGCAGCTATGATCCTTTATGGTTCTTTCTCTGTCCTCAGCCAAGCCCAGCCTATCTGCTGGGAAGGAAGTGTTCCACTGCTTTCATCACAGAACATCTGGGATTGGAAGGGACCTCAAAAGATCATCCAGTCCAATCCCTCTGCCACAGCAGGATCACCTAGACCAAGTCATACAGGAGCACGTCCAGGTGGGTTTTAAATGTCTCCAGAGGAGGAGACTCCACAACCACCCTAGGCAGCCCCTTCCAGTGCTCTGTGACGCTCATGGTGAAGAAGTTCCTCCTGATATTTATATGGAGCCTCCTATGTTCCAGCTGACTCTCATTGTGATTGTGTGGGGATTGGACTGGATGATCTTTCAAGGTCCCTTCCAGCCCCTAATGTTCTGTGAACTGAGACACAGCACCAGACAACCTTGTTTATGTGATGCAAGGAAGAGCAAAACCAATTGCTTCTAAGAGGAGATCGAGGGGTCAAGCGAGTTACTCTTTAGAACTCTCTTATCAGACAATTAAGGGAGTCATGGCATCACATTTCTGGAAGCAGAGGCTGAAGTCCACCTAACTCAGACATTCACCTGGCATATCTGACCTTGCCTAGACTTTATTCTGTCACCTGTGATCAGAAACTTCCTGACTGACAGGAGTGAGAACTCCAGAAAGAAGCCACCGAGCACGAAGAGACACAAGAAGCTTTGCGTTGTGCAGGGCAGGTTTTTCTCGAGCTCGTGATGGTGCTCAGAGCTTACTCACAACTCTAAGGTCCAAACTGTGCATTTTTAGACTATTTTTTAAGCGTGTGTTACTGTAAAGAAGAGAAGAAGAAGAATACAAAAGGTCTTCAAGGCTTTTTATCAGATGTTCAAGTCAGATCCCCATTGGAAGTTTTTTGACCTCTCTAGCAGCCTAAAAATTATCAGGATGATGCTTAAGTGACTTGGTCCAGGTGACCCTGCTGGGGCAGGGGGACTGGATTAGATCATCTTTTGAGGTCCCTTCCAAATGAACACTTCTCTTCTCGTCTGTGAGATATTTAAAGAGTCAGACATTATTCTCCTGAAGCTGTTCTGAACTCCTGTAGCATCTGTGCCAAACCAGGGAGATGCTTTCAATTGCATCCCCATTTCCAGTGGCCCAAATGGGTTTTGAAAGCATCTGAACTGTCACAACAGGAGCCTGATGAGTCTCTGGCCACAGACCACAGGCTTCTTCCCCATCAAGTATTTTTCCTCTGAGAAATACAGAGCTAATGGCAAGAAATGACAGGGTTCTGCTGCTTCTCCCATTTCTTTCTCCGGGCTGCACAGAGGTGGCAGCGCGGTGAGATCGCGTTTCTGCTCTGTGAGGGCAAACGCAATCGTATCGCAATTAGCCCAGACGAGAGAAAACCTGGGCTGCTAGAATCCGTGTGTTTCGCAAGGGGACTAGGGAGCCAACCTCTTTGCCAGATGCCATTAATCACGTCGAGGAGACGAGTCGCCAGAGCAGCTGAGAGCAATGGAAATTTTCAAGGCAGGAGAGCGCGTTCGCGTTTGTAGAGGCTCTGTTCAGGACACGTCCAACCCGACGTGTTGTTTTGTTGATGACTTTGGTGTGGAGCTTTTTCTCGGTAAGTTGTTGGGTAACAGGCATTGAATTCAGATGTAAAAGGGGTCAAAGATCACAGTCATCTTCCAGTCCCTAATGTGGCAGGATGCTGTGACTATACTAGTGCAAGTTAGGTCAGATAAAGTCAGCAGACGTCGTGCCACCGCAGGAACAGGAGCACAGACTCCGTCCTTTTCCCAGTACCTGGCTGTGCGGAGGCGATGTGCCGTCATGGGCACATGCCAAGAGAGAAGGCACCGCAGGAGGAAGCAACCAAGCAGCAGGTATGAGATAAACTGTACGTCAGCAGGAAGACAATTCCACTTGAAACGATAAATAAAACAGGCTTCTGCTAAGTGCTATTCCATCTGCGTGCTCATCTCCAGGAGTCGATGCATTTTGCCCAGAGCCTTTCACCCCTTTTCCCTCTCTCTCATAATCACGCTCCTTTGGGCCCATGAACAGGCAGCTGTGGGATTAATCTCACCATGATTTACACAGGTGAAATTATCTTCCACATCCTCAATGCAAGTCCTTAATCTATTTTGCAGGAAGAGTATGGCTTTGGCTTTTAATTTATGGCCATGGAGGGAGTCAGATGGTTTGCCTGAGGCTGGAAGAGACCCTAGAACTCATTTGGGATGGAGAATGTGGGAACCCCACTGGCTGCCTGTGACTGCCTCTACCCACTGCTTAATAGAGCCTTGGTGCTTGTGCCCACGTTTTAGCTACTAACTGCTCCTTAATGAGTTCTTGCAGCAAAATGAGAGGAGAACACCATTAGCCCTCTGCTACATTAGCCAGGAAGGCATCTGAGAACTGAGCTCCCACGTCGAGTCTCATGGGGTAAGAGGAACAGCCCAAACCATCAGGGCTTGTGGCTTTCTGTCCTTGCTAAGCACTCAAAACCCACTAAACTAACAAGTACCAACATTTTGTTTCTAACTAAAGCCTTTGAGGATCCGGTATCGTGTGCAGGCTTTAATTAAGGCTCTAGATTTCTTCTGCAGCCAAGCAAGCCTAATGCACTGTATTTTCTGAGGCAGCTACTGAAATGCTCAGCACCCATGGAGCTTTCACCAATTTACCTCTGCTGGTCAGACAAAACAGTTTCCACATGGATGCTGTGGATGGAAGCAAAGTGACCTGACTGTCCGCCCACATCTCGAATCAAAAAGAAACTAAAGGCTGCTTCTTCAATTATTAATTGAGATTCAAAAAAACTTACGGCTTTCTGAACTGGTGGAAGCAGGAACAAATTATGGAGAAAAAAATCTGTCAGTAATGCTGACAGGAATCAAGCATCTTCGCGTTGTAGCTGGCTGTAGTGACACAGCTACCTTGTAGTGCCACAGTTCAGGCAACTCACGGGTCATGCCGATGTCAAAGTGCAGACACCGGCGGCCTGAGGCACATCCTACACCCGGTACCTACCAATACCATGCACTTTCCTGTGATGCTGGGATAACCAAATCACTTTTTCACCAATTTAAACAGCGTTTCAAACCAGCTCTGCTGTTTATCTTGCCAAGAGGGATGTGTTTAGAGCCTAAATCCCACCCTGGAAACAATCCTGTAAAGCAAAGGGCGCTAATGGAGCAGACCTGACACCAGCTCAGCTGCGCTCTGCAGGCAACCGCTGGAGCGCACGATAAAATCAGTCCTAAGCAATAACCACTTAGTGCTGCAGATAAGACGGGGGAAACAAACGCTCCTTGTCTGTTTAATCAACAAAATGTTGGCCTGGATGTGTGGACCTCATGTTTAACCCGGAGACGGTTCCCCTGACGGCAAGGTCTCTGGATGATGTTATTGGATAGAACCAGGCAGTTGGTATCTGGCCTCGTTTAGGCAAGCAATTAGGACTGAGATTTCCAAAGGAACACCAGCTGCCCCCCGCCACCCCCCCGTACCCCTAGAGTGCAGAAATCATACATACATCCTGAGTTCTCTCCTGGATTCAGAGGAAATCTCATTGTGGACTTCTTCACAGATTGAGATCTCCAGGTTTCCAAACCTGAAAAATGAGGTGGGTGTTTAGAGGAGCCTCTACTGAATGAGAGCAAAACCCCCAGCAGCACAATTCATCTGCACTTACCATAAACAACTACAGAGTGTTCTCAGCTCAAACTACACATGTAGAATCTAATAGCTTGTGCCCACTATATAGAACACATCAGGAGGTTCTTGTCAGAATGGTAATGGATTCATCCAAACCATTTCAAAGGGTAAAAATAAGATGTGGCAGCTTCATGTCCCTCTAAAATACACATTAACAATCCCAGATCTGTACAGAGAGTCAACCAGCACAGCAGAATCTGAGCTTGCTCTCACCAGCTGTTCTGCTAGAGTGTAAAGAGCATGAACGTGTTCAGGAAACCGACATCCACTCAAAAGATCATCCAGTCCAATCCCCCTGCCACAGCAGGATCACCCAGACCAAGTTGCACAGGAACGTGTCCAGGAGGGTTTTAAACATCTCCAGAGAAGGAGACTCCACAACCCCCCTGGGCAGCCCCTTGCTGTGCTCTGTCACCCTCACTGGGAAGAAGTTCCTTCTCAGATTGATATGGAACCTCCTGTGCTCCAGCTCATACCCATTGCCCCTGGTCCTATCAGTAGGTGACACTGAGCAGAGCCTGGCTCCATCCTCCTGACACCCACCCTTCCCTCTCCACTGCCATCTGCAAGGTAAGTTGGCTAAAACACCTTGGAGACAAACCATGGTTTTCCCCTCTGCTGTGAGAAATACACCAAGAAAGCTTCAGGTTTTGAACCACAGTAACATCTTTATCCTCCTCTTCCAAAACTTGCCATTCATTGTCTGATCAGATAACACCCAGACGCCTCACGCATCATCGCATCATCGTCCTACTGCTGTATCAGGTGTGAACTATGGCTTGGCAGGACAACAGATGCTCATTTTTGTAATGTAAATCCACAACAGAGTAATAAAGAGCAGGCAATTGTCAGTGCAAACCAGATACTGCCAGGTGTAAACCTCTGCTCATCTCTTGACACTCAACAGCAGCTCATGAACTGTGGGTTAGGAGGAGTTAATGACGGCAGCAATGTAAAGAGCAGCGGTGCTGCAGACTTCCACTGCTCTGTTCTCACCAGCCCCTGGACAAAGAGCCATTCACTGCCCAGCCTTGTATGAATGCTTTGCATACAACCACAAAGAAAAAAGACAGGAGAAACAAAAGGATCCAGTCACCCACAGAAGTTTTCAGCTTCACTGGGTGTTTGGAAAGTTGTAGACTCCACTCAAAGGCACTGACTAAGCAAAGGAGACCGGAATGCAATGGGTAGTCCTGACTATTTAAACGCTGAAAAACAGAGAAGAAAATGCAGCCCTGTTAAGAAAGAAAGAAAAAGGAGGGAAAGAAATAACAGGGGAAAGGTGCAAAAAGCCAGGGTTCCAAAACACAGGGCTCTGCTACTGAAAGACTACTTTTCCTTCAATGCCTCCTCTCCATCTTCCTCATTTACTCAGCAGGTGAATCAAGCCATCCTCCAGCAACAGGAATGAGCTGAAGATGGAAAACTAACCCACTATTTGCTCTCATTACCCAGCTCTGGTTCTTCTAGTAACCTGGTTTATTTTTTAAATTTTAAATCTTCCTACCCACTTCTCCCAAACAAAGAGAAAATAGCAGAACACACAGAGTTAAAGACTTGGCAGCCTTTCAAAGCTGTCTGCTCCATTCAGATGCCAAACCCCCACAAATACTAAAGGGATGGGGATGTCCAATTACTCTTAAATAGCTCTGAAAACACAAGTCAGCCCACTCACTTTTCAACAGATCAGCCTAGGCCCATGATTTTCCTTAGCTTTACTTCTACTCTGTGGTAAAACCATCATAGCCCCAACCCAATCAAAAACCTGAATAAGGGTTCAGGCAAAAGCAAAAGCTTTTCATCATCATGAAGTTGGTTAAATTCAATTACTATCTATTTCTCTTTCATTTTTCCTTAGAACATCTGTTTTTCTTCACTAGTCCCATATTCCACAGCTGCACATAAATCATTTGAGCTTTTATAGCTTAAAATTTCATCTAGACTTCATCCTGAGCCATAAAATTCTAGATTATCCATGATATTCGAAAAGCCAAGAGAAACACCCTTGGATTCTTAAACGCTGCGCTGCTAAGATTTGTGAGAGGGGAAGGAAGCGGTGACCTCCTAGGATTTCCTGTGGACTCCATTTATTATAAAAGGCTGGGGATAATGTTGACAAGGGCAGGCAGCCTACAAGCTGACTTCCTCAGAGCCCTGGATCTCCACACTTGCTGCGCCTCAACAAGCCAAAATTACCTGAGGTGTTGCCATAAATATCATTTAGTCTACTCTGCTCCCCTTATCTTCCCCCTTCCCACCCTCAGAGACAGCCACACAGGGAAGTCCCTCCCTGAAGAAGGGCTTCTACCATGCCACCACATTGCCAAAAACCAGAGGAACAGGAACCCAATCTCTTCACAACCACAAGGACACAGCAGCACAAAGTCTGTCCCGAGATCCTTCCCCTCAACCAGCAGCCAATGATGCACGGAATAACAAGTCCATCATCTTTAGAAGACAACATCTATTTTCCTGTTTTCTTTTAGGCTGTAAGATTACAGATGTAATTCCCAGACATGAAAACATTAAGACCTTAATTGCACCATTAATTGCTCTACAATTTACAGGAACCTTTACTGTGTGGAGCTGCCACTTTCACAGGAGCTCAAAGTTTAGTTGCCTCCTGAACGGTGATTCTCAGAGAACAAGTAATAACTTTAGTTACGTCTGTAAAATCCTCATTTCAAATCATCAGCCCCTAAACAGCAGAGTTTGGCCTCAAAGTATCAGCATCCAGCAAAATGTCAGAATCTACCCTAAGTCTGACTTTGCACCCCACACGTTTTGGGGTTTTTTTGGCAGGGAAGTGACACTAATCATCTTGTGTGGGTCGCAGTTTGGTTCCTCAGCAGTCGGGCACTCTCCCTAAATAACCCACGGGGTTATCAAATCCACTCAGATTAGTGGAAGGAATTCCTGACAGCATCCCCCCATCACACACACGATGGCTGTTTCCATTATATACTGGCTCTTACCTGTCAAGGAGGAGTTCCAGTACTTCCTTAGTAGAAGAAAAAGCTCTGTATGTCGAGAGGAAGATACTGATGTAGGTGAAATCATTATCCCCAAAGGCTGTCAGAAGGTTCTCCACCAGTTTCTCCAGAGTCCCAGCTTTGATGGTCCTGACTTTGCATGTCTCATACTGGCTGACAGTATGTTCTGGAGGTAACTTGTCCCCTTCAGCCTATGAAATTGGAACAAGAGCAAAGCACAAAACTCAGACAGAATCCAGATCCCTGGCACAGCCTTCACGATGAAACACAGACCCAATCTCGTTTTTTTCACGGGCATCTTTGGCTACTAAAATGTTTTGTCACTTTGGGCTCTCCAGATGCTTCACAAAATAGCTCATGATCCCATCATAAGGTGCTATCTAAAAGAAAATCCATTATCACACAAGGAATGACATCACTGGAAGAAACAATTCAGCGTCTCACGGAACTTCTGAATCGTGACAACTGAGCACAACGTCAGCATCAGGGCTCACGACTCCCCTGCTGAAAATACTAACTCTGGGTTAGTACCTGGACACAGAAACCGAGGTCACCTGGGCCCAGGCAGCCCTTTGGGGTTTTTTTCAGCAGGAACATGTCTGTAGGAAGCCCTAAAAGAGTCACTAACACCTTTTATAAACAGACAAGGCAACACACAGCCCCACTGCACCCACCCCAAGGAATGAACAAATGAATGAATGGCATCCTGGCTTGTATTAGCAATAGTGTGGCCAGCAGGAGTAGGGAGGTTATGGTCCCCCTGTATTCAGCACTGGTGAGGCCACATCTTGAGTAGTCTGTCCAGTTTGGGGCACTTCAGCACAAGAGAGATGGGGAGGTGCTGGAGCAGGTGCAGAGGAGGGCAACTGAGCTGGTGAAGAGATTGGAAAACAAATCTTGTGAGGAAAGACTGAAAGAGCTGGGGCTTTTGAAGGAGAGGAGGCTGAGAGGAGACCTCATCACTCTCTACAACTAGCAGTTACAACAGGGTAGGTTTAGACTTTATATTAGGAAGAATTTCTTCACAGAAAGGGTGGTCAAGCACTGGAATGGGCTTCCCAGGGAGGTGGCTGAGTCGCCATCCCTGGATGTGTTTAAAGATCGCTTGGATGAGGTGTTGGGGGATGTGGTTCAGGGATGAACTTGTGGGGTAGGGTAGATAGTTGGACTCTATGATCCCAGGGGTGTATAGAGAGTTCTAGAAGACACCTAAGCTGTTCTCACCGATAGTATGCATTCATATTCCCTAAGCAAAGCTTGCAAGCAGAGCGCAGACTGCTGACTTTCCATCTCATGAGTAAAATACATGTTTGAAAATGACTGGTTACACAACCGCTTTCCAGTGGAGAAGAAAGTCTGCAGCACTGTATTTAACCCTTCGTTTCCTACTCAGCCAATCACCCCGCTCACGATGTACTGACTTATGGCCACATGCTACTCTCAAACCTCTGGTTCACTGATGTGACTGTGGACCAAGCACGGGCAGAACCTGCTTCCAAGACTGATGCACAACATGTCCCATTAACTGCAACACAGCACCTTCCCCAAGACATCACATTCTCTGATGTTAAAGGAAAACAAACCAAAGTAACACGCAAAGAAAACCAAAGCAAAACCCAACCCCTGAAAATCTAAACGTGAATCTGTCAGGAGAACATTAAACTGCTAGAAACTCCTTGAAGAGAGTTTTAGGGGTTATTTGTATTTACACGGTTTTGACAATTCTGCCTGCGAGTTTAAAAGGAAAAGGACTTGGCAGATGAGTTCATGCACAGACGTTCAGAATAAGATGCTGTGGGCTGAGTTAGCTAACAGGAAGCTGCTGGGTCTGGAGTTAATCAAGAGGCCATCTCTTCCCTGACACAACCCAAAAGCAAGAGAGGTTTCACGTTTGCTTTTGTGCAGCCTGCTCAGAATCATACTGTACGGATGGCTCTGAAAAGACGCTCCTAAAGCTCTTTGCCAGTGTGGACAGGGCACAGACCCAGCATTGCAGGGCTTCAGTAAGATCTTCTTGCTCCTTCTGCAAGGCTAGAAAGAATAATGATGCCATTGATAGTCTGATTTACTGTGTATAAGTGGTCTCACTTTGATTTCTCAGGCAATGGATTACAGCCTTGGTGATCTGCAGTGCAAGTTATGAGCGAGTAGTTTCCTACCAGACAGGATCTTTCAAAAGCAAATGGGTAAAGATCGGAGTGGACTTGCAAATCCTCTCTCTTCGTGTAAGGCTGTGACTGAGTGTAATTCTAACATCTTTACTAACCCTCTGCTGGACCTCCAGAGGGGCCCGCTTGCTTTGAAAGTGATCATCTTACAGCAAAAGCCATTACCCACGTAGACAGTTCTCATTCCAAGAGGAGAGCACCACGCAGACTGAAAAACATTCCAGCTAACGAGTTCCTTCAAGCACACACTGACTCCAGCAGCAGCTCGGATACTGAAGGAGCTGTAACTCGGTTCCAAGCTGGTTACAATTAAGGTTCTGACCTTGCTCCTGAGCCCACATACCACCTCACTGACTCCCCGTGGTGCTGTGGAAGTGCCAGTAGCCACAGGCACAATGGCAGGATGAGGAAAAGATAGGACTAGCTGCACAATGTCCAGCAGACCTCCTCCTTCTCTCTGCCATAAGGTGTGAGTAAGCTGGTCCCAAGTTACAAGCAGCTTGTTACTAGGTGTGTAAAAGCACCACACCATTGGGAATCTGGTGAGACAGCACGTGCAGCCTTCTATACCACAACTGCCATCTCCCTTCAGTCCTCCTCTGAAAGAAGTGCCCAAGTTATGCTCGTCTCTTGCCGTTGTCTGTACCAATAAAGAAAGCAAAACCTCTGCACTCTACAGAGCTGACCAGCCAATATACACATCTGGAACCCACAGCTTTGTTTGCTGAAGTCGCAAACACTACCTGCTGCCTTCAGTACTAAGCCTGAGTCTTCCTCTTAGGAGGATGTATCACTGATTTAGGAGATGGTGGAGTTTGTTCTTCACAGAATCACAGAACGTTAGGGATTGGAAGGGACCTCGAGAGATCACCCAGCCCAATCCCCCTGCCACAGCAGGATTAATGATAGGACAAGGGGCAATGGGTGTGAACTGGACCAGAGTAGGTTCCACAGAAATATGAGAAGGATCTTCTTCATGGCAAAGGTGACAGAGCCCTGGAAGGGGCTGCCCAGGGTGGTTGTGGAGCCTCCTTCTCTGGAGACATTTAAAACCCACCTGAACATGTTCCTGTGCGACTGGATCTAGGTGATGCTGCTGTGGCAGGGGGATTGGACTGGACGATCTTTCAAGGTCCCTTCCAATCCCTAACGTTCTGTGATCCTGTGAAGGACAAACTCCACCACCTCCTAAACCAATGATACATCCTCCTAAGAGGAAGACTCAAGGTAAAAACCAGCTCAAATTCTCAACAGCACAAAAATAAGCTGCTCACCAAATAATCCCATAGAACTGCAGTCAGTACTTCAGAAAGATCACTGGAAACAACCACTTTTACCCAAAACAAACACTGCTCCATGGGGTTTTTTTCCCCAATGCAAATATTAGCTGTTGAGATTCTGAAAGCGAGAAGCATGGAATGAAGTCAAAGTAATTGTTTTTCATTAGGCAGACCGGGGAAGAAAAAATAGTGAAGGAAAACAAGTGGGAGGAAGAATGAGTAAATGAGATCTCCAGTATCCTTCAGGCCTGGCCATTTAAAACATCACCAGTTTGCTCCAGATTTGGCTTACTTAGAAATACTGGAAATCACATCCAAGAGCACCTAAGCAGTGTGTCAAATTTCATTTTGACTGATTTTGACTCATTTTAAAATGCTTTTGACTTCCTTTGAAACTTAAACCAGATTCCTTGGCTCCTCCACCTCACTAACCTCCCACTTTCCCACTTGGGATGCTGCTGAAAATTGGAATTCTGCATGGGAATTGCACCATCTTTGAAGCCAAAAGACTCATCAACTCAGAATCATTCTATGACTCATTGCCCCTTGTCCTATCACCAGATGACACTGAGCAGAGCCTGGCTCCATCCTCCTGACACCCACCCCTCACATATTTATAGACATTAATGAGGTCACCCCTCAGTCTTCTCCTGAGCTCAAGAGACCCAGCTCCCTCAGCCTCTCCTCATAAGGGAGATGCTCCACTTCTGTCATCATCCTCGTTGCTCTGCACTGGGCTCCCTCCAGCAGCTCCATGTCCTTTTTGAACTGAGGGGCCCTGAGCTCTTTCCTATGACCCAAAAGCCAGGGGTATTCCTGGATTCCCAAAGCTCCACCCTACTCCTTTCCTTTCTTAACACATAAATAACCTTTCTTGGCAGCAGCCCAGAGTTTCCAGGACCAACTAAAGCCGTGACTGTTGTAGAGAAGGCATTTTCTCGCATCCTGGCTGGTATCTGTCTGAAGAGCCGGCAAACAGAAACAAAAGCTCTGATTTAGAGGTTAAGAAGGAAAAAAAAAGAGGGAAAAATCGTCTCTTACACAACTGCTGCTGCTCAGTTTGAACCCTTTCACTGCATCTTGCAGCTCCTTACAGCCACTCTGGGGAAAATAAGGAACAACTGAGCTGAGTGTTCTCACACCTTCTGAAGTTATGCAAATGGAGACTCATTTGGGTATCAGTGGATGATGTGGGACTTGTTCTAAATGAATCAAAGCAAAAGCAGAAGCCTAATTTACACATCACCTCTGGCTGCACAAATCTAAGGGAGTTTCTTAGGAAATGGAATCTTCAAAGAGGTCCATGTTTAAAATGGCATTGCCTAGCTCTTACAGCTGGTGAGAGTATTCACATGGGAACCCAGAAGTTCCTCCTGTGAACCTGGCCCACTTAGAGGCATCTGTGTGGCAAAGGAATGTGGCCATATTATTCAGAGAGGATCAAGTACTCTGAGAGGCTCGCTATGCACCACACAAGCCTTTCAGAAAGACCAAAAACCTGCCTCAACATAGAATCATTTAGGTTTGAAAAGATCTTCAAGCTCACCAAGCCCAACCACTAACAGAATCACAGAACATTAGGGATTGGAAGGGATCTCAAAAGATCATCCAGTCCAATCCCCCTGCCACAGCAGCATCATGTAGACCAAGTCACACAGGAACATGTCCAGAGGGGTTTTAAACGTCTCCAGAGAAGGAGACTCCACAACCCCCCTGGGCAGTTTGTTCCAGGGCTCTGTCACCCTCACTCGGAAGAAGGTCCTTCTGGTATTTATATGGAACCTCTGATGTTCCATTGCCCCTAACCCAACTTCCCAAGGCCACAGCCAAAGCCTCTCCCTAAGCTCCTAAGATGCAGATCCAGGGATTCAACCCCCACCCCAGGGCAGCCTGTTCCAAGGTCTGATGACCCTTTCCATAAGCTTTTCTTCGTGTCCAACCCAAACTTCCCCTGGTGCAACTTGAGGTCATTTGCTCCTGTCCAGTCACCTGTCTCCTGGGAGAAGAGACAGCAGCTTAGCCCCAGATCTCCACATCTAGCTCTCTTGTATGAGTTAGGACCCACTGTCTTCAGAACTGAACCTCAATCATCAGGTGACTTAACCCTTTTCTGGCTTTGTTGGACACATTTCACCACAGTTCTGCGTTTCTCTGCCCCCTTGCTGGCTCACAAGCATGCCAGGGACATACTATTTTCATAACACGTCAGTGCACGTAAATATTCCTCCAGTGGTGCTTTTGTCTGAAGCTTAGCAAGTTCCTCACTGAAAACAGAAAAGCAAGAAAAAGAAACCGGTAAATCAGGTAAAGCTCTTAGTCATGTGCACCTTGTATTGTTCGAGGACTAGCTGTCATCAGATGGCATTTACCCAGCAAACAAACATGCCCCCTGTGTCTTTCCCAAGTCCTTCTATATGTGGGAGGAGAATAACCTCAGCATTGCTGTCTCTCCAGTGCACACTCAAAGGTCCAACCACCAAGCTAAGGAGTAAAGAAACCCTCAAACTAGCAAACAGCTGAGGGAGGGAGGAGGGCACCAGAACGAGGGCAAGGAAATAAGTTTATTGCCCATTTTGTCAGTAAAATTAGCCTGTTTGGTAAAATGTTTTGACTTGTGGAGGTGAAGGAGGTGTTACCCAGTGTCTCCATGAAAGAATCAAGCAGACTGACACAGAATATCAGGGATTGGAAGGGACCTCAAGAGATCATCTAGTCCAGGGCAGGATCACCTAGACCAAGTCACATAAGAACATGTCCAAGTGGGTTTTAAATGTCTCCAGAGAAGGAGATTCCACAACAAACCTGGGCAGTCCCTTCCAGTGCTCTGTCACCCTCACTGGGAAGAAGTTCCTTCTCAAGAAGTGCTCTTCAGAACATCTTTTGGCTTGCATAAAACACGTAGTAATTAACTGTCAAAGCTAATAAACCTTTTACTGGTATTACAGAGGATCCCTAAGAGAGGAAAACAGGCAGCCAGAGCAGCTTCCCTGTGCCCTAGCAACCCTTTAATTCAGAAAAGTAAGGACCATTTTTCACCAGTAGCTATGGGAAACATCACACTGGTTTTTTCCCTTCCAGGAATGTAATGTCATTTTATTGTGGAGCTCCTCATCACTTTCTGCTCAGTCACTCAACTCGAAGCTCCTGTGCAAGGCAGCAGGCAACACTTCTGCACTCAGAGCCGATGTAAGGACACCACGAGCACTGATTCTGTTGCGTAAAAGGCGCATGAATGCACATTACATAACCCAAATTGTATTCAACCTGGTGGTAGTGTTGGCTTTCCTCTCACACTGTAAAGCTTGGTCAGAATTGTCCTGACTCAGCAACTAAGTGCAAACAACAAGGCCAGCGTGAGAGATTTTAGTGGTCTGAGGAGCTGGAAACAGAGCCATAGGTGCAGTGACATCAAATACGTTCTCAGGGGATAAAATATTTGGCAGAAGACTGATTCCAACCTTGAAATAAACTGAACTTGAAGAATAAGGTAACTGAAGGAGGAAACATATCCAGGAAACAGTGGTACAGGTTTTCACAGCAGCTACTGTGAGCAACCCCTACTTTTCAGACTTCTGCAAAATAAACTGGTCAGCAGCAGGCAACCATTTCTATGGCCACAGCACGAACCATCTGCGTCCAAAACTTCACGGCAATGGCTGCACTTTTTACTAGCCCTTGTTTGGAAACTAAGAAGCATCTCCGGGGTGGGGTCCGAGCAGAAAACACAGCAATAGTAAACTAATGGTCCTTAATGTCAACACTTTGAATACTCACTGAAGTGCTGAAACAGTCCAAAAACATTAGTTCAGGCCAAATCAAGCTTTCCTCTAGTTTTTTTCCTCTACTATTTTTTTTTCTGTTTTTTTCTCTAATATTATTTCCTCTATTTCTTTCCTCTACTATTTTTCTCTACTATTTTTCTCTATTTTTTTCTCTGCTATTTTTCCCTCTATTACTTTTTCCTCTATTTTCTAGGGGATAATATTTATTTCTATATTACCAGGGGATCCAATTCTGGGATCTCTGATAGTTCTTCTCTCGGAACGTCAGCAGTAGCTCATTAACCCATGCCTTGTGATGTGGCAGAAGGCAGCACGGGCAGTGCTGGATCCACAGCAGATATTCATATTTCAGACCACTACACTGCCACTGAACTTCAGTACTTTGGCAACGGACCCAAGTCAAAGCACACACATAATTATGTGGAAGCACTGAGTCAGAATGCAAAGTATAGAGGGAAAGACAGAGCAAAAAAGTCGGGCTGTAAGATAAAATGAAACTGTCAGTGTTCACTGGCTGTTCCAGCTTTTGAGTGGGGGAGTGGGGTTAATCACCCAACAGCACTTCTCTGTCCTATTCCAAGTTTACAGGCACCTGATATTTTCAGAACAAAAGGCCTGGTCTTGCTCGAAGAGCATGAACCCTGCGGTTTATGCTTTATGTAAGTGAGCAAGAGTTTACTCATGTTTTGCACGCTCCAAGGAGGCAGCAGACCAAAGGCATGTCCCAAGTCAGTCTGAAGCACCCCACGGGAGTAATGCAAAGGCAGGAGATCTGCCTTCCATGCAAAATCCATTATTGTCACTTACAAACTACATCCATCAGCAGCACAACAGCTGCCACGTCAAAACGATTACTCCAGTCCTGCCCTAAAGGCTTTCTGCTCTAAAAGCACAGAATTATTACTCCAAACCAAGCAAAAGGACATGTGGGAAGAACTTCACAACCATTTTCTAGTTGCATGTGCATGTAGGGTTTCAGTTGCCTTCCAGATGCTCCTCAGTAGCTCCTCATGTCTTTTGCACTGAAGACAACAGTTAATCCTGAAGCACGTGCTGACTACCATTCGCATCCCAACCCCAACATCACCAACCCCATCTAAACAGTTCTACCCGCAATAAAAGGTCATCAGGCCTTGGAACAGGCTGCCCAGGGAGGGGGTTGAATCACCATCCCTGGATGTGTTTAAAAAGTCACAGAGATCTGGAGCTTAGGGACACGGTTTAGCGGAGGCCTTGGGACAGCTGGGTTCATGGTTGGACTTGATGGTCTTAAAGGTCTTTTCCAACCAAAATGATTCTGTGATTCTGAGTGTTCAAATACACAAACATTACAAACTAGAACTAAAAGGTACCAAAGGAGTCGAAGGACATTATTCTTCCACTGCATAAAAGGCCTGATGAGACCACATGTAGAGCGCCACACTCTTTTCTAGCTGCCTTGTTTTTAAAGTGGCTTTTATGAAGCCGAAGGGGGTAAAGCAAAGGGCAACCCACACAGCTCCTACATTTGTAGAGTCTAAAACAACAGTGACAAAGAAAAGCTGAATCTGAGCACCCAGGGTTCTCACTTACCAGGAAGAGGTTGCAGAACCCACATCAATCTCCTGTACCACGTAGCAACGTGGCCCTGACATCTTCTGGACGTTAAAGCTCTCCTGATTCTTTTTTATGAGTGCCTGTGTTCAATTTTATGCTGCCTCATTAAGTATCTGATGCAAACAAACTGAAACCATAACTTTATAGAAGCGGCGACACATCATAATTAAATGTTTCCCTCTCATGACAGCCAGAGGAAGGTGAAGAAATAACACACACAATAACCAGCCTAAGGGGAAAGACTTCTCAGCTGCAGGAAGTGTTTGTTTTATATCTAAATCACACAACATAAGATTTGTAATGTTTGAAAATCCTATAGCATCCAGCTGTTTGTTCTGACTGCATAAATGTCTAATATTTGATCCTGCTCTGGGACTAGATGATTTTTCGAGGTCCCTTCCAATCCCTAATGATTCTACAGTCCTTTCTGAATCCTTCTGGAGTCAGCTTCTTCCAGCAGCAAGTCCATCAGGTGAATGCTATGCAATGTAAAATCACACACCTCTTTCCCCCACCCTCCTCTCAGAGCAGATGCTCTCTGCGCTCGCTGTTTTAAATGCCTTTGCTATATGAATATCCTAATGGCCAGTATCAAGCCTCAGTCCTGCAAAGATTTAACCACCTGCATGTTACCAAGGCACCAATTTAACAGCCCTCACCTTCTCAGCGGCTCCAAGTGACAACAACCCTTCCGCAGCTGCAGATCCCTTTCCAACTGCCTTTATCTTTGAGATGAGGCAACAAGTGCTACTATAACATCCTTAGCAGTAATAGCTGAGCTCACCCTTGGAACTTCTGTTGCACGGTGGGTGAATGCTTCCCCACCACTCCGAACTCTTAGAAGGCCAGGTCTCCCCCCCAGGTGGCTTCAATTACTTCACTTTGTGTCCTAAATTGTTCCCATGTGCTGCTACACATCATTAGGCAGCTGCTCCTCCCATCCCATGTGGAGGAGATACCGATTTGATAACACTGGAGCCACTAAATAAATAGCACCCTGCAACTTTCACAGCTAATTCATCTCTCCTTGAACTACTTCTAACACTTCAAACTCTTCAGCAGCCTTGAAAAATAGACTTTTCAAAGTCATGCTGGCCCAGAGACACTTCTTTCTCCTCTGCCTCCTCCCCAAATAAAGGGGAACTCATTTGGAAAGGTTTTCATTTTCCTTCTGGTCCCTACATGATGGCTGCCGTGGTGCTGCACCCAACTGAAGCACAGTACAAGCTCTTTCTGGTCGAAGGTAGAGTGATTTCCATCAACAGTAAATGGAGTTCTATGCCCAAAACACAGAAATCTTCACTATAGCTTTAATACTGAAGAAAAAAGACCCCCACATCTTAATAAAATTCTTATTTCAGAAGGTGTAACTCAAAACTTTATAGTTCATCCCTAAATGGAACCTTATCTGCTAGTGTTCCACTCCTCAAGAGCCTGTGTGGCCACAGAACATGGAACAAGATTATTTTGGGGGTTAATCAAGGGCAATTCTGGGACACTGCAGGGGCAAACCATGGCAGCTCCCTACAGATGATGACCGATCAGCTGTCCTACCCTTTAGGAACAAGGTCTGTGGTGACTACAAGGAGTAAAAGGTTTCTGATATTCACAGAATCATTAGGGATTGGAAGGGACCTCAAAAGATCATCTAGTCCAATCCCCCCCATACTCTCTTACTGGGGTGATACACAGCACTAAGACATCACAGACGTTTTGCCTCGGGCATGGCTACTACATGGTGGCTTCATAAAGACAAGCAAGAGCAGGATTCCCACCGGGCTGGTGTTGATTTACCCCTTGCAAAGAAGGCAACCCCATTTTCCTCACAGAGCCACGCCGTGCTGCGCTTGTTCCTGCTGTGGTGCTAGCTGCAGGAAGCTACAGATTCCCAAAACAAGATTCCAGCAGCAGCAGTAGAAGATGCAAGTTCAAAGCCTGCATTTACACACTGTCACCAAACAGATTTTTAATTAGCTCTGCCAAGGCTAAATTTAAATCCAAGCGTGACTAACACGCTCACAATGCTTCAGCCTGTTCCTTAAATGAAAACATCAAAACCAGAAGTGTAAAGCTAATGGTTTCTCCAGGGCTATTCTCTTCACAGCATCTCAGTCCAGTTTGGATGCCGCTTCTCGCGGGATTCCGATGACACATTGTCACATTCCTTGCCAACACTTTAACCCAACGAGTGACCTACATCTTCCAGCACTCAGAAAGAAAATGCCAGTTTCTCTGCAGAGGGAGTGCTTTTTATTTTTGCTGCTTCTTTCACTTACTTCTTGGAAAAATCAAACAAGATAACAATGTCAAGGACAAGGGGTTAGACAATGTGATGGCAGGACAAGAGGTTAGCATTCAGGGAGAACCTCTACTGTCCAAGAAGTGTCATTTAAAACAACCAGCATCCCAGCTGTCAGAGGAATTCCCAGTGGAGATTAGTTAGAGGATTCCAAAATGCAAATCTAGCACAAAACCCCAACGGCACAACACGTGTGCTCAAGAGGCCTCTTGCTGTTCCACTCCGTGGAACGATTGCTATTAGCCAGAGATGCCTCTGCACAGCCCCATAGGAAGAGAGGCTGCCTGTGTGTCTCTCCCTTAGGTCCATGAGGCCTCACTGGAGCATCCCTCAGCCTCAGCAAAGTGTTAATAACACCACAAGATGAAAGCACTACTGCCCTGTCACACTCTGACAGCTTGGAATGGCAGGAAGGGGTTTAACTCAACCGAGAGCATGACACTGTGCTACAAACCAGTTACCCTTCTAATTATGCATTTCTAGCTGGAACTGGGAAAGCAGAGGACTGTAATCTTTCAGGCTTCCATTTTAAAACTGCTAATGAGCCCAGTTTTCATTTCTGAGTGGCTGTTCCACTCACGGCCTCTATTACCCAGCTGATGACTGCATCCAACAGAGCTGCCTGGGATATCCCTGGAGCAGGGATCTGTGCCTGAAACGGGAAGTCAGAAGAAAAACATTCCATAAGAAGTCATTAATAAGGGCTATGATACCACGGTACTGTCGTGCTTGGACAGGAGAGAAGAACTTACTCAAAACCACAAAGCAAGTTGAATGAGGGGCCAGAGCTATCCTTTTGACAACTATGGACCTGTCTATCAGTAAAACCATCCAACTCCCTCTGAAATCTCTGATAAGTCTACTCTGTGGGTCTCCAGTAACTCACAAGCACCTCCCACCATGTAAAATCGGTGTCAGCACACCATGACTTTCTCTCTTCTCCAAGGAGATGGAATTTGGAGCAGGAGAAAGCACAACCTGGTTTCTGTATGGAGCCTGTCAGCTTCCAGAGAACTGCTTTTCTGCCTCTGACAAATGTGGTCACAGCTACATCCTGGCCTTGGTCTGGGTGGGCAGAAAAGGCTTCAGGAACCTGATTCCAAAGAAGCTGATTTAGCCGAAAGGGCACAACATCCACCACAAATCAAGAGACAACGGAGCGAGCCGCAACAAGGACAATCATCGGCCAAGTCCTCGTCTTCTGGTTGCACGGGAAACTACACTTCACCAGAACATCTGGGACCTGAAAGCAACATGAAAAAGAAATCACAGAGCTGGCTCAGAAGGGCCTACGGGAGGGCAGGAGCCAGCTCAGAGACAATTTGAGGTTTTATATGTTCCTAAAACGTTGACGGTTCCAGGCACTGTTTCAATGTCAACCCACGGTTAGGGAGGTCAGCACTGGGAAGAAAATAATCCAAAGCAAAAACTTCTGTGACGTCGTTAAGAGAAGGTTATGTCACAGGTCGTGGTGGGATAGAGACCAGTCAGACAGAAGTTTGGGTAACGTTTTTGTGACTGCACCCAAGTTTCCTGCCAATGGATGTGACTGTTTAGAAGCCAAACGTGTGGTCAAATGCAGTGCTAGCCATTTCTTCAAAATTGATTTCTAACACACCACAAAATTCTGCAGAAAGGTAGTTAGCAAATAAACTAAGCACTATGAAAACACACGGATATTTAATGATGGAGTTTGTGTTTTTCAGCTCTTCCCTTTTCAGATTTTTGAAGGTACTTAAGAGCAGCTTGATGATAAGTTTTGGAAGAACGTGTTCTGCTGTGCACCCAGTGCTCTACAGCACTAAAGGCACCTTGAGACCTTGTTTTGAATCAACCTCTGCCTGAACAAAACCCTCCAGAAAAAAAAAAAAGCAGGAAGAAAAAATATTTTAGAGTATTTAAAATCTGCTTTAGACATGGAACAAGCAGGGTTTAGTTCCTAACTAAAGCAGGCAGCACCAGCCACAGGAGAGCATGGTATTTCTGTTATCTGGCTATTCAAGGCTCAGAGGAAGAGCAGTTTGTGTCTTCCATCAGTAGAGTAAGAAAGGTGATGCCTGAGGACTCCTCTGAAAGCTCAGCAATTGTTTAACACGTGGAGATACAGTCTCTGTGCGCACACAGGCTTGGGGGAGCTCCAGTTCCTGGCTGCATTTCCTAGACTTCATTAGCAGAGAGCTCTAAAAAAAGTCACTTCAACTCTTGGTTGCCCATCTTTTCAACCTGCGTGCCCATCTGCACAAACCCCATCCATGCTTTCACTGCTCCTCTTCTGCAACACTGCACCCACTCTGCTCTCCTTACACCACTGTTAGCCCCATCTCTGGTTCCACACCAACATTTTCTAACACTTTGCTGCTACTTTTCTGTAGCCACTCATTCATATTGTGCTTCCCAGCACCACTGTCAACCTTGAATGAATCAAAGCTTTGCAGCCACGTTTTCACTTCAGCAGCCCAGATGAGGCTGGGCAGGGGTGTGTGGGGGGTGCTTCTACCACAATGCAGCTGCCCTCAAATATTCCCCTCTGTAACCAATCTTCTCCAGACCTTCCTCTCTCCTTCATCAACCAGCTCCACACAATCGACTTCCTTCTCTCCCATTATACAATTATTTTCTTGTCACAAACTCCCACGTTTTTCCTCTCAAAAATGCAACTTCCACATGAATGATCTACCCTAATACCCTGCTTGACTGTAAACTTTCCTGCTCTTAGATTTCCTCTCGCCTTAGGGACGCACAATGGGAGGATGCTGTGCTCTGCTACCAAAGGAAATCACCTTCTAATCCTCATCACCCACTGGCGCTGCTGGGTGCTTTGCTTCCTTCACTCTTGCTGCAGTGCTGCTCCACCATCTCACTGCTGTCACGATTTCAGACTTTCTTCTGAATTCTAACAAGTTACAGAACACTTGGTGACTGGTGGCAATGGTTCTTTTGCCTACCCTGTGCTTATTTCATTTTTAAATAGATATTAATAAGACAACCTACCCAAGCTATAGTCTTCAGATTTAACCAGACATATTCATCAGTTTCTTGATGATACCAATAGTCCCCCTCTCTTGTCTCCCTTCCAGTTAAAATCAGCTTTCTCCAAAATGACCAGAATTACAGGCTAAGAGCCAGGACACTCTACAGGGGGAGGTTATGGTCCCCCTGTATTCAGCGCTGGTGAGGCCACATCTTGAGTATTGTGTCCAGTTTTGGGCACCTCAGGACAAGAGAGATGTGGAGGTGCTGGTGCAGAGGAGGGCAACTAAGCTGGTGAAGGGACTGGAAAACAAATCTTATGAGGAACGACTGAAAGAGCTGGGGCTCTACTTTGAGGAAGAGGAGCCTGAGAGGAGACCTCATCACTCTCTACAACTACCTGAAAGGACGTTGTGGAGAGGTTTGTGCTGGTCTCTTCTCACAAGCAGTTAGTGATAGAACAAGGGGGAATGGGTTAAAGTCACAACAGGGGAGGTTTTAGGCCTGTACCCTCCTCTGACAGTTCTTACCCCTTATTCAAGCTAGAAGTCAGTGTTTGCGTTTCGTACTTCCCGACTCACACGTTCAACTCCCTGGAACTCCAGCAGGAAGCAGGAATATTTCCCACAGTTTGCAGCCGCGTCACTACGCAGTTAAGCATCTCACAGACCTACTCACCTTCCTACAGAATGTAGGGCAAACCCCACTGACACGGCATCACCGCCTGCTGGATCAGTCATATGGAATGAAGGAATCAGCTGGCAACACCAGCAACTGCCATCCTTCAGTATTTAAATTTAATCTCATTCCAGCTCCTCAAGTTCTTTAGCCCTTGTTCTTCTCTGCAAAGGACACCAAGGTCCCATTACTCTCCCAGTCAAAATCTCTGATTTTAGTCTCCAACCTCCTAAACATTTCCACCCAGCTCTCCACAAACTTCTCCAACTGCTGCTTTTTCCTTTAGCCTGCACCTAACTGCTCACTGATTGGAGTTTACCCCTGCTAGTGCCACTCAACACTGCTCCTGGCAACAGAACTTCAGGTGTTGAGCAGCTGATCTGCTTTTACAGCCACTGCTTTTACTGTTCTCATCTGCTTCTGGCTATGGTATGAGTCAGCCTGTGTCTCTTTCATGGGTACCTGGCTGTCACCTCAAGATCACAACACCCCAGAGAACTCTGAACTTTCCACCTTTCTTGCTTTGCTGCCCTTTCTTTATGGACAAAGATGGTGTTGGACAGCAGGGTGCCAGCCCCACTGGACCCACTATGGGCTGTCTTTACAACCTCAGAGACACAACTACATTTTTCAGGTTCTTTATGTGGCAACAGCTCTCAAACACAACCTTCTCCTTCTAACCACATCATTACAATTCCTTGCTGCGTTCTGCTTCGACATCTCCACATGTTACATTTGACTTAATTTTGTTAATATTCCTAGAATCATAGAACAGATTTGGCCAGAAGAGACCTTCAAGCTCATCCAGTCCAACCTTTTCCTAGCCCTATCGTCACCACTAAACCATGTTCCTCGACACAACATCTACTTCTCTCTTAAACACCTCCAGGGTCTCCTAGAAATAGCTTGAGAAAAAATCAGACTGCTCCAAAATTGATCCCAGTGCCTCGGACACCAACCACCAGATGAGACAACGTATGTGTATGGATGACTTGAGTAGATCCTTCTAGTCAGGCCGATGCCTTTGTGCAGCCTCTATCACAGTACTGAGCTACTACCCTGAGACAATACTCACAATACCCTAGTGTCCAAGTCTTTCTTCTTTATTAACTGTAGGAGTATGACAACAAGAAAGACATTTCTGTATTTAAACAGTCAAGTGATGGTGCTTAATCTGTGATATTACAATGAGCTTTTAAACAGACCGTTCTGTCCTAACAGGGCCAACCACTCAGGAATGGGTTCTCGGACAGATAATTTTAAGAGAGGTCTATCAAACTCTTTAAATATAAAAGATCTGAGCTCATTCATTTACTGGCATCTGGACAAAAACCTATTTAAGTAAGATTTCAAACTTCCAATTAAATGAACTGCTAATAAATCCCAATGCACTCAGCATAAATCAGATGTTTTCTGCTCCTTTCAACACAGGTTCTATGAAGCTTTCTGTTAGTCCTGAGTTTGTCTCTGTTTACCATCAGTGGAAAACCCTCAGAACCACTTCACAAATGCACTAACCACTCTGGATCCTGGCTGGATCATACTCCTGCTCCGATACCACATGTGTTTAACAGCTACATGCAACACTGAGGTTTTAAACAACTTGGGATTTTCAGGTCACAAGGAACCTGATGAGAAGCTCAGTGCCTCAGAGAAGGTTAAACCACTAAATACAGACCCACTCAGAAAAACAGCTTTGGAAAAAGTAAATCCACATAGGTGTATGATCCGTAAGAGTTATGACAAAGGCTCAGTACTTGCTGATGTACAAATAGGAGGTTCCCATACTCTTCAACTGACCTTGAGTCCTCAACCTAAGCCTGATTCAGAGTACCATCAAAAAACATTAAGTCCAATACGGATAAATCCAGCAGCTTATTAATTTAATGCTATGAATTTCAAAGCACAGAAAGTAAGGAATTTAACATCATAACCCTTAGAAGCTGCAGATCAGAAAAAAGAGAGTCACCTGATGACCACTCTGAAAGAGACAATTATGTTTTTGGAGGCAAAACTGCTGGGGGTGGGGATGGCTATTCATAAATGATGTTCTGGTTAGAGGCTATTTATTGACTTTAGGACCACAGTGAAGCCATCAATGAAACAAGATCACAAAAAGGGCTTAAAATATTTTGTGTTCTGAAGAGCCTAAGGGAAACAAACAGCCCGTATGTTTAAAAATACTTTGAAATAACAGGCATGAGATTTTTTTTTGCTCATGAAAGATGCCAGCCTAGAAGCCGAAGTCACCATTTTGACACTCAGAACAGGTGCTGAGATCTGACATCCTGTCCCCATCCCCACAAACAGGGCTCAGTCCTGACCTCAAAAAAATGTATCTGGTCTGATTAGAAGTCTGTGTACTCCTTCACAGAAACATGGGAAGGAGAGGTTCTAAGCTCTACCCGGATGCAGACCAGAATTTGCTTACTGTTCTTGACTGTGGTTTCAGCACCACTGTATTGCTTTATGCCATGGAACACGACAAGAAAATGATGACACAAATCTCAGAGCACTTTTAAAGTTGAAATACCAACCCGGATCCTGCTTCAAAACCAACTTCTGAGATTGCTGGGCTTGATCCCAAAGAAAAACTATAAACATAACAAAATAATAGGAACATTGGAGGCACCTCCTGAAGATTTGGCTGCACTAATTCCAGCAGCAAGGACATTTTAACTTGGTCTGCCTGATAAAGCTGAAGGCACTCAGTAGCACATCAAATTGAGTGCATGTGCATTTCAGCTCATCTTGCTCACCACTAAAGCCTTGAAATGCACCTTTGAAAACCAATACAGAGCTGTAATTCTTGCCGAAGCACAGACAATTCATTTTTCATCCAGCTGAGAAAGCAGTAAATAAATAAACTCCAACCTATATTCACTTCTGAGAAATTTCTACTAACTTTTGAGAGACCAAATGCATTTAGCCAAGATGCTATTTGTTTGGGAGACCCACGGTAGGTTACTGCCAGCAAGAACAGTGTCTGTTCTGAGCTGAGTCTGAAATACGTGTTAAATGTTCCATTTCTTGGGCCATAAGTTAAGATCATTATTCCTGCACTAAGTATCACCTGACCCACGGCCACAACTGGGCAAATCTTTTCTGCACGTTAAGAAAAGAGTTATTTCAGATGAACCAGCCAACCTCAGCGGGTTTTTTTCATGCAGTGCTAGAAGTTAATACTGTAATGGTTCGTGTGAGGAGTTCAGCTCCTTGAAGCAGGCTCCAAAGTCCACAAGCAGCCTTTTGAGATGCCCCCGCACCAGCTTCACTTACCGCCAGCCACCTGACTCCTTTGTTGGCAGCTTGCTGAATCTGCACTCTCTTCAGGGTGACACGGTAAACAGCTCCTTCTTCTACCTCTTCAACCCCATCCTGAATGGTGGTCTGCCAGGAAAGAACAAACCATAAGAGAGAAAGGAACGTTCCTTGGCTCTTGCACTAACCACAGTCTATACCAGGCGGTCTGGTGCCCAGCTGAGGGCAGAAGATGGGCTGCACAAAAGTAAAGACAACACTCAAAGCACCGCAGGATACTCTGGGATGCAGGGAACACTGGAGATACTCTTGGCAAGCCGTCCTTTCCTGCGGTATCGAGATAGCCCGGCTTTCCATTTCACTCTTTTTCCTAGCCCAGCACATATTTTGAATAGTTGTATAAAGCCTTTTCTGAGGAAACAGTTTGGTTTTGATTAGCAGCCTTCCCTTCCCTGCCCCCCTCCCCAGTTGTCTAAAGCGATTAATCTCTTTTGCCTTTCGTTTAGGGGAGGGATCGCCCTTTTAAAACCCGTCGTTAACATTTCGCAGCGCTTAACGACCCGACACACCTTCCCTTCCCTTTGACAGGAGCCACCTAAAGCGCAGTTGGTTCGCTCTCTCCCAAACTCTTAAGAGGAAAACTTGACAGAGCGGAGCCCTGCAAACTCGCAAACAGCGAGCGGCTGCGCTGAAGCGCGGAGCATCCCTCGGGACCGCCCGGGACAAGCTGCTCGTTACCATTTTAGCTTTCCACAGCAGTTTCATTCTCGGTGCCTTGCCGGGCGCCTCGACAGGGCACTCCTCCTCCTCCTTCTCTTCCTC
>VXBP01006777.1:0-12438 GCA_013400115.1 Rhinopomastus cyanomelas | reverse complement strand
GCTTTTCTAGTTTCATCCCTACATTCCCTCACCAGTTTTTTTGTTTTCTTTAACAGAGAAAATTCCTACTTGAAATTATTACATCTAGAAACTCTTACTAATTTCTTTCATAATGTTCTGTCTTTTTTAGAATAAATATAGTCTTTTGAAGTCTTGATGTTCTTCTATATGTTGTCCTATTTTTATGTACATATGCGTATGTAGGTGTTTGTATATTTTTAATAAATATTAAAAATATTATATCATCAGTTTTACAAATGTCTTTCCTCTCCTCCTCTTTTGACATCACTATATGTATTGTGACTTACATTGCTGTCTTCTGAAATAAGGCATATATTTATACTGGGTCATCATTGCTAAAGAGTAATAGCCACATTTTAAGTAATATCCTGATTCATTTTTTTTGTACTTTGTAACAGAGAATGTTTAGCCAAATTTTATTTCCAAAATGCATGAGAAAATCTTGATTTCTTCTTCTGTGAATGTCCTTCTTTGAAGAATCTTGTCTCCTTTATAAATAAACATATAAGGTGACATCTACTATATTTACTTTTTGGATATGAAGAACAGTATGACAATTTAAAAAAAAAAAATTTTCTCTGCAAGATATTTATGCTATTTTAGCTCTATTTCTTTCAAATACTTGAGAGCTTTTAGCTGATTTGCTTTCTGGAGAGATCTCCTTAAATAAGTAATTTGAATTTCATCCTGCTCCACATTGTGTGTTTGAAAGGAAAGGAAAGTAGGCAGGGAGTATTCATATAAAATCTCTGTTTTTATAATTTCTCCATTCTCTATTAATAATTGGAGAATGTAATTTTCTTTCTATACTATCTGTAAGTGCTTTATTTATTTTTTAAGTCCAGAAAGGAAAAGCAACTGTGAGGCATTCTTAAAGGAAAATTGACTCAGATTGTAGAACTAATAGGGAGACACTATTTTAGTCATATCTAAATTTGTCTCAGAACAGAAGTATGTCTTTCTGGGGTGCCTTCAAGAACTTCTTTCTATCCTTTTCTGTGAAAATTTGTAGTAACTCAAATGGAAATATATCTGGTTATGCAACACCATGTATTAGCTATCAGAACAGAGCAGTCTATAATTTAGAAAAGTTAAGATTGAGATTTCTTGTAGAAGCATGTAATCTCCCTCATGATTCCTTCCTATATTTTGTGGTTTAATTGGAATCAAAGTGGAACATACCTTTTTATTAGAAACTAATTCAGTAGCAAAATGGGACTTATTAAATTTATCGTTGAAACCAGCAGAAACTGAGTAATTTTGTCTGGTTTTTATATTTTAAAGTATTACTACCATACGGACTATATAAAAGGTTAAGACAATCAAAGTCATTGCACACACTATGGACATCCACTTGTCTTTGCCTTGGAAAAAAGAGAAATTTCAGGGAGAGCAGAGATGGGGAACAGGTGCAGGAACCTAAAGTAGGATTGAGACAAGGTCTTATGTTACTATCGATCCTGAGTTGCATCTGGACTTTAGCAGCTATTCTCATGAGAAATGGAAAATAAATGAGAATAAAAACCAGCAGAATGACATGAAATGCATAATAACTTAAAGACAGATCTATCACCAACATTTGCCCATCTCTTTATGTCTTTGCTAAGAGTGCATTTAGGAAAATCTGAAAAGGATTAGAGACTAATACCTCCAATTATGTATACGTCACTCACTGTATTGATGATTTCTAGTCTATTCCCTTACATAATCCATGGATTAGAGTTATTTGCTCTCCTGAGATTATTGTTTGAGTTATTCTACCAAAAGATACATTAAGAAATGTCTCATGGCAGAACCACAGTTAGGATCATTGTCATCCTCAACTGTAGAATTTCTTAATGTTTTGTTTCAGATACTACAAGAGCTGACTGCTGAAATAATTCGTAAACATTAAGACTGAAGTACTGTCCAGCTCTTGGAAGAGGGGCAAGGAAGAAAATGAGAAGGTATTTTCACAGAAAACACAATGGCAGAACACAATGGTAAGAGTCAGCATTTTGAGAATAGGTGAAATTTATAGTGAAGTGAAAGATCAATGTGATGGCATAAAATGCTAGACAAATTTCCTTAAACTCTTAATTGTGAAGCAGTCTAGAAGGGGAAGTATGAAGGCTCTGGAGCGTGTGAGCCTTTGAGGCTGTATATAATTAACACTGCCAGATCTTCACTGCAGCAGAAATGTCCTCTTTATTGCTTCTCACCCTTCAAACACCTGTGTTTGAACTCTCCATACCAAAGTAAAACTTGTGTGTATTTACATAAAATGTATAGAGGGGACGTTGATAGATGGTTGCCTATGCTGGGCTTTCAGGACCTTAAGGCATTGGAACAACATTACAGGGATGTTACAGCCTTCAAAAAATTAGTTAATTGTTACACCATCCAAACCCGTGGATGCTGTAATGTTTCTTTGCCACTGCAAACAGCTATTTGAGTTGATTTACTATGAATCTGGGCTGATTTGACTTCAAATTCAATTTAATATATTTACCTGATAAGGAAAGAATTTGTTTTAAGATAACAAAGCTCTTGAAACCTAACTTGAAGTACACTTAATGCAGTCTTAAGAAAGAAATGTACACCCTGGTGCAGTTTATTTATTCTGCACTAAGATAATTCATTCATAGGATGAGGGGAAATGGGTGTAAGGTGGAACATAGGAGGTTCCACATAAATATGAGAAGGAACTTCTTCACAGTGAGGGTGACAGAGCACTGGAACACGCTGCCCAGAGAAGTTGTGGAGTCTTCTTCACTGGAGATGTTTAAGACCTGCCTGAATGTGTTGTTGTGTGACTTGGTCTAGGTGATCCTGCTCTGTCAGGGGGATTGGGTTAGATGATATTTTGAGGTCCCTTCCAATCCCTAATGATTCTATTTGAAAAAATATGTTTTGTTACTACTTCAGAGGCTTTATTAACTCCATACTATTTATCCCCAAACATACAGAATAAGTCATACAACTCAGATTAAAAAAAATTACTCTGCAATCAAATGCACCTTGTGAGAAGTCACACTTGCTTCTAGAAGAAATTAGATGTTAAGGTGCACTCTGATGAAACAGAGCTGTCACTTCCTACTGTTAGGTATGAAAGGATGTATGTAATGCTTCTGTAAGGTTTTCTAGCCTTTAAAAAAGAGCATCTCAAAAATAATGAATACATACAGAGGGCTGTTACACTTCCAAATTAAATTTGTTGACACTAAGAAAATCTGGGAAATACTGTTTAAACACAGATATTGAAAAACATTATCTAACCTTGCTTTGAACTTTCTGAAAATGAGGTAGGGTAATTTAGATCAAATATTGTAAGTCAAGCCTTGCTAATTTCCATCTTATCCCATGAGGTAAATATGAATCTGAGACATTAAAATTTAGCAAATCCAGGAGTCATGGGTGTTAATCAGATTTGAAATCAGCTTCTTAAAACTCAGGAAGAAATTAAGACTTTGGATAAATCAGAGTAGCTTTGCAGAAGGTAGTAGTTACTGCAATTTAAACCAACATATTCAAGTTTGTTCCTTGAATTCCTTTTGCTACGCATCTGATAATATGCCAAATTTTTTTTAATTAAGATGCCAGTCTTTTGATTGGAAATATTTTGTTAGGTCACTGGAGATTCAGCAATGCCTGTGAAGCTGGATGTTGCCCTTCCTTTTATGATGTTATATAAACATAAGGTCAGTAATTCCTGTTTTGGATGTTTTCTTAGGGGTTGTTTCTCTTTCCTGGTCTTTGCTTTTCAGTTTTGAGATGCTATGTCTCCTAGTTACTTAGTTTGCTTTTGCAGTTGCATAACCTGCTTTCGTTCTTGCTCCCACATTTGTTCTGGTACAGCCTTAACTCTATTTCTAGTTCATTCTGCTTATCACCTTGAAAATCTTTCATTCTAGTATCAGTTTTCCCAGCAGTATTTACATTTTCTGATGCTTTGTTCCTTCACCTTCCCTCAAGGAATTCACAGCCTCCCTTGCCCACTTCATACTCTTTATGTATTTGTAAAATAATTTATTATTTATCATTTTACCCCGTGCTTTATTTTTCATCCATTTTCATCACAGCATTCTTTATTCTTGACATTTGTTCCTTTAAGCTTTTACAAAACTCTTTGAAGCACTGATCCTTCTTGTTGCTCTCATTTACTTTTTCTCTCTGTTTTTGTGGTTATCCACAGTGGTCACTTATTTATTGAAGTTTGTTGAGTTGTTCCAATCTGTGCTTGTTAAGACATACAAAATTCTGTCTGTTTTTACAAATAACATATGTATTTGTAATTTACATATCTTGCATTAATTGCTCACTAAAAACATGTAAAACTAAGCACAACTTCTATGCCATCAAAGCAGATTGTGGATACTACAAAGTAAACTAATTTGCAGGCTCACGCAGTCATTCTGAGGATGTTTTAAGCTATTGCACAAGAAGTAGTATCCCATGAGGACAGTTGTCACATATACCTGTGTTTTTCAAGTATACCTGTGTTGCATTTCATAATTGCAAACTAGTTGTCATTGGTTTCTCTTACGAGCAGCCTAAAGAATGATTGAAAAAGAGTAATTGTTATTGTGTTCTTTAGGTGGCCGATGTTTTATGGTACAATCTTTGACATTTTAAAGAAAAATATCTTGTAACTTCTAAAGAACTTATCACAGTCATTGCTATTTTTAAGTAATTTTTTAAATTGTATTTGATGTAGCAAAATTTCGGTATTTATTTTGGTTTCTTTTATTAAATGAGATGGAAAATGCTATTATTTATTATTTATTTATTATGCATTATCCAGTCTTTTCTGTTGTGTGCCTTTTTATGAATTTTACTTCTTTCTCCATAATACATAGGGTTTTTTTGCCAAACTAGTATCCTGTATGCTCCTTTTTGACTCCACATTGTGTTTATAGGAATCCTGCTTCTGCTTCCTTCTGAAAATGAATGCACCATCTGGCATGGTTAAGGCTTTTGGCTCTTTTAATGTCTCAAGCAAAATAGCAGGTGGTTAGAATGATCATGGTACTTTGGCAGAACTGCCTGGGAACTTAACACATTGCTAACATTACATTGCATTTGGCACTAGATGATAATTTTACAGTCTCAAGCAAAATCCAGTGATTCAGATAATTTAAATAAAAACTTTCAGGGAATTTATGCAAGAGTTAGGATGATTGAGAAGATAACTAGATGTGTGATATTTTCCATCACATGCAAGGTAGTAAGTATGTGTTTCTTTAAGTAAAATGTGTCTGTGAGTGGACCTAGCAAACCTGTCTGAATTAACACGAATAGGCACAAAGCTTTTCTCATCCTTTGTGAATTATTTTAATATTTTGTAAGGAAATGTGCTGTTTTTTGCTTGTTATCCTCAGGGTCAAAAGCAAAAGCTATAAACTTGTTTCAAAGATAAGGATTTTATTAACAGAAAAAATAAAGGCAGGTTTTGAAAAGATAGGAAAACCATGGGCAGGAGTCTTTTTGCCTCTGAGTAATGTTTTCCGTACCTCTTTCTCCTGGTATGGGAGAAACCTGCACCGCACTTTCCATGCAACAGAAGCCAAATCCCATTCTATTGAGAGAGAAAAGGAAGAAAACAAATAGATATGAAAAATTAATTGTCCACCTTCATCCTAAACAACTAGCTGCAGAAAACCCTGAAAATATGGCGACTACTAAAGCTTGGAAACAATGCAATTCTAAATTCCCAAAATGCTTTTGGTGACTAGGATCATGGGAAGGGATATTTGACTGTCTTGTTTCCATGGAAACAGCATCACTCTTACAAGCAGAAGATCCTTGACTTGAATCTCACCTGATTAAAGTTCAAACAACCACACGAAAAAAGATTTCAATATGTGATGCCATACTTTCATATTTCATTTATGATTGGAGTAGCAAAATAACGAGTCCCTGGAAACAGAAAATAATGCCTCATAACAGTTAGACAACCAGGAAAAAAAATTAGAGAACATATGCAATATGTCTGAAGGAAAGATAAGTTACAAAGAGGAGTATTTGCTGTCAGATAACTCTTGTGAAGGAAGAAACACATTTATAACAATGTTGAATTAGCTGTATTGTATGCGTATATCCCAGTATGTACACTGGGAAAGGAAAAGTTTAAGAAATATAATTCACAACATTTAGTAGATATTTAACATTTTCATTTGTTACCTATTGTATTTTAACTTAGCTAATTAATACTATATGCAAGTAATCTAAAATATTTGCCCATAAACACTTTTTTTGGTCTATGTAGTTGCTGAAAATATGTTTCAACACATTTTTTTTTGAGTTTGTTCTTGTAAATATCACATTGAACTAATGCAGTCACACAGCTCTTTTCTCATCATGGAAGTTACATAAAAGATTTTCATATACACAGTTAATGATTGGCCAAGCAAGTGTGTAATATTATTTTTGAAAGAGGCTATGAAATAAACTACTAATGAAGCTCAGGAAATGAACTAAGATGGAAAACTGATGTTGATGTTATCACAAGAAGTGGCTAGATTTGAATTTTTTTCATTTGGCATAGTTTTGCGTATGTTCTACCATCTATAAAAATGCATGTAGTCATACTTTCTGTTTCTTTGACATGTCAGGTCTTTCTAAGGGTGTGTGGCTATCAGTCTGCCATGACTGCTTTACAACAACAGCATTAGTGTAAGAATAGTGTGTTTCGAGGGGTAGATCACAGGATCACACACCCAATTTACTTTTGTCAGTATGTGCGACACACTCCCAAATGGTCACAATGAAGATAGCAGTTTTTGACTGAAATAAAATACCTCTTGTAGATTCACTACCAAGAGCTGTAAATAGTAGCTGTTAATATAAAGGCCTTGAAGTATATGTTTTAGTGTCCTTCCTTCCTGTGACTTTATTTTATCTTCTGAAATTAGCAGTTCATCTATATCCATGCCTATAAAAAAAATGCCTGTACGACAAACCCAAAGACATCTAGAGTGCTGAGAGAGCTGGCAGATGAACTGTCTGAGCCGCTCTCCATCATTTTCCACCAGTCCTGGCTCACCGGAGAGGACCCAAGTGACTGGAAACTGGCCAACGTGATCCCCATCCACAAGAAGGGTCGGCTGGAGGATCCTGGGAACTACAGGCCTGTCAGCCTGACCTCAGTGCCAGGGAAACTGATGGAGCAGGTTATCTTGTGGGCAATAACTGCGAACCTGAGGGATGGCCAAGGGCTCAGGTCCAGCCAACATGGGTTCAGGAAGGGCAGATCCTGCCTCTCCAACCTGATCTCCTTCCATGAGACACTTCCGGGGTGACCCGTTTGGTGGATGTGGGGAGGCCTGTGGATGTGGTCTATCTGGACTTCAGCAAGGCCTTTGACACTGTCCCCCACAGCAAACTGCTGGCTAAGCTGTCAGCCCACAGCTTGNGTGTCCAGAGAAGGGCAACGAGGCTGGTAAGAGGCCTTGAGCACAAGCCCTATGAAGAGAGGCTGAGGGAGCTGGGATTGTTTAGCCTTGAGAAGAGGAGGCTCAGGGGAGACTTTATTGCTGTCTACAACTACCTGAGGGGTGGCTGTGGCCAGGAGAGGTTGCTCTCTTCTCTCAGGCAGCCAGCACCAGAACAAGTCTCAAGCTGCGCCAGGGGAAATTTAGGCTTGAGGTGAGGAGAAAGTTCTTCACTGAGAGAGTCATTGGCCACTGGAATGGCCTGACCAAGGAGGTGGTGGAGTCGCCATCCCTGGAGCTGTTCAAGGCAGGATTGGACGTGGCACTTGGTGCCATGGTCTAGCCTTGAGCTCTGTGGTGACAGGTTGGACTTGATGATCTATGATGTCTCTTCCGACCTTGGTAATACTGTGATACTGTGATACTGTGACATTTCTCGACTTATGTTTATTTTGCAAGGCCTTATTTTGGCATGATTCATTCATGCAACATATCTTTGATTTAAGAAGTCCTATGAAGGATAAAGTATCTGGGCTACATTTCGAAAAGATATTCCAAGTATTTCTTTTTCTCCCATTGCATAGAATTATGTCTGTAAATTATCGGAAAAAAATGTTAAGTATTTAAACTCTTACCAAAATTGATGACTTGCTGAAAAAGGAAGTACCTTATGCAGTTGTAACTAAACCTTGGATTTAGTCTATAAAACTTGTTAAATGAACAAGATGAAGTAGACCTGCTCCACTACTGAATGCAATAGTGAAAATTTGTTTGGCTTAAAAGAGTTAATTCTAGTGAAGTTTATGAAGCTGATGAGATTTGAAATAGTTTGTCAATGTGTCTGTTACAAATTTAATTGAAAAACCATAAAAATCAACAACATAGAAGCTTCAGATGAATGGGTGCAGATAGTAAATTACCTGATGTGTTTAACAAGAGCAAAAAGGTCACCCAATCAGACTGTGCTGCCATTCAGTGAGACCTGGACAGGCTAGAGAGCTGGGCAGAGAGAAATGTCATGAAGTAGAACAAGGGTAAGTGTAGACTCTTGCATCTGAGCAAGAACAAGATACCAGTATAGGTTGGGGACTGAGGTGTTGGGGAGCAGTGTAGAAGAAAGGGACCTGGGGGTCCTATTGGACAGCAGCATGACCATGACCCAGCAGTGTGCTCTTGTGGCAAAGAAGGCCAACAGCATCCTGGGGTGGATCAGAAGGGGGGTGCTTAGCAGATCAAAAGAAGTTTTTCTTCCCCCTCTACTCTGCACCACTGAGACCACATCTGGAGTATTGTGTTTTGTTCTGGGCCCTCAGTTCAAAAAGGACATAGAACTGCTGGAGGGTGTTCAGCAGAAGATTAATAAGAAAGTAGATCACCTCCCTTACAAGGAAAGGTTGAGGGAGCTGGGTCTTTTAAGCTTGGAAAAGAGGTGACTGAGTGATGACCTCATTAATGTCTACAAATAAGTGAAGGGTGGGTGTCAGGAGGATGGAGCCAGGCTCTTCTCAATGTCATCTAGTGATAGGACGAGGGACAATGGGTTTAGGATGGAACACAGGAGATTACACATAAATATCAGAAGGAACTTCTTCACAGTGAGGGTGACGGAGCACTGGAACAGGCTGCCCAGTGTGGTTGTGGAGTCTCCTTCAATGCAGATGTTTAAAACCCACCTGGATGTGTTCCTGTGCGACTTGGTCTAGGTGATCCTGCTCTGTCAGGGGGATTGGACTAGATGATCTTTTAAGGTCCCTTCCAATCCCTAATGATTCTATGAGTCTATGTTTTCTTCTGACTTAAAATGGAAATACTACCTCCAGGTCTTTGACTTTAGAACTGAAAGCCTGACCACACTTAGAAACTTTATTTTAAGATGATAAAATTACATTGTCATGGACTGGCTTAATTTTTTTGCCTTCTTATCCAGCTCTCCAGTAGACTTGTGAACACTGTCCAGTAGATTTGTTTGCTCAAGGCCTCATCTAACCTGGCCTTGAACATGTCTAGGGAGGGGGCATCCACAGTCTCTCTGGGCAATCTATTCCATTGTCTGTCCACCCTTGTACTGAAGGAATTCTTCATGAGATCTAGTCTAAACCTGCTCTCCTTCAGTTTAAAACCATTTCTCCTTGTCTTTACTACTAGACACTCTTGTGAAAAGTCCCCCTCCATCTCTCTTGTAGGTCCCCTTCAGGTATTAAAGGGCAGCTATAAGGTTCCCCTGGAGTCTTATCTTTGTACTAAGCAACCTGAGCTCCCTCAGCCTATCCTTATAGGCTTTAGCTCTTGGATCATCTTTGTGGCCCTCCTCTGGACTCACTCCTAGAGATCCATATCCTTCTTATTTTGGGGGCACCAGAACCGAACACAGTATTTGAGAGTGGTCTCATAAGAGCAGAGTAAAGGGGAAGAACCACCTCTCTTGACCTGCTGGCCAGAATTCTCTTAATGTGTCATAGGATATAGTTGGCCTTCTGGTTTTCATGACCATGCTGCCAGTTCATGCTGAGCTTCTTGTCAATCAACATTCCCAAGTCCGTCTCTTCAGGGCCGCTCTTGACCCACTCTGCAGCCAGCTTGTAACTGTGACTGGGATTCAAGACCTTGCAATTTGATTTCTTAAACCTTATGCACTTTGCACTCATTTATTGATTTATCATTTCTGTCAAGGTCACTTTGGATGGCCTCCTTTCCCTCAAAAGAGTCCACCACACCACAAAACTTGTTGAGGATGTGCTGAATGCCAGTGTCTCTGTCACTGGCAAAGATGTCAAACAGCACTGGACACAGAACAGACCCCTGAGGAACAATACTTGTTAATGGTCCCATTACAATCCTGTTACCTGGAATTCGAACTGCTGATCACAAATCTTTGAGTGTGAACTTATAGACAATTCCTTATCTACTGAGTTGTCCATCTTAGAGGCATGAATGCCACGAGGGACCATGTCAAATGCCTTGCACAAATCTGGGTGGATAACATCAGTTACTCTTCCCTCTATCAAACTTGTAACTCTACCATAGAAAGACATCAAATTTGTTAGACATTTTTTGCCCTGTTGTCTGTTACTAATCACCTCAATATTTTCCATATGCCTTAGCACAGTTACCGGGAAGATCTGCTCCATAATTTTATCTGGCACAGAGATGAGACCGAGTGGTCTGTAGTTCTCTGGGAAGATCCTATACAGTAGTGAAAAAAAAAATCTATGTGTTTAAAGTATCCTGTTTTCAAAGAAGCTTTCAATAACTGCCATTCTTCTTCAACAGGTGCTTTTTGACACCAAAAAGGCAACAGAATGTAATTTTTTTTCCACTGTACTACATTGCTGATCATTTTGTGCGTGTGGATCAAATCACAAATGTTTACTAACTGAAAATGTGACATCTTCTCCACTCTGAACAAATTCTGGTTAAATCCTGACAATTCGACTGCTCCAAGTTGCAAGCAGCTATAAAAACACATCTAAAAGGTAGTTGTGATTGCAATAGAAGTGAAAGTTCAGTGCCTACACTTTTTTCATCAGTTCAGCTCCTGCTCTGTGACAGGTTTATGTTGCTTATGCAGGATCACAGTAAACAAATTAATGCAAAGTTGTTGCTAGCCAGCTTTGTATCAGGTTATAATATCATTCTGTTAAAGAGATGGTCATGTTTGATTACATGGGAGGCTATTTTAATCACTTACCTCTTGTTGGGAGGAAAACAAGTTCATGACTACTTTTGAAGACAACTGAAACTGTAACGGCAGTGATCGCTTGTTCTTGAAGATTTTTATTGTCATTCAGGAGACTAAGCTTCATTTTGGAATGTTTTGGTATCTAGCCACATGACCTTATTAAGCAGCTTTCTTCACTGTGTCTCCACATTGCAGCGTTCTGGGAAGAACCAGACCTAAGGAGTAGTACTAAGTGAAAGCCAAATGTTACTTTTCATCATATGAGTACAGCAGAATGTTTTCTTGCAGCCTAGAAGGAAAGATTTATACAAAATTGCAGAGTTTCATTAAAGGAACTGCAGAAGTTCTGGTGGAGACAAAGTGAATGCTAACAGAACTAGGATTTCGGTCAGTATCATATTTGAGTCAAATTGCTACAATATGAAGTATCTAGGGAAGTAATTCTAAAAAGTGCTTGGGATTTTTTTTTGTACAATATGGACTAACATCAACAGTTTATGGTTTTGAACCCCTCCACCCCCTCCTTTTCAACAACTAGGAAGAACAAGTTCCACAAAAGATAGAGACAACTGATGATTCCTTGGAAAGTGAGTAACCGTGATATTAGTTTACTCTTTGTATACAGTTACTCATACTGCATTTTAATTTTTTCTAACTTGTGGTTATTTTACACAAATATCTAACAATATATGCTGATTGTAGAGAAAAATGGTTTAGATGAATGCAATCATGCTTGGTCTCCTGCTGACCCACACTCACATCTTAAGATATGTAGCTCTCTGCAGATTCATAGAATCATAGAATCATAGAATCATTACGGATTGGAAGGGACCTACTTTTTTTACCCATTTGCTCTTTTTGTACTTACAGATGCTTCACAACTTTCAAGTGCTAACTCTTTTATTTCTGGTATCTCTTTCTCTAACATGCAGAGTATAACAATGAGCCTCTTTGGTTTTCAGCACAAAAACTGCAGAACTAACGGCTTTATTCCACAGCATGACTCTCTAGGGCTGTAATATTTCATAAGTATATGTGTACATTTGTGTTGACATGTCTGGGATGGGCGGTGCCCTCAGTTGCAACTACTCTAAAAGCTCAAGCTTTACAATAGGCATTCAAGGCATCTGTCCAAACCAACATCAGCAGTTTTGATAAAGCTGTACATATAGTAAATATTCTTTGTGACATAACAGTCATAAAAATATAGTGACAGCCTTGAAAATATTTTGACAAGCAAGAAAGATATTTAAAATAACTAACACCCTCACTGAAATGCTTATACACCAAAGCACGGAGCATGGGGAATAAGCAGGAGGAGCTGGA
>VXBP01006776.1:177739-198409 GCA_013400115.1 Rhinopomastus cyanomelas | reverse complement strand
CCTATGAGGCCAGACTGGGAGAGTTGGGGCTGCTCAGTCTGGAAGAAGAGGAGGCTCCCAGGTGACCTTATTGTGGCCTTCCAGTATCTGAAGGGGGCTACAAAAAGGCTGGGGAGGGACTTTTTAGGATGTCAGGTAGTGACAGGACCAGGGGGAATGGAGCAAAGCTGGAGGTGGGTAGATTTAGAGTGGATGTGAGGAGGAAGTTCTTCACTGTGAGAGTGGTGAGAGCCTGGAATGGGTTGCCCAGGAAGGTGGTGGAGGCTCCATCCTTGGAGGTGTTTAAGGCCAGGCTGGATGAGGCTCTGGCCAGCCTGGTCTAGGCTGGGGTGTCCCTGCCCATGGCAGGGGAGTTGGAACTGGATGATCCTGTGGTCCCTTCTAACCCTGACTGACTGTGTGACTTGCTCTAGGTGATCCTGCTGTGGCAGGGGGATTGGACTGGATGATCTTTCGAGGTCCCTTCCAATCCCTGATGATTCTATGATTCTATGACCTGGTTGTGTCAAAGGTGTGTATTTATGAAAACCGGAATGTGCTGGGGTGTTCTTCAGTTGGGTCAACCCCTTGTTTGTGTGTGATTTGAATGATTTCTTGGCATCAGTCTCTGTTCTTGTCATATTAAGAGCCTGCCCACTTAAACAGGTAATCAGAGAGTTACTGAGCCTGGAAAAGACCTCTGAGATCATCAAGCCCGGCCTATGACCCAACACCACCAATCTTTTCTCAAACATCTCCAGGGATGGGGACTCCACCACCTCCCCTGGCAGTCCATTCCTGTGTCTGATCACCCTTTCCACAAGGAAGGGTTCCCTAATATTCAGCATAAAGTTCTCCTGGTGCAGCTTCAGGCCCTGGCCTCTCTTCCTATCACTAGTTGCCTGGGAGAAGAGCCTGACCCCGTCTGATTACAAACTTCCTTCACGTAGTTGTAAAGAATTGATAAGGTTCCTCCTGAGTCTCCCTTATCCAGGCTAAAGAACCCCAGCTCCCTCAGCCTCTTTTAAGACTCTGCCAGCCTCGTTGCTCTCCTCTGGACCTGCTCCAGCACCTCAGTCTCTTTCTTGAAGTTAGAGAAGATCTTCAGAAATATCATTGGAAGACCTCCTAAGGTAGCGCGAGGAAAAGAAAGGTCCTCTGGGCTGTGGCCTTAGGGCTGGCTTTTGGCAAGGTCAGGATAATTTCATTGACAGGGGTCTCTGTTTTAAACCAGATTCTTACGCCTTGAGGCAGCACCGTAAGTGATCCTACCCTCTAGGCTGCTAAGTAACGTGATACAGCTGAGTTTTAATGTGCCATAAACTTAAATCTCCATGTATGAGAGCACCCCACTGGCAGAAGATAAATTAGTTATGGGGAAGGGAAAAGCATTTGTCCCAGAGATGTTGTTAAGGGTTAATCACTGGCTCGTCTCAGGTTGCTGGAAGCTGGAATATTCACCCCTGTCATTAATTAACCTAATAGGTTCTTTTTGGAGCTGCCACTGTCACCAGGAGAACAGGATTTCTTACTACTCCTGCTCCCTTGGAATATCAGATGGGTGTCTCTCTCCCATGGGTGGATTTTTAACACAGAGAAGAATTTTCCCTTGAATCTTTAGTGACACATATATCCAGATTGCCTTACGAAGGGCAGGGTGAGGCTGCCTCTTGCTCGTTTGGCATGGAAGATGGTGGTCCCTGATGGAGCACCATTTTCTGCCTTCCCTGAGGTTTCTGTTCCTGTAGCTCGTCCCCAAGCTCCTGCAGCGCTGTAGACCCCAGCTGCCTTCCATACAGCGGTCCTTGAGCATGGCTGCCTCTGGGGGATGCATGTTTTCAGTCTGAGCTGGCACATGCAGGGTACTGTCTGCGTTGCTGTGATGAAGTGGAAAGGCCTCATTTTAATAGTGATGTGTGTATGTTCCTTTGCTGGCCTGTTGGGCAGCCATGAACTCGATTCAATTTCTTGAAGCAGTAGTTTTCAATCTTCTATTGTGAGACCATCAGCATTGACTCTTTGGACAATCAATTCAAGCTCACTTGGCACTCTGGTTTTTTTTGCTGCTGTCTTTAAAGTATTGACCCAGCAGTTGCTGTCTGCTCTGTACATGATACTCATGCTGCTCAGCTTCAGAGGGGCTGTGGTGTGTAGGTGAGGTGTATCTGTCATAACTTCCTTGAGGACTAAAACTTGCGTTACCAGTGAATTATTTCTTCCCATTAGTATTTTGCATACAGTCATTGCCCTCACAGTCCCTGAACAATTTCCATCAGTGCAGGAGAGAAATTAAGTCATGTATTGTAGTCTACCTTGACCTTAGCAAGGCCTTTGACACTGTCTCCCATGAAATTGTAGTGAGCAAGCTGAGGAGGTGTGGGATGGAAGAGCAGACAGTGAGGTGGGTTAGGAACTGGTTGCAGGATAGAGTTCAGAGGGTGGTGATCAATGGTGCCAGGTCCAACTGGAGAGCTGTGACTAGTGGTGTCCCCCAGGGATCGGTGCTGGGATCGATCTTGTTCAACATCTTCATCAATGACATTGATGAGGGCACAGAGTGTCTGCTCAGCAAGTTTGCCGACGACACCAAGCTGGGAGGTTTGGCTGATAAGGCTGAGGGCTGTGCTGCCATCCAGAGAGACCTGGACAGACTGGAGGGCTGGGCACAGAGAAACCAGATGAAGTTCAACAGGGACAAGTCCAGAGTCCTGCATCTGGGGAGGAATAACAAACTCCACCAGTACAGGCTGGGAGGTGATCTACTGGAAAGCAGTCCTGTGGAGAGGGACCTGGGGGTCCTGGTGGACAACAGGTTAACCATGGCACAGCAATGTGCCCTGGTGGCCAAGAAGGCCAATGGGATCCTGGGGTGTATTAGGAGGAGTGTGTCCAGCAGATCGAGGGAAGTTCTTCTCCCCCTCTACTCTGCCCTGGTGAGGCCTCATCTTGAGTACTGTGTTCAGTTTTGGGCCCCCCAGTTTAAGAGGGACAAGGATCTACTGGAGAGGGTCCAGCGGAGGGCTACGAGGATGATTAGGGGACAGGAGGGCATGGCTTATGAGGAGAGGCTGAGGGACTTGGGGCTTTTTAGTCTGGAGAAGAGAAGACTTAGGGGAGATTTGATCAATGTTTATAAGTACCTGAAGGCTGGCCAGGAGGGGGGGGACAGGCTCTTTTCACTTGCTCCCTGTGATAGGACAAGGAGCAATGGGTGTAAGTTGCAGCAGAGGAGGTTCCGCCTCAACACAAGGGGGAACTTCTTTACTGTGAGGGTCACAGAGCACTGGAACAGACTCCCCAGGGAGGTCGTGGAGTCTCCTTCTCTGGGGACTTTCAAGGCCCGCCTGGATGCGTTCCTCTGTGATCTGTGTTAGATAGTTTTGTCCTGCTCCGGCAGGGGGGTTGGACTCGATGATCTCTTGGGTCCCTTCCAACCCCCAACATCCTGTGATCCTATGATCTCTAGCTCCACGTGGGTGTAGATGGGAATTTCAGGTGCTGCACTGCTTTCTTTGCTCACAGCCCTGATGCCTCCCCATCATTTTCAGAAAGATTCCTCTGTCACTCAGCAGAAGCATTTGTAGTGTCACAGAGGTTTGAGACAGTGGTGAGGGGAAAACATTAAACTTTCCAGCCCTCTGCAGAGCCATTATAAAGTTGCCTTGTTACTAATGTGTTTCCTGGCACTTTGGTTCAGTTGGTGCAGATTTTCAGGCAGCTGAGTACCCCTCAGATTTGCCCCAAGCAGAGCTGGAAGTCTTTTTGTGATGCTCTCCATACTTCTTGTCTAGTGTATCGTTATGGATTGTAGAAGTAATTGCCAAGCTGACCCATGGCTTGGGCTGACAGTTCAGTGCTTATGAAAAAAAAATGGCATCTATGTGGGTAGAAAGAATAGCCATTAATCTTGGTTTGCTCACTTCTACCGGGGTAGTTAATCACTGGCTGCAGTACCGGGAGGCTGTTAGCTTGTTCTCAGTGCTGTGCTGCACTTGACTGAAGTGTGCTGCTCAGCTGTTTTATCTTTTCCCTCCTGCCAGTTCCTTCACTGCCTGCCTCTCCATTGCCCTCAGGCTGGCATGGAGGTTAATTGACCTGGCCTGGCAGAATTCTGCCTGTTTTGAAGTCCTCTCTCCAAGAATGCTCACTAAGAAAAGTGGGGGAACTGGAGAACAAATGGTCAGTGAGCTGGGATTCAGTGTGCAACGTGTGAGGACAGGTAGCACAGAGCAGTGTTATTAATGGGAAACATAAGTCGCGAGGGCACTGCCGCAGTGCTCGGCTCCGGCTGTGAGAGATGGAAAGCCTGTTCTAGTTCTTGTAATTTGCCCTCGGTGGTGGGATTCGGGGGTTCCTGGAGAGGTTCCCCAAGGTAACTCACCTTTGTTTTCTGAGTGGTCTCATCAAGCAAATCACAATCTACTTCAATTATTTAACTGCATTGGTAAACCCTCTTTCTACTTTTCTAAGGCTTTCAGTAACAAAGGCAGGCAACAAAGTCAAGTGGAAACTGAAAGCTATCCCTGCTGATGAAAGCCTGTCACGGGGACCACGGGGAGATGAAACAGCTTCCATTGTGTACCGGCGTGTTTGATTGTAAGGATAAAATTTGGACCCAAGTTTGCTGGCGTTTGGTTTGCTTTCGCGTGCTCCCTTCCATCCTCTGAGCTTTAAGGCAGGATTGACTGCACGTTACTAGCAGCGATAAGAGCAGCGGGAGACACTGGGCGTGGAGGATGAGCCATGCCTGGTCGAGAGCAGAAGCAGAGTTTCATGCCTCTGGCTCTGAGCAGGACAGACGACACAGATTTGTGGGAGCAGTGGTGTAAGCATCAACCCATTCCTCCAGAAAAGTTACTCTGAATTTGTGTAGAAACGAAGCTTGAAGCTCAGTTTGATGTTGCAGGGGCTCTGTCTCTGACGTGAATGTTCACACACTGTTGACCCTGCACTGATTTTTGTAGACTCATACAATCATTCAGGCTGGAAGAGACCCTTGAGATCATCATTAACTCTACCAACTTCAGCACTAAACTCTATCGCTAAGGACCACATCTAAACGGCCTTTAAACACAGCCAAGGGTAGTGAGTCAGCCACCTCCCTGGGCAGCCTATTCCAATCCCTGGCTACTCTTTCCATGAAAAATACTTTCCTAATGTCCAGGCTTAACCTTCCCTGGTGCAGCCTGAAGCTGTTGCTTTTGTTCTATCACTAATTACCTGTAAGAAGTGACCAGCACCCACCTTTCTACAGTGTCCTTTCAGGTAGTTGTAGAGGGTGTTAAAGTCTCCCCTTAGCTCCCTTTCCAGCTCCCTCAGCCACTCCTCCAAAGGTTTGTTTAGATCCTTCAACGACCTTTTTTGCACCCTCTCCATCTTGTCTTGCTTGAATTGAGGTGCCCAGAACTGAACACGGTACTCAGGGGGTCACAGTGCTGACAGTCTCCAGGAGTTTGTCTGTAACTGGTGTTTATGAGTTAATTCGTGCTGAAGTGTTGATGAGCTCTGGCAGCATTTCCTGCTTTGCCCTTAGTGCCTTGAACCGTGTTACGAGAATATAGACGCAGTCGCGAAGACGTGAGGGCAGGCAGCACGTTGGCACGTGTGTGTTTTGCTCACTGGTGTGAGGTTAATTTTGCAGTGGTTGCTGTACAGCTCAAGGGGTTTTATTCTTGAGGCTTGTGATTCTCAGTTCCACTCAACTGCTATAAAGATGTCCTAAGACCTGATTTTTGTGAGACCTCACACAGAGAAACACACCAAGTGTTCAGCCATACCTGTGATATCTGGTGCTGTCTGGGACGTTCCAGAGACAAGGGAAGTAGGAACAAGAATCCATCAAGTCTGACTATTAGTATTTTGCGGTTTTGGATATGCAAAACTGGCACCCTTCCTTGTAATTTTGCCCAGGGAGGTGGTTGAGTCACCATCCCTGGTTGTATTTAAAGGCTGTTTAGATGCGGTGTCGGGGAACATGGGTTAGGGGTGAACTTTGTAGAGTAGGGTTAATGGTGGGACTCGGTGATCCCAAGGGTCTTTTCAAACCCAAATGATTCTGTGGTTCTGTTACCATCATAACGTTGTCACTTGATTTAAAAAGAGACAAACCCGGTGCGAATGGCTACGCAAGAGTACTGTTTTCTACCTGTAGCAGCGACTGACCTTTGCACGTGCCTGGCTTGCAAAGCTGTGCCTGAAAGCAGAATGTCAGGGCAACGCTGAGTTTTTACAAGTCACAGGGGCTTGCTACTTTAGTCTTTTCAGGATGGCTTTTGCCAGGATGGCTGGTTGGTTGGTGTGCTTTGCTTTGGCTGTTTGGCTTTTTGCTTTAGAGCTGCCCGCAGCCATCTTTTATTTATTGGATGCGCTACGCAAGGAAGACTTAACCGACAAAGGGCCGGTGTCAAGGAACGTACTTCTAAAATGTTTCCTGTTTTTGTGTTTTCATGTGAGTGCTTCCTTTGATAGCAGCCCAGAACAATACATAAACTAAACTCTACATTGTTGGGGTTTTTTAAACAATTGTTGCTTGTTCAGGAACAGTGGTTTACAGTTGGCCAGTACCAGTCATCCGCAACTGGTGGATGAGCGTGCAGTTGAGGGAATCTAGCCAAGCTCAGACAAGTTCCTGTTTGGTACAGTATCCAGAGCTGCCCAATTTGGAATGCATTAAATAAGCCTGATGACCCTCAGATGAACAGGAAGATTAGCAGCAGTCTGTGGAAATCAAGAAAGTACCGTGGGCATGGGAATTTTTTTTAAGGGAGGGTGTGTAAAGAAGCAGAAAAAGACTGTATTTCAATGTTTTAATTTGTTACAGTACTGAAACTGTTCAGTGACTTTGTCTACTTTCTGTTCTCTGTGCTTAATGCACAGAAAGCTGTGGATATGTTTGTGTTCCTTTGTTTTCAAGATAGCATCTGTTAAATCACCTTATGTGCACTTTTGTTTGCACTGTTCTGTGTGTACCTGGTGGGAACAAACGTATGGCAGTAAGCGTGCAAAGCTGGACAGGTGTGTGCTGCTACACGTGCCACGCTTTCTTCTAATGTGGTAAGAGTCTTCTGAGATGGTTAAAAGAGAGCTTTTGATTGCTTTCTGTTAGGTACAAGAAGGGCAGAGTCACTGAATGGAAAACAACAGAAGAAAATCCTTTTCATGCAGCACATGATCATTAAGGGTTGCAGAACTCGTCATGAAGGCTGATGGTGTGACTGAGAGCTTTGCTTGTCTAGGACAGCAAGTGTGCAGTTAGGTAGTGAATACCCAAATATAGAATCATGGAATCATGGAATCATCCTGGCTGGAAAGGACCTCCAGGGTCATCTAGTCCAACCTTTCTCCTAGTGTCCAACCTCTAGACCATATCCCCAAGCGCCGCATCCACTCGTTCCTTAAACACCTCCAGGGATGGTGACACCACCACCTCCCTGGGCAATCCATTCCAGCACCTAACCACCCTCTCAGTAAAGAATTTCCTTCTAACATCCCATCTAAACCTCCCCTGACACAACTTGAGGCCATTTCCTCTCATCCTATCATCACTAATTGGAGAGAAGAGCCCAACACCAGCCTTGCTACAGCCTCCTTTAAGGTAGTTGTAGAGGGCAATAAGGTCCCCTCTCAGTCTTCTCTTCTCCAGACTAAACAGCCCCAGCTCCCTCAGCCTCTCCTCACAGGGCAGGTCCTCCAGCCCCTTCACCAGCTTGGTTGCCCTTCTTTGGACTCGTTCCAGCACCTCAATGTCTTTCTTGTACTGTGGTGACCAAACCTGGACACAGTACTCGAGGTGTGGTCTCACGAGTGCCGAGTACAGGGGCACAATCACCTTCCTGCTCCTACTGGTCACACCGTTTCTGATACAGGCCAGGATGCCATTGGCCTTCTTGGCCACCTGGGCACACTGCTGGCTCATGTTCAGCCAGCTATCAATCAACACCCCCAGGTCCTTCTCCACCAGGCATATATAATGCTAAAGAAATCCTTCTTGGAGAGAAATACTAAATATTTGCTTTCTTCTCTTAAATCTCTGCTTACTAAGTTCAGTTAGAGATTTCCGTGTGGGAACAGCTTCTCTCTTTACTGACTGCCGTGGGATTCTTGTCCCTTTGTGTGACAGAGCAGCACCTGGTGTTTAAAGTTTAAACGCTGCACCTGGTCAAATGTTTTCTGAAGTGAAGCTCTGCCAGGCTGTGCACCAGGGTGCCTCTGCTCCGGTCTGAGCACAGCGCTCACAAACTTCCTTTGGAGTGACTGGTGACCTTGTGGTACTGTGAGAGTGTGGCACGTGAGCGGGTCCCCGTGCGATGGGAAGGTTGTGGCATGCATTAGTGTTCAGCAAACACAGAGGCATTGTCCTCCAATTTCTGTAACTACTATCACGCATCATGACATGACGAGAGCATCAGGAAAAAGAGTAAGGACAGAGGCTACAGGCCCTTGGGGAATCAGTCTGCCCACAGCTGTGGGACAGTCAGCAGAGATGATGGGCTGGCCAAATGGTTTGGTAAAAGTGGGTAGGTGCCAGACAAGATGCTCTGCTGGCTCCCAGAGTCCCAGAAGATGGTACGTGTGCTGGTTGTATCTGAGCGTGCCCATGCAGCAGGATCCCATCACGCTGAGAATGTACATAAAGCCTCAGCGCTGCCATCAAAGTCTGTAGCTGAGCAAAGTGGTTTGGAACCTTCTCTACGTGATGAGCTCTCTGGTCTTCTCTGCTTTAGAGACTTCAGCACAGCTTACCGTGCTGCTGGTGTGAGCAGCACTGGGTTCTTGGACAGAGCTCACAAATCTGCTGAACAAAGCTCTCTGTGTAATGTGGGTGCCTGTTTCTGTGTAACAGAGAGCCATGGAGCAACTCGAAGCCAAGCATTACATCAGACTGTGCATTGCAGGCAGTGGTTTGGTTTGGCCCTGCTAGGTCATTGCCGCTGTCAGAATTTGTGTCGGCAGCTCTGCTCGTGGTTGACATGAAGCTTTAATCTAGATTAACGGCATGAAATGTGGGTCCCATCATTGACTGTTGTGATCAGACACTTGACACTATTGCACAACTGGCAGCCTTCATGCTGCAGCAGGTGTGGTAGGGGTAGTGGCAGCACAGGGGTGATGCACAGGCCAGGGGTGGCCAGCTGTGTCGTGGAAGCTTTCCAGAGACTTGCTTCCAGCCTGGCTAAACACTGATGTGTCAATGATGTTGTGCTTCTCGGTACCCACCGCAGTGTTTTGGCACTGGGGAACCAAGGCACGTTTTCTTTAAACAGATGCTGCTACGTGAGTGCATAAGCTGTGGGTGAGCAGCCCAGACATCCTCAGCGCTGTACATACGTAACGTCGCTCCTTGCGAGTGCCGAACGGGAAACGCCAGCGTGGCCATGTGCCAGATGTTGGTGCCATTTGAAAAGTGTTTACAAATGCAGTTGCCTCAGTGGTGAGCACCCAAACCAAACAAATATTGATGTTTGTAATTTTACTAGGAGAAAGGGCGTTGGATCTGTGAAACCCCTGATTCCTTTGTGTTTAGGGTTCTAAGATGACATCACTTATAGAATCATTCATGTTGTAAGGGACCATCTAGCCCAGCTCCTACTCAGAGCAATACCAATGCTGACTTCAAACTAGGTTGCCCAGACTTTGACCAGGTGGGTCTTGAGAAACCACATGGATGTAGATTCCACAACCTCTTGGACCCTTTTCCCAGGACTTTTTTTTTATGTCCTGTGGCAACTTCAGTTTATTTTCTCTTATTCTCCTGCCTTGATACAGAGACTGGCTCTGTGTTCTCAGTAACATTGTGTAAGGAACTGAACATCTCTTATGTTCCCTCAAAGCCTTCACAGCCTAAACAAAGGACATTTTCCTCAGCCTTTCCTCACAGGTCCAGTGCTTTAGCTCCCTGAGCATCTTGGTGGCCTTTGGTGGGACTCCCTCAAGTTTAACAGTGTCTCTCATGTGATGCCCAAAAAACCTTTCAAACATGATATTGAACAGTCTTGCTATTATATTGACAGATTCTTTCAGCACCCTAGAAGTTGTCCTGTCTTTTCTCAGAGATTTCTATGGGTAGAAATTGTTTACCAGACCCCTGACTCAATTTTCCTTTGCTACTGATAGTCCTCTCTCCCTTGAAGCCTCTCTCTAGATGTAGGAGCCTTATCTGTATCTGCTGACGTTCCATCATCTGCCCCCTCCGCAGGCCTGTATTTCCACATTTACTCTTTTGCTTTTCTTGTTGCCCGTGCTGTTCCTAGCCAGTGCCAGGTACAGGTGAGCTTTCCTAGCAGCACTGTGCGTGCCACGGAGGGGTTCTGTACTCCTCTGCCTTTGTAATCTGTTTCTAACTACTGTGAACGCCCTGGCTGTGTTACAGCTCCATCCCCTGGTCTTTGCTGAGCCAGGCCAGTCTCCTGGGCCTACACTTACCTTTCTGAGTGGTGCAACATACTGTTCTTGGCCTTCTAGGAGGTTGCCATCAAAGATCTGCCAGTGACAGATCTGCTGGATCTCTCCCTGGTTTAAGAGCTAGAAGATCACTGGTTCCAAAACAAAATACTGTCTTCCCAGTGAGGGTGACAGAGCATTGGAACAGGCTGCCCAGGGGGGCTGTGGACTCTCCTTCTCTGGAGATGTTTAAGATTCACCTGGACGTGTTCCTGTGTGACTTGCTCTGGGTGATCCTGCTGTGGCAGGGGGATTGGGCTGGATGATCTTTGCAGGTCCCTTCCAATCCGTAGTGATTCCATGATTCTGTGGTTCTCTGAGCCTGCAGTTCTGGCCTAGATGTAACGCTGGTTAATAGCTGGGACAGGCTGTAGTAAATGCAGTCCCTGATCTTGCACAGGCAGCAGTACACGTGCAACGTCAGACACCCTCTGCTACGGGTGCCTGAGGTAGCACACCTGTGTGAAGGTAGTGTCCAAGTCCTGCAAGAGGAGTAGATGTGCTCCTGCAGTGTTACAAGTCAGCTAATCGGTCTTATCTCTCAGCAGGGTTAATTAGATCAGGAGCAGCGCTGTCCTGATGCGATTACAGCGGTCACTGGTTCTGCAGCAAACTTGGTCAGCACCAGCTCAGAGCAAAAGCTCTGTCCTGCCTACAGCAAATCCACCCACGGCTCTGCTGGTTTCCATTGAGCTGTGCTAATCGTGTCCAGCTGTAGACTGGGCCCTGACTCCTTCCATGGTAGCCCCAGCAGAAGCTGATGCAGGAATCCAAGCACAGCGCTGATTTCACCCCTTATGCATTAAACTTCTGATCTGTACTTTTCTATTTTAGCCCATCGTATTGCTTACCTGTTAAAACATTTCTCCTTCTATTGGCACCCAATATTCTCAGATGTCTTACTGCTTGGTGTATTAACTTTATTCTGTCACTGTTGCTCAGGATTTTGTTGAATTTGTGGGTGAAGGACTTTATGCCCTTCAGAGGAGGATTCCCTCTGAGCTTTCCTTATCCTGCATGCTAGTTAAGCTCAAGTTAAAGTTTGGATAGGGGTGCCTGACGAGGAAAATGGAGAATTTTTCAGCTATGCTTGTTTACAAACACTTTATTTTAAATCAACTTCATTAGAAAAGCCAATACCTGTCCTTTAGTTTTAGTGTTTGCTTGTCTTACAGCTTAGGCTGTGGGTACAGAGAATTCATAGAATCATAGAATCATTATGGATTGGAAGGGACCTCGAAAGATCATCCGGTCCAATCCCCCTGCCACAGCAGCATCACCTAGACCAAGTCACACAGGAACCTGTCCAGTCGGGTCTTGAACATCTCCAGAGAAGGAGACTCCACAACCCCCCTGGGCAGCCTGTTCCAGTGCTCTGTCACCCTCACTGTGAAGAAGTTCCTTCTCAGGTTGATGCGGAACCTCCTATGTTCCAGCTTACAACCATTGCCCCTCGTCCTATCACTAGATGACACTGAGAAGAACCTGGCTCCATCCTCCTGACACCCACCCTTCAAATATTTATATAGAATATAGTATTTATATAGAATCTTGTAAAATTACAATAATTCCCTTCTTCGTAGTGAAGGAGAACTGTTCCTTGGGCAGCGTTTTCATGTTTGGTAGAAATACAGCGCTGAAGTTGAATATAAAAAAACCTTGATAACTTTCTGCAGATGGCTGCTGTTGGGAAAAATCAGACTTTATAAAAAGAAGGTTTGAAACCCTGAAAGGCAAAAGTGGCCCGGTGGCCTTTTAAACATCGACTTTCACAGTGTGAGTTTGCCATGGTTGGTAGGACACGGCGCTAGTTCCACCTTCCGCTGGCCGGCCCTCGCAGTGATCGCAGCACTAGAGGGCACTGGAAACACTCTGGTTCTTTCACAAAACCGCCTCAGGAGAGCACGTTCCAGTTCTCACTGCTAGAAGAAAGGAGTTAGCTGGCTGCTAGGTGACGTTTATTTTTAGCAATTAATCTGCTTTATTTCTTTCTTTTAAAATCTAAAGAGCCAGCTTTTAATTTGCTGCCTTTCTGTGTGCCTTTACATCTCTACCGCGTCGTTAGATCGGCAGCAGTCAAGCAGGGCGAGTAGTTTTGCATTTCAGTAGCCATGAAGACATACTGCTTGCGTGGTTAGATTGGTGTGTTTGAACCACATGGAATCATAGGATTGGAAGGGACCTCCAGAGATCATCTCAACCAGATTGCCCAGAGCCCCATCAAGCGTGACCTTGAATGTCTCCAGGGATGAGGCTTCAACCACCTTTCTAGGCAAAGCTGTTCTCATATTAAAGACCTTTTTCCTGATGCTTAACCTAAATCTACCCTTTTCCAGCCTGAAACCATGACCCCTTATCTATCAATCCATGGCCTTGTGAACAGTACTTCTGTGGCCTTCTTGTAGGTCTGTTGGGTTATTTGAAGGTCACTTGTTTCCGAAGCAAGGAGAGAGATGCAAGAAACGGGAATGTATTACAGATCTATTAATTTTTCTGAAGAAAGTAAAAGTTGATTGTATAGCACTTCAGATCAGTTTTGTTGGGTTTGTGCCTATGTAATTTAAAATTAATTTCCAAACCACTTGAGTCGATCTTTTCTCATTCTGTGCTTTGCTTTAACCACTTTTCCCTAGCAGAGCTTTAAAATGGCAGCTTCTGTCTTTCCAGATGTTACTCTACCCTCTCAGCAATGGGAAAACATAACCCAACATGAGGACTTTAGAAAGGAAAGGCCAAAATAGTTGAAATTTATTATTTCACATGAAAATCTCCATAGGAGCTTTTGGCTTAAACCTGAAATTGGAAACATCACATTTTCTATTCAGAAAGAGTGCTAAAATACATAGTGAGACCTGGGTATCTCCTAAGTTGGTTCAAAGGTGCTGCTAGAGACACAAGATTTGTCTGCTCTGCCAACAAAGCAAGAATTTCTTCTGTTTTGTGAGTTTTGGCTGCTTCATCTGTTTGGATTTAATTCCTGTCTTCTTGTTTTGCATCCACTACGCTTAGTGCATGCACTGAACACTATTTTTCAGCAGCTGTGTGCATTTGTACTTGAGCTTTGAATGCTGCTTGGGACAGGAACAAAATAATATCACTATGCCTCCTTCTAAGAGATTAATCTGATTTTTTCTTGACTTGGTGTTGGATGATTTGTTTCCCTCTCTACACGTTGTGTGATCCGAACAGGAGCCCGTGCCTTTCTTATTGACATATCTGACCCTTATTGACCGTGAGGACGTAGGGGTTTCTCTTTCAAGCTAAGCTCTTGGAATGGTGTCGTTACAAGAAGTCTATTTTTGTGAAAAGCCTAATGTCCAGAGGTGGAGAGAAGAATTAAAATATGTAAGTTGCATATGCAAAGAATAAAAGAAAAAAAAACCACCCTAGAATTTATTCTATTCGAGGGGAAAAAATGAAAGGAAAAAAAAGGAGACAGGTTTCAGCCAGTGTGCTGTGTGATTTGGCTCGTGATGTGGATGCTGTTTTCCCAGGTTTGAGGAGAGAAGAGCCTGAGCTGGAGGCACTGTGACTGCCATGGCTTCACCTCTTTTTGTTACGATGGCCTGAAAGTGCTACAGGTTTTGTGGCCTTGCGTGGTTTCTCCCATCACTTCTTTTTTATGGTGCAGAGAGCATCTGTTGTCTCTGCTGCCTCCTTGGCAGTTGTTGGCTTGACACAAGCATTCTCAATCCCTGTGCTGATTGAAGGACAGATTTTGAGAATGGCTGATGCTTGCTTAGTTTTCTCATGTGGGGTTCTCCTGAGCGCGAGGCTGCTTGGCTTTTGGGCAGTGCCACAGAACTGCTTCAGTAAGAGCTGGATTTCCAGAGAAGTGGTTTTAAATGATGTGCACTAGGAGAGCACTCTTCTTTCTCCCATCAGCTCTGGCTCACAAGAGGGAACACCTTAAAATGAGCAGACTCCTAGCGTTTTGCTGTCTAGCCAGTCTTGCAAACTGGGAAATTACAGTGGGCTTTATGTATAAACAATAGAAGTTGCTGAGAACCAAACAGTCTTCCTGTGAGGCTTAGTTGTGGGGTTGTGGTGATGCCCAAACTGTGAGTGTGCAATGTCATTGTCTGCAGATGTGCAGAAATCAAACCATCTAGGAATTACTTGGGTTTGAATTATTCGGGTGATTTACAGCCAAGGGTAAAGGTCTGCTTCCCCTCCCTGAGCTGCCTTGCAAGGTTTTCTTTTTCATTGGACAAGAAAGAGTGGTAAACCTTTGGTGGTTACTTTTATTGTATTTCACAGATGAAACTGTGGTGCTGTGTATGGAACAGGTCTGATGGAAAGGCAGCGCTACTCTGGAGACACCGGAGAGCAATTTGCATTTGAGCTTGACTGCGTAACAGGCCATCCTTCTTCAGATGCGGCTCTTGTAACAGCAAGCGTTTTGTCGTCGAGGGTTCCCATCTAAAGGCCCCAGCAAACCAAACAGCTTTGCTTTGGTGCTTTCCCTTTGCTTCTTTTCTGTTTAAAGTATGAGCAGTTGGAAGACTAGCCTCTCGTAGTCACTTGCCTTGTTTTTTGCCTGCTTATGCAATGTCCTGGCAGCAGTCACCTTGCGCTCCCTGGAGAGAAGTTCTTACAGAGGTTCAGATGCTGATAGTCCAGTAGAGTTTCCACTAGTGTGTGAGAACTTAAAGGAGACAGTCCTTTTCTAAAAATAGAGAGCTTGGATGTTTTCGACATCAGAAATTGGGCTACCACTCATTACTGCTTGCCTCCCCTACACTGCTGGCTTGTGCTTTGATCTTGTTTGAGCTTCGCTTACCAGCACCCTGCTGAGCCACAAGGCTTAAAGCTGGCCCGACCAGGGTGGTCAAAAGGACTGAAACAAATCGAGCTGGTGGAAAAGTACTGTGGTGGACCGTGAGTCGTGTTCTCTTTCACCTTGAATCTGTTCTCTGTGCAGTGTGAAGATGCAGAGATGGGGTTGTTCAGCCTGAAGAGGAGAAGACGCTGGGGGGAACCAGAAAGTGTTGCTGTAAAGTGACATTCCGATTCCCGTAAGGTGGCTGGGGACAAACTGTTCACACATAGGGCATGGAACAAGTTTGAGGGGTCATGATTTTAAGCTGGAAATAGGTACATTTAGGCTGGACATCAGGAAAAAGCCCTTTAATCTGAGGGTGGTGGATCAGTAGAACAGGTTGCCTAGAAAAGTGATTGAGGCCCTATCCCTGGAGATAGTCACTGTCAGGCTTGATGGGGCTCTGGGCAGTCTGGTCTAGTGAGTGATGTCCCTGCTTGTTGTAGGCAGCTTTGATCCAACCCAATGCGTTCTATGGTTTTGTGTAGAGAGTTCTACTTTCCCCCATAATCCCAGTAACCCTGGAAGATCAGGAGCTGAGAAACTCTTGCCCGGTGGAAGAGTTGTGTAGCAGCAACTAGCTACTGCTCATTTGCCTCTGTGCTTCTTTGAGTATGAAATGAATCGAACTGTCTACCAGCACCACTGCATTGGCTCAGCTGGTCGTCCAGATCGCTGGCATTCTCCTTCTAAGTTAAGTCTGTGAGGAAATAACATTTTGGTCTTCCTCCCTAAGGGTGTCAAGCTTCTGAGAACAAACATGGGAGTATTAGCAGTACAAAAGCCGCCTCTGTCTCGCTCCAGTTTCTCTTGGTTTTCTGATGAAGCATCTGGCACAGCCTCTAGCTGCCCTTGCGGAGGCCGTAAATCCTGATACGTTGCCAAGTGGCGTAATATTACGTTTCGTTTTAATAGAGGATTTTCTGAGGGAAAGGGAGCAGTGTACAATAGGTTTGCTTGTTGTGTGAGAAGATCATTCTCTAAGAGTGAGGCAGAAATGCAAACGTTTTATTCTTGGTCAGCTTTGACTTGTGATTAGTTACAGCTGCTCACAACTGACCCCGTCGTACTCACATTTGTTCTGAGCTGCACACAATGCTTGTAAACCTCACGAAATTGAGAAAGAACCCAAGCCAAAACGAAATGTGCTTGCAGGAAGACTTCTGTTTGACATGAGTCACACAGTGTGTGAGCTGCTCGCAGATGAGCTCTGGTACACTTGCTTAGTGTGTTTCCCATGTGCAGCAATGTGGGAAATCATTACTAATAATGCTGATATCTGAACTATTTGGATATCACCTGCTTCTCAGTGACACAGGGTGCACATCTGCACTATGTGACTCAGTTCCCAAAGTAATCCTATAGCTACTTCCCTCTGCAGAAAGCTAAATCCACTTGTAATGTAGCTGCTCAGCTGCTTCAAGTCTGACCTGCGCGGCGTCTTCCTTGTAGGAAATACCTTCGACTTCGAGAACGATCTGGGTTAGTTTATTAACTGTAGGTTATAAAAGTTAAGAGAAACAATAGGAAATGCTTTAAATGAGGAGAAAAATAATGAAATCTTCTAATAATGAAAACTATGTTAAGTGGTTTCTAAAAAAATACGAGAAGCCTTGAGCGTAGAAGCATTTTAAGATCTTTCAGAGGGTAGGTTGTTGTGTTTTGATAAGACACTTAAATTACATGGTTCTAGAGAAACAGAACAGGAATCACAGAGGCATCTTTCTGTTCCAACTGAATATGAAAACCTCTTTCATGTTGAAAGGGGCCGTCGTGTTCTTGCATATATGCCAAGAGATATGGGGACAGTGAAGTGATTACAGGGATGGCTAGCGTGTGATTTATGTGCTAATGACTCCTTCAGTGATCTAATTGATTTCTGATGATTGCAGTGGTTCAAAATGGCTTTGAACATCCTTACCTGGAAGTAGCAAAAGGAAAACGGGCCAGTCTTTCCCAAACACTCCAAATGAAGAGCACTAAACTAGAACTTGTTATTGTCAGATGGGAACTACTCAGTGAAATCCTGTGCTCTCCGTTCCTACCGTGGTCGCGTGGGATGACCAGAAAAGCTGGATGGACAAAAGGGTTGTGTTAAGAAGGATTTGTGTTGGGGGTTTGGGTGTGGTTCTTGGTTGGTTTTACATTTCTTTAACCACAAGTGTGTAAGAGCATGTTTTATGGTGCTGGTCTTCAATGACAAATGAAATGCAGATAAAAAGACTGTTTGATCAGCCATAACCCCTAATCTCCAACCTGTCCTTCTGCGAGAGTTTGGGAGCAGTTGGGAGGAGTGAGAAACTGCTGAACTCTCAGTGAACATGAACAAACCAACCTGGTTTTGAGAATTCCCTTTGGTAGTTCTTATTTTTCATCTCCAAGGACAAGTTGTTGTTGCATCAGCAGTTGTCAGCAGGGCTCAGTTCCTGGGATAATTCCTTCTTGAACAATTTCATTGTAATGATTAAAATCAGAGCCTTGAATTTTGAGACTCACAAGGACAGATCCTTGAAACATGAGCCCCGTGTGCTCAAGTGGCACCACGCCACCTCACAAACGAGCCTCAGCGTTCTTTGCTGGCTGCAGGGCCTGGGTGGCTATCACACCATGTGATGGACCATGTCACCGCAGCCTAATTTTGAGGCGACGGGTTCATGCGTCACTGTGGCAAGACGTGATTGAGGCCAGCAGTGATGAGCAGTGCAGGGTGATGAGATGTGAGAAATAGCTCTGCTCACTGCAGTCTCTGGCTGGCACCATTCATGGCAAACTCTTCCTTTGGTTTTGCTTAAGTAGCCAAAATATTGTTCTAATGGCAATCTAATGGGACTGATTGAACTGGAGCTAACAGGTTGTAGGGAGCTCTAGCCAGTGGTGTGATAAGGATCTAAAAAAATGCATTAGTACAGCTTTATACTATATTGGATGTAAATGACCAGGGACTTGGGATTGCAGAGGTTTTGGGGAAAAACAGACAAAAGTTAAAGAAGTGGAACAGGAGTACGATAGAGTAGACTAGGATAAGCATGTAATCAATCATACAAGTGCTTCTAAAACACTGGCAGGCACAGGGCACTGACCACCTCTCTGGGAAGCCTGTTCCACTATTTGACCACCTTCTTGGTAAAGAAGTGCCTCCTAATGTCAAGTTGGAACTCCAGGATGCAGCTTTGAACCATTCCCAGACGTCCTGTCACTGGATCCCAGGGAGAAGAGATCAGCACTTCCCTTTCCATTTCCCCTCAGGGGTAAGGAGAAAGGACATCACCCCTCAGCCTCCTTTTCTCCAAACTAGGCAAGCCCAGAGACCAGGACCCCCACACCAGGACATTTCTTCCAGCCCTTCTACCAGCTCTGTTGTTCTACTGTAGATTCACTCAAGGACTTTCATATACTCCTTAAATTTTGAGACCTCGAATGGCACCTGGCAGTCAAGGTGAGACTGCAGCAGCCCTTAATCCTGCAGGCTCATGGCCTCTTTTGACCAGTTGGTCATGTTTGATGAACCTCAGGATGTGATTTGGCCCCATGGCCACCAGGACGTACTGCTGGCTCCTACTGAGCTGCTATCAACCAGCACACCCAGATCCCTTTCTGCAGGGCTGAAAGCCACCAGCCACTCTTCTCACAGTTTATATTTGTACCCAATGGTTTTCCATTCCAGATGTAGAATCTGGCCTTTTTTCTTTTGAAATTTCATTCCATTTGTGATTGCCTGATGCTCCAGTCCATCCAAATCCTTTTGCAAGGCCTCTTGTCCATCAAGAGAGTCTACAGCACTTCCCAGTTTGGTAAAGTCAGCAAACCTGCTAATGGTGCATTGAGATCCTGCATCCTCATTGCTTGTGTTGAGCAGGACTAGCCCTCTAATTGATCCCAGTTGGTCCCTGAGGAGCACTGCTGGTGGCCAGCTGGATGTTGCCCCATTCACTGCAGCTCTTTGAGCTCTGTCCTTCAACCAGTTCTTCACCCAGCACACTGTGAACCTGCTCACCTCACAGATGGACAAGTTGTCCATCAGGGTGATGTGAGGGACAGTATGGAGAGCTTTAGTAACATACAGAAAACCTTTTCACAGACCGTGAGCCTAACACGCTCCGTAGAAAGTATTGGAGCCAAACTGTGCTCAGATCTAGGCAGAGTCCCTCACAAGCTGTTACACATCTTTTTCTTACAGGTTGTGGGTGCTCTGAGCCTCTCAGCAAAGTGACCACTGGTGTGGAAGGGAAGAAAGACATGAGAGGGGCAAAAAACCCAAAAGGGAACAAAACAGATGATGTCAGTTCATGTTTACCAGTACAACAGGTGCTGTTTAGTGTGGGTCTCCCCCTACTTTCTTCCTCTTCTTTGTAGGACCGAACACCCGCTTTAGAGTTAAGATGTGGAACGTATGAGATTGATGGGCATTTCAGTAAACCTGTGTGATCTGCTACTAGTCTGTGTGTGTGAGGCTATAAAAATAAACAAACCTGCTTCATTGCCACAATTTTAAAGTTTCTGATTATTTTAGCCAAGAACTAAGCTGGATGAATGCTTGACTCATGAATCAGTAAATACTTAATTCATGTTATTTTCATGGTTGTCGATAACTCAGCATAGTTAGGAAAATGCACAGTTTTATTAAAATTTGAAGACCAGTGCTGGCTTTTTCTTGCCTTGTTTAAATGGTTTAGTCCCATTAATTTGACTGCACGGCGCTCCATCATTGGTGTCTTTCCGTGAACATCCATCCATCAGAACTTGGCTTAAGCCACATCCTCATGGGCAGCTTGCCAGGAACTCAAAAGATTTGCCTAAATTGTGCATTGCTGGGAAAAATCTCACTCTCAGCTGCTCTTCTCTTTTGTTTGGTTTTTGCTTAGTCCTACATCTGGCCTTTTACCTGGACAAGTAGCAGTAAGTGGTGGTATCAGCAATTTGTTTAGGTTGCAGGTTCGCAGCACATTTGGAGGGTTGTGGAGATCAGAGATACTGAATCTGATTGAAAACATTTCCACTGAGTTCCAACATGTCTGAAAAAGTCTCTGCAGAGAGTGAGCTGGCTGCCAGAGTGTAGTGGAGCACGCGTAACGTCAGCCAGAAGTCTTCAGCAGCGCTTGCAGCTCACCCAGAAATCCACAGTTGTAGCCACAGTCGTTCTGATGACCCGGGGTGTGCAGCAAGTCTGCCCACGGTGTGAGGCAGCATGTACTTGAGATGTAGGTTGGAAGGGTCGGTCAGCAAATGGGTTTTGTCTGGGTGATGCTTTAGAAACAGTTTCTGTTGCTTTCTGAAGCATCTCCTACAGAGTATTGCAGAGTCTTGCATCTGGGCAAGAACAACCCTAGGTACCAGTACAAACTGGGGACTGACCAGTTGGAGTGTAGTGTAGGGGAAAGGGACTTGGGGGTCCTGGTGGACAACAAGATGACTATGAGCCAGCAATGGGC
>VXBP01006776.1:151914-173767 GCA_013400115.1 Rhinopomastus cyanomelas | reverse complement strand
TGTTCCATCACCTTTCCTGGGATGGAGGTGAGGCTGACCGGTCTGCAGTTACCTGGGTCCTCCTTCTTACTCTTTATGTAGACTGGAGTGACATTTGCTCTCCCCCAGTCCCCAGGCACCTCTCTGATCCCCATGACTTAGAAAAGATGATGGGGAGTGGTTTAGCAATAACTTCTGCCATCTCCCTTAGGACATGCAGGTGCATCCCATAAGGCCCATGGATTTGTGTGCATACAGTTTGCTCAACCCAGTCCTCATCAACCAGGGCAAACTCATCTCTTGTCTCAGCTTCCTCTAGAGTCTCAGCAGTCTGGGGCTTGATATCAGGACAGCCCCCAGAAGTACAGACAGAGGCAAATAAGAAGTTCAGTGTCTCTGCTTTCTCTGTGTCTTCTGCCTTCAGGGCACCCACTTCATTCAGCCGGGGGCCTACGTTGCCTTTAATTTCAGTTTTACCTGCAGTGTATTTAAAGAAGCCCTTTTTGTTGTCCTTGACCTCCAAGGAGGCCTTGGCTTTCCTAGTTGCATCCCTACATTCTCTCACCAGAGCCTTATAACCACCCCAAGTGGCCACCCCCTCCTTCCGTGACCTATAGACTTTCAATGAGCTAGAGTAAGAGAGCGATGCAGCGCAGGCTGGGATGTGTTCTGTGTGTTGGCTACAACCCTGTAAGGGTGTAGACCGATGCTCCGTCTCCATCCGAGGCGGGAGGGCACCAAGCCGAGGCGAAGCCCTGCAGCAGGCCTTGCACTTAATCCAGTTCCCAGAGATGACAAAAGGCAACGTGCCATGTGATACGTTTCATGTGCAGTGGTCCAAACAACAAAGAGCCTGGCCAACTGCCAGTGAGGACCTGCGTTTCAGAATGGGCTTGTGGTGGGCATGACTGTCAAGTTCCTGCTGCCTTTCTGAAATGAGATGTGGTAACAGCTGTGCATTCCTGTCCTGATGCAGAACAGGAGTGGGGTTCATGTTCTGATTCATATTAATTTGCTGGAGTGAGCTTCTAACTGCCATCCAGATGGTGGTCAACTGGCTCTCACTTGGGTGTAACTTGCCTGTTACATCAGAAAGCTCTAGGAAGTGGGAGTGAAGGAAGAGGGAGGAGGGGGGTCAGCAGTCTTCAAGGACCATTTCATTAGGAGCCTGGGCTGATGAGTTCCCATGATGAGCCTGGTGATACGAGGCAGCTATGACCCAGTGCAGATATAACCAGGGGGAGTGGGACACGGGGATGGATGGGATGCTGTTTGTAAGGTGATGGAACTTGGCAAAATGAACTCACCCTCACCCTGCACGTGAGAGTAGAGATGGTGTTTTTCTGTTACAACTTTGTGTAGCCAGTGTGCAAACAGCGCCGGTGTGGAACAAAGGACTGAGAGACTGTAACCCGAATGCTTTCTGCTTTGTTTCATGTAAGACCTCGTCTGTGTTGCATCCTGAACAGCTTCTGAATGAGATTTTGCCTCTCTCTCTGTATAAGGTTATTAGGTTCTTGCTAGAATTACCCTACTTTATTTCTGCCACCTCTAAAACTCGTCGTAGCCTGATTCAGAAAGGAGTCCGACACCCTCTGCCCTGTGTTCTTTCTCTGCCCTGTGGTTTCCCCTCCTCAGGTCCTCAGTGTAATTGCACTGCCTCATGCTGCCCCTGCACTGCTGAAACCCATGTTGGCCCACTTCAGTGGATCCCCTCGACACCCAGGGTCAGCTCAGACTTACCCCCTCTCTGCCTGTGCCTCTTGCTTTTGTCTCCTCTCATCTAACCACACGAAGCCTTTTGGTTTGCAGTTTGCATTCACAAGACAAAACCAAACAAACGGCCCCACAAAAACCCCCAAACAAGCCCCGAACAAAAAGTGCATTGTGTGAGACAGTGGCTCATGTGGAGCCTTATTTTGACAACCTTAGCCTGAAAAAAAATTCAATCCCACTGTGCATCTTCATGTCTCACTGAGCTCTTTCTTCAGCGAGCTGAGATCTGCTGCCTTTCCCCCAGCCCATTGTCCCATCAGGACCACGCAAGTGTCCAAGATGCAGAGCGACACAAAGGGATGTTGTGTCTGCTCATGTGGCGCCTGCCTACACACATGCACGTATGTAGGGCAGGGCGACGCGGTCTGAGAGCGCAATTAAATGTACGAATAAAAAAAGGAGTGCTGCTGGAGAACTAATCTTGGTCCTTTCAGAACAAAGAACAAACGTGGCTGCTGGGACTCAGATTTTTCTTAGTCTGTGAGCATGCCTGAGAAGAACCCGTTCAGTAGTCAGCCAGTGTAAAATCACAACGCAATTACCAGCGATACGTGTAAGGAGGCTTCCTGGAAGCTGACTTTTCTTCTTTGTCTGCACTAAAGCTCATATAATGTGAAAAGAAGGGAGAGAGGAGAACCAATCTCTTCTTTTGTTCTTTGCTTTAGTGCCGAGTGAAGAATGCCTTCAAAGGGGTTAGGGTTTCTCAAGGGTTTGGTCTAGTTAGCTTACTTGTCCCTCTGCACTGGAAATTCACGCGCACCAGCAGTGTGGTGGAAGCAAGACTGATGTTAGTACAAAGTAGGAGAAGCAGAGATGGGAACTAGGAGAGCAGAGGGCACACTAAAGCTTTGTGCACTTGTCCTTTTGTATTTTAAAGCTATTTTGCATCTGTTTCATCTGCCATTAAAGTTCAGTCTTTCCAGCACGTTAGTCAAAGTTCCAGAGACCACAATCAGAATCCCTATTCCCTTCCCACCCGTTGCCTTTGCTAGTGTCACCTAGAATTAAACAAAAATTCTGCTGTTTCAGAACATCCAGGACAACTGTGAAGCTGCCAGCGGGAGACACGTGTGCTCATGCATCTGAGGCACCGCTGGCCATTCACTGACGTAACCTACTGTTGCACACTTGATCTTGTGGCAGTAACCGTGGAGCGGCTTCATCCAGTTTGTGCCCATTCCTACCCTCCCACTAGCAGATGGTGGTTTCCTCTGTTCCCAGTTAACTGTATTGTCAGACTGGCAACACACTGGAAATCACGGGCGACTCGAGCGTTTGAATTGTTTCCTTGTCCAGGTCTCTTGCCAGTGTCTCAGAAGCCATTTCCATCAGTTGTCTCCCTTTGAGAGAGACACACTACCTCTCTGCCAAGCCTCTTGGCGTGCAGCTTGCTTAGCCAGCAAGTTGTTGTTCTTGGCTAGCGTGGCCTGATAGTTACTAGCAATGGCACATTCACTGCTGTTGCTGGCATCACAAATACGCAGGCTCTAAAATCTGCAGTCCCACTGCAAGCAACAAACCTGTCAGCATGTGGCTGGCCCACTTTCCACCTGTCCCTCTGTTTTCCATGCTTGTTCCTCCCTAAATCACCTTGATCACTTCCCCTGCCTTTGCATCCTACTGCTAATTCCTTGGGCACAGAGGAAGAGTCTTTCTTCCTCTGTAATGTGTCCAAAGTTGGACTTGGTGATCATAGAATCATAGAATATGTTGGGCTGGAAGGATCCTGCTGTGAGCAGGGACATCCTCAACTAGATCAGGCTGACCCCATCAAGCCTGACCCTGAATGTACCCAGGGTGGAGCTTCTGCCACCTCTCTGGGCAACACGTTCCAGTGTTTCACCACCCTCCTCGTAAAGAACTGTTTTCTAACACCCGGTTGAAATCTGCCCTGCTCTAGGTTAAAACCCCAGCCTCTTGTCCTGTCACCCTTGTGAACTGTCCCTCAGCAGCTTTGCTGCAAGTCCTGTTCAGGTGCTATGAAGTCACCCCAGAGCTTCTTAAAGGTCTCTCCCAACCAAAGAGAGTCTGTGATTCTATGCCTCATATTCCTGGCCAGCAAACCCCCTTAGTAAGGTGTCTGTGAGAGCTCCTTCAGCTGGCTGGTGGATTTCCCACCTGGGCAATAGGGCTGATGGCTCTCTTGGAACAGCCCTAGCTGGGGGGCTCCAGCTGAGTTTTGGGACAGGGGTGGGTTCCCCACCTGCCTCTCTGTGCTCCTGCGTGTGTGTTTATCACATACAACCAAACCCTCACTGCTTACCGGAAGGTGAATAACTCGATGCCAGCCTTTGTGTACCAGTCATTCCCACACAGAGAAGAAGTGATGATGACTTTTTCCCCTCATTTGTCTCTTTGTGTGACTCATTCAAGAATTCTTAACCATTGCGTGGCCGCACAAGCCCTTTGTGTGGGATGTGGCAGTGATTGATGCTTGGCTTCCTGGGCATTTTTGCATTTCTTCTTCCACCAAGGGCTCATCATCAGGGTGTTTATGTGCTGATATAAAGAAGATTTGTTGTGTGATGAATGACCTGACAGGATTGATGAGAACAATTCGAGGGAATTTATTGATCTGCTACTACTTTTTTTGCCGTAACTGGTAAAGCGTAAGAGGGATGAAAAGGATGTGGGAACTCCAAGGGTACCTCTTCTCTTGAGCTGTTTTGATCCAGCTGTTAGTTTGGCTCCAGTCCCCCAGTGTCCCCCCTCCATATCCCCTTTCTCTTTTGCTTTTTTCTCTCCCCCCTTCAGTCCGCTGCAGCTGTTAGGATTTCATCACTGTCTCCAAACAACACGTTTCCCATTAGCCCCGCGGGCCTACGGGGGTGTCACTCGTGTGCAGTCAGGGGGTGCGCAGCCTAAGCAGTCCTTACACCTTTGGCTGCTGGAAGGATGGATTCCTTGCAAGGAAGCACCCCTAAGGTGCAGAACTATCAAAGGGTGAGATTTGCAGAGTCCCTGGCAGGAAGTGTTCAATCCTTTTTGTTCCCATGCTCTGCTTTTCAGACGCCTCTGCGCCGTGGTTAGCGTCATCGGTATTTGATTTACCGCTCCGTGCCAGCGTATTGACTCATTCTTCTTGTCAGTGTTGGTGCCTATCGCTCACTGACTGTCGCAGTCGCATCGTGTGTTCGGTGGCTTATCAAAAAAACAATTGGTGGGTACCAAACCACTGCCCATTCCAATAGTTGGTGTCTGTCTGTGAATCTGTCATTCTGCCTGTTGGCTTGGGGTTTTTCTTCCAGCTAGTTTTTAGATTTGTGTAAATTTTGTGACGTTCTTTTTGTCTGTCCTAATTTTTGCCTTGTGGCCGTTTTGTCCTTCTCATGGCTTCCTAACGAAACTCTGGTAATGGTCTTGCTCTTTCCTTTTGCAGTCTTTTGTGGTTAGAGTCTCTGCCATCTTACTTTGGACCCAGGGGTCAGATTGGATGTCCAGTTCTGTCTTGCTGACTTGTTCTTTATACCTACATAATTCTTACTGAATCTTTTCTGGGTAGAAGAGACCTTGAGCAAGCCATGAGGTTATTCACATGTGCAGTGGGAATTGTGAATCCCGTAAAATGACCTAAAATAAATGTTAATTGTAGTGTTCATTTGCCACATGTGTGATCCACATGACTCGTTCCCCCTGGTTCTCTTTAACACGAATCTTATTCCTCAGACGTGGTGCTCAGAGTTTTTTTGAAACGTGGAAGTACCTGGGTGGAGAGAGCGTCGGGGGCTCTTGGCTGCATGTTGTGAATTCTGTCCTGCAAGTACAACCTGGTCTGCAGTCTAAGGCAGTTTAAAGCAAAATACCTCTGACTGGACTTGTTCTTCCCTCTCAGAAAGTGGTGAGCGTACTGGCTCAACACTTTGACAGTTCTAGATGCTTTTCTCTCTTCTGCCTCTTAAATCCCTTGCAGAGAGATTGATGTTGCAGCTTCTTCCGCAGTGCTAGTTCTGTGTGTAATGTATGGGCTTAGGAGCTGCAAAGCTGAAGATCTTTCAGAGTACGGTGTTGGACATTGGCATTGGCCTGGAGTTCATTGTAGAATCATGGAGGTTGGAAAGACCCTCCTGGTGATCCTTTAGTCCAGTCTACTAGAGCAGGTTGCCCAGGTGTGTGTCCAGTCAGGTTTTTAGTGTCTCTAAGGATGGACATTCCACCTTATTCACCATTGTTTGATCACCCTTAGAATGAAAACGCTCTTCCTTCCTGTCCCGATATGGAAGGTGTACTGCTCCCTTAACTGTTTTTGTGGCCTTCACTGGAGTTGCTTCAGTATGTCCATGTCTTTCTTGTACTGAGGAGCCCAATGTGTGATGTGGTAGTCGAGGTGTAGCCTTATCAGTGCTATGAGGAGGCGAGTGGTCACCTTCCTTGTCCTGCTGGTGATGTTGCTCTTAACATAATGCTGCATGCTGGTGACCTTCTTTGCCTCAAGTCTTCATCACTTGGTGGCATTCAACTCACTGTCCACCAGGACCCTCAGGTTTGTTTCGACAAAAAGGTTTCCACAGAATCACAGAACGTTAGGGATTGGCAGTGACCTCAAAAGATCATCTAGTCCAATCCCCCTGCCAGAGCAGGATCACCTAGACCGAGTTTATTTTGTGAGATTCCTGTCAGTCCTTTTCTCCAGCCTCTCAAGGTCGCTGTGAACGGTGGCCCAATGATCTGGCCTATCAGTCACTCTTCTTGATTGTCTATCATCTGCAGACTTCCGAAGGGGAGACGGTGGTCAAAGCAAATACAGCTTCATGAAATTTTCATTCACTCATGGTTCAGAGCGAGCCCGGAGTGGAAGCAGGTTGCTGCCAAGGGACCTGGGGAGAAAGAGTGCTTGCTGGATGTAGCGTGGCTCCACTGAGCACAGCTTGAGGGAACGCTCCTCCGATTCCGAGCTCTTGGAACTCCCTGCTGCCGAGGGCTCTGTGTGTCCTCGCTGCGTTTTAGTTACTCAGAAAGGATGTCCTCCACGAGGGTGTTTGCTGATACGAGGCTGAAATGAACACTTCAAATGACTACTTTTTCCTTTGATCTGCTAAGTTAAATGGGTCCCAGATTTAAATCCTTACGAGACTCAGGACGCCTTGAGGGTGCAGGTGTTGCCCCCCCCCCACATAAATAATGCTCAGCTTATTTTGTGAAGGCAAATGTGATTTTTCTTTCTGGTAACTAAGTGTGGCTCTGTGACTGTCTTGGATGGACCTTTGCTTCTTGCTTGTGCTAGTCACGAGAGGCCTGCTTTCTTCAGCAGTCTGACACTTGTTGGCCACGTGATTTTGGTGTGCTCCATTCAGGACAGAACCTTCAGCCCTCCTCCACTGGGTGTTGGATGCATCTGCTGTGACTCATGTTCACAGTAGACACCCCTGAAGATGCAGTTTTACCTTGTGCTTCTTGAACTAGAGGTTGCAGAGAGATCTGTGTTTAAACTCTGTGAGTACTGCTTGGAAAACAGGTGTTGAAAACTGATTGCCAACTCGCTTGGGGGACGTGGACTTAACTGGTTCACCCTGTTAACTATGTTTTCTATGAACTTATCTCTTCGGAGTCTCATCAAGTCCTGTCTGCTTTCTCCTGCCAAATACATATGCCCTAATAATCCCCAAAACTGTTCCTTCCCTTTCATTATTTATTTGCTTGTTGAATAAATAAGCAGCCTTTTGTTTCTTGCTTCCAAGAAGCCTAAACTGACTTAGGCACGAGCTGCTCCTGGGCTGAGCTACAGCGGCAGCTCCTGCACAGTGTGGTGTCCCTGTCAGCGTTCTTTGAAGAGTGACTCCCACTCTGGAGAATCAGCACTCCGGAGTGATGTTCCGGAGGGCTCTGAAAGTGCCCTGGGAGAATGGTGTGAGAAGCATCCTGCGTGCCTGTGCTAAGGCAGTAGAGAATGAGTTCATAGGATGTTAGGGGTTGGAAGGGACCCAGAGACATCATCGAGTCCTTCCTACGCCGCGCTGAAATTCCCGTTTCTAAAGCTGGCAGGGAGGTTTTTGGCTCTTTGCAGGACATGAACTGGATCTCCTGTAGAGCCCCACTGCACATGCCTTCCGACTTGCTAGTAAAGCATTAGCAACCAGTTCATTCAAACAGCTGCCTAAACATTCCGAAGAGCTGTTTCGTTAACAACCTGAATCAACATTTTCAACAATGTAAAATGAGTTGTTCTCATTTCTTCTCACCTATAGAACAGACTAGAGTGTAATACGTCAGAATACTTCCGTTAGAAATGAGCGGCTCTTTAACTTCTGCTCTCTCGACATCCTCACGGAGAAATTGCCGACGTGATCCGCAGCTCCGAGCCCAGGAAGAGCAAAGGAAGGAAATGCAGAGTTGGTCCGCGTTGCTCACTTACCAGTAGGTCCCTGGGAAACAGCAAAGAGCTGCACTGGCTTTTTACATTTATCTGGTGCTTTCTTTTTCAGCTAAAGAGCCACAGAGCGGGCATCGGCAGCGCGAGACCCCCTCCTTCTTCCAGGAGGGTTCTGTATTACATTACGTATTCCTAGCTGCCGGTTCGAATTTCTAAAGTAGGATTTTTCTGATTACAAGCTGCAGTTTGAATTTCCAGCCCCGCTGAATCCCCCTCCAAACCTGCTGACTCTTCCAGGCAGACTGATATTCTAGTGGATTTGTTAGTGTTCAAGCTACATTCTTCCCATTCTTTTCTCACAGGAAAATATCTGTAAATAGCTCTGTCTAAAATTTCTTACTCTGCTGGGTTTCCTGTCACCCCCAGGAACTCTAGTGCCTTCTTTAATTTGAGTGTAAGGGTACCTCTAAGAATAACCAGCTGAGGGTACGAAGATGGATCGGTGCCACTTGGTTGAGGGATTGTATGTTGAACTGTGCCTTTCCCACCTTATTTTAAAAGTTCATAGTGCCTGGCTTAAGGGAAAATATTTATTTTAGGTTTTAATCTTAAAATGGGATCATTGTCCCACTGGTTTCTTTCTTTGTTTCCTGCAAGAGTCATGGTTTCCACTAAAGCCCAGCGCTTGAATCTCACACAAAAGGTTTTTTCCCCAGTTGTGAAGCTTTCATCCACAAAAGTCAAAAATCCTGTTAGGTTTAGAATCACAGAATCACAGGACATTAAGGATTAAGGAGGAAAGAAAAGACAACATTCTTAGCTTGAGCCACTACCAGTCCTCATTACGCTGGAGATGGGAGCTTTGTGGGTTTATAGGAGGAGTTTCTGTTTCACGTTTTACTGGCTAATTTCTCTTAGAACACCCCCCTCCTCCATTTGTTAAGCAGTTTCAGAAACTTGGTGGAACATCTGAGAAGTGCTAGGTAGTTCCCATTTCTGGTTTTTTGANCGCTCCAGCACCTCAATGTCCTTCCTGTACTGTGGTGACCAAACCTGGACACAGTACTCGAGGTGTGGTCTCACGAGTGCCGGGTACAGGGGCACAATCACCTTCCTGCTCCTACTGGTCACGCTGATACAGGCCAGGATACCATTGGCCTTCTTGCCCTTGTAAGGGTTGCAGGGCCTTCTAGAGCACTGGGGTGAGAACAGTGTGTTACAGATTAGTCTGAGAAGACGCACCAGCTTTTAGTGGCGAGGTAGCAGCACCGTGGCTTGTCTGGGGAGCGTAGCTGGAGCATGGGTGTAGAAAGCTGCGTGTTATCTGAGCTCTGAACACGTGAGGATTGTTCTCTTTCTCCGCAGCCCAGTGCCTCAGTTGGATGACAATCTTGTTGCGTGCCTCAGCCGTTGGGAGAGGAACTTTCTTAACTGGAAGGTTGGGATGCCATTAGCTCATGGAAACCCTGAGCAGGGGAAGTCACAGTCTTCTTGCAGACACCTTCTTGGGAATTGCAGTGTTTCTAGGGTGTTTCCGTGCCAGTGCTCACCCCTGCAGATTCGACACCCATCTGCAGAGAGGAATGTGTTGTGATTGTGTATTTTACAGAAGCCAGACTGCAGCAGTTGGGCAAGTCGACGCGAGAAGTCCGACACGATGATAAAAACCAAGTGCTTGTGGCTTTGAGGTGGGATCCTTTTGCTCTGGTTGGCTGGCAGTTCGGACTTCACTGGATCTTATTTTTCAATTCATGATCATTTATCTTCAGTTTAATTGCACAGCACTGGCTGATGGGACTATTATAAGTGTAACAAATCTTCTCCTGGATGGTCTGTAACACAAGACATTTGCAAGAGCTGGCAGGCCCTGCACAGGCTGGATTATAATGAGAAATATCCAGAGGCAAATGATTTATGCCAAAGGTGCCGTAAGACTGCACAAATACAAGACTTTTATTCTGAACTACCATGCTCATGCATTAAAGTAATTATAGGGTGCTGATGATGCAGCACCACTTAAGAAAATGAATGACTGGATTTTACTTAAGCCTATTGTTTAAGATAAGACTGCTGCTGTGTTAAAAGAAAAGACGAGAGAAACCACGCACAGGCAGATGAGATGCTGTCAAGTCACAGATCATAACACTGGAACTGGGAGTTGCTCTCTGGGGGGGAAATGGTATTGTTTTTACCTGCTCTTTTTAAGGAGATCTTACATGATGAACCAGTTCATACCAGTGTTGACACTTGGTGAGATCTCTGTTGCTGTTACCTCTTCATACTGACCATCTAGGAGTATGGGCAGTAGTTTGACCTGAACTGACTCACTGCTCAGCCTGGTGTGATTGCTTGCAGTAATTATTAATGATTGTGTGAGCAGGGAACCATTGTTTCTGGGATGGTGCTACTCAGCAGTACGAAATGAAGAGGTTTCGTGTACAGGTAGCACCACACTGGATAGCTCATGGTTAGCACCTACATCTTGAAGCTGAGCCCAGACTGCCTACTTGACTGTGTTGCTTCTCCAAACCAGCCTCTTGGCAGGGTGTCTGTGGAAGCTCTGTGGAGCATGTTTGTGCTGTAGGAATCCAGACTACCTTCTGGTTGACTGCAGGAGAGCTTGTTTGTCCACTTCAGCAGGTGTATCTTTGGTTCTGTTTTCAAATTGCTTCACAGCAGACCTCCTGTTTCATATCTTCTATTTCTGAGCAGTTTAAGCTTATTTTAAAAGAGAACTACACTCCTTATCTCTAGCAGTTGCTGGAACAGAGGGCTGTTGGTATAAACAGACTGGTGCTCTGTTATCCCAGCTTGCCAGAAAACTACCAGTCACCAGGAGCTGCCGTGAGAGATAGGAATTTACTTCTCTTCAGTCATTTAAGGAGGGATGTGATCTTAAAGGCTTTTGTGGACCTGTGCCACGTTGTCCTACAACAACTTTTGTTCCAGCTTTGTTAAAACAAGTGGAAGAACTGTAAAAAGTTTGACAATTGCAATAGGGTGACCTATAAAGAAGGAAAAATGAGCTGCTTCAGGTATTTTTCTGTCATCTCAGCTGCCTAAAGGAGGCTTGGAAGATTATTTCCATGTTTTCCCAACTGATAACAATAAAAGCCCTGATCTGGCTAAACATCAAAAGACCCTCTCAGTAAGTGGAGACTAGTGGCATCACATTTTCCAAATTACTTTGATTTGGAAATTTCCATATCCTTTTTTAAAAGGATGTAATTCCAACCCCTTCTGGATTCTTTGAGAAATTTAAGGAGGGAAGAACCTCATGTCCAGATGACCATTTCAGAACCACAGGCTCACATGTCCATTTTCAGAAAACACTGAAAACTCAGTTTTCTCATCCTGCTGCATTAAAGAAGTCCAAAACATGTTGAGCAATATATCTTTTAGAAGTGCAGTTTCAAACTGTCAATTTAATGATAATCTAAATAAAATGGAAATAATCTTGTTTTGCATTATTGCTCTAATTATTATCCTTGGGGAAAACTGATTTGGCGTTAACTTTGGTGTTGGTTTTGGCTGGGATAGGGAGAAGTAGGAAAGTGGGTTTTACTGCTTTTCATCCTATAATGAATGGTTGGTTGACTGAGAATTTTAATTCCCATGTGTTTTGCATTATGTGAAAAAATCAAAAATTACTTATTTACTGGTTAATCATAGAATCATAGAATCATTAGGGATTGGGAAGGACCTCAAAAGATCATCCAGTCCAATCCCACTGCCACAGCAGGATCACCCAGACCAAGTCACACAGTCAGTCAGGGTTAGAAGGGACCACAGGATCATCCAGTTCCAACTCCCCCGCCATGGGCAGGGACACCCCACCCTAGATCAGGCTGGTCAGAGCTTCATCCAACCTGGCCTTAAACACCTCCAGGGATGGGGCCTCCACCACCTCCCTGGGCAACCCATTCCAGGCTCTCACCACTTTCACTGTGAAGAACTTCCTCCTCACATCCACTCTAAATCTACCCACCTCCAGCTTTGCTCCATTCTCCCTAGTCCTGTCACTACCTGACCTCCTAAAAAGCCCCTCCCCAGCCTTTTTGTAGCCCCCTTCAGGTACTGGAAGGCCACAATAAGGCCACTGGGAGCCTCCCCTTCTCCAGCCTGAACAGCCCCAACTCTCTCAGTCTGGCCTTAATATGTAAGTCAGCATTATGTAAAATCAGATGTGGCTTTAAATCTGGAAATGAATTAAAACCATAAAAATTTATTACATGGTTACATAAGGCTACTTGAATTGTGCTGCAGGCTTGAAGAAATCCTTGTAAAAACATACTCTGCATTTACAATTAGTATTAGGGTGTGTTAGCTATGGTATGTTGAACTGTATTTGCTAGTCACTGGGCTAACGTACAGACAGGAAACTTATCCCTGTGTGTGAAGGGTTTCATGAGGTTCATGGGATGCGGTTTGTTAGGCTGGACAGAGGACAGTAGCCTTCTGTATTCTAACAGCAGATCTGGACACGTGAACATGTTTGTCTAATTAAATAAGTTGTAACAGCTTAGGAGTTTTTATAGGTTAGAACCTGACATAACTTGGAGTTTTTCTCAATTTCATTTTCAATTAAAATATGTTTTACATACAGGTGTGTCTGAGTCACTCAAGAGCGGTAAGAGACAACGCCATCATTAATGGCAGCCAACACAGGTTCACAAGGGGAGAGTTCTGCTGAACTCAAGTTCCTTTCATGACAAGGTCACCAAAGGAAGCCACTTCTGGGGTTTTTTAATTTTAGCAAAGCTTCTGATATTGTCTCCCACAGTATCGTCCTGGATAAACTGTCCAGCACACAGCTGGACAAGTACAGAATTCATTGGATGAGCAATTGATTTACATGTCCTGTGGAGCTGTGGAGTCTCCTTCACTGGAGATGTTCAAGACCTGCCTGATGTGTTCCTGTGTGACTTGGTCTAGGTGATCCTGCTGTGTCATGGGCATTGGACTGGATGATCTTTCAACATCCTTCAATCCCTAATGATTCTGTGACTCTGTGTTGGGTTCAAAGCGTTACAGTAAACAGGGTTACATCAGTCTTGGCAACTAGTCACCAGTAGGGTTCTTCAGGGCTCAGGTTTAGGGACAGTGCTCTTTGATGTTTTTATAAATGATCTGGATGCAGGAATCAAACATACATTAAGTTTGACAACGATACTGGACTCCCTTGAGGGTAGAGATGCCTTACAGAGAGGTGTGGATATGCTCAAGAGCTGCACAATCACCAGCTGTATGAAATTTAACAAGAGCACCTGACACTTGTGTCACATTTTGCATCTGGTCCAGGGTAATCTGGCTGCTGGTTTCCTTTCTCTGCTGACCAGTGACAGAACACAGGGAGATGGAGTGAAGCTGCATCAGGGGGAAATTCAGCTTGGTCGTCAGGAGAAAGCTGTCCACTGAGAGGGTGGCTGGTCACGGGAACAGGCTCCTTGGGGAAGTGCTCATGGCACCAGACTCATCCGAGTTCACTTTCAACGATGACACTCTTAGTCATACAGTTAATTTCAGGTAGTTCTGCAAGAAGCATGGAGTTGAATGTGATGATCCTTGTGGATCCCTTCCCACCCGAGGTATTCTGTGATTCATTCTTGTACCTGCTGTGTTTACTGTGTGGAAAATGACACGGCTGTAATTTAAAACGCAGCAGCCGCCCTTCCTCGCAGTTTTTTAAAGAATTCATTCTCTTGCCGTTTCTTTGCACACCCGAGATCTTTTTCAGTTGTCGTTTTCTAACAACGGCTGTCGAGAGTCAGTTCTGGTGCTGATGCAGCTTTTTGCATCTGCAGGATGAGCAGAGACCTGGGATGCTCCTGATTCCTGCCAGGTCTAGTGTAGAAGTGCTGAAATACATTTTTAGCTGCTGTGCGGGACTGCCGGGGAGGCCAGTTTCCCATCAGGGTTTCCATTTCAGAATGAAAAAGACACATGCAGCAGCCAATCTCTGCACGGCCCTGCTGCAGCAGAATCCCATAAAGTGAGGTATCCATCTGTAATTCAAAACTTCAAGTGGGATCGAGCTGAAGCGGTGAAGGTCCCACTTTTGGCATTTGTGCAGCAGCTGCCTGGGCACGGTGCCATTCATCAGAGGCAACGTGCATTCCCTTTCCATCCTGCTGCGATTCCCTTCCTCCCTCCTCTTTCAGATGCTTTCGTAGAGCTCAGCAGTGTGAACTTTCATCGGAGGAGGTGAAAGTGGTGTTGCTCATTCTGAACATGCCAGGATTGTTTTCCTCAATTCAAGTCTCACTGAAGGTTTGCTCCCGTTTTTCTCCTCGTGTTTGCTCCCTTGTAGGCCTAGAGTTGGCTGGCAGTTTGGTGTATTTGCAAGAGAAAAGCTAAGGAAAAATAAGGTGCTTTTGTTCTGAGCTGCAGTGTATTACCAGTAGTCCGGCTGTATTCGGTCCCTTGCAAAGGCAGACGGCAGAGGACAGGCAGCTTTGACCAATCCCAGTTACAACGGCCATGATATCCCGTCTTCGCAGTCTTTTGCTGTCCTGTGGAGTTCTTCTCAGCCACAATCGGTCCAGTTCCTGAATGTGGAATTCACTTTTGTTGTTCCATGCTATAAATCAGGGAGCCTCAAACCCCGGCCCACAGGCCGGATACAGCCCCCCCAGTCTCCAATGCGGCCCACCGGTGTTTACCTCCCCCCGCCGGGGGTTGGGGGGTGGAAACTGAGCAGCTGCAGATGACTTCCTGCCGACTGCACGGTGGGCGGCTCCCCCGTCTCTCCCTCCCTCCCTCCCTCCGGCTCCCAGGCAGGACAAGCCAGGCAGCACAAACTATAGCCCGGCCCCCGACACTGTCTGAGGGACAGTGAACCAGCCCCCCTGTTTGAAACGTTTGAGGACCCCTGCAATGAATGATGGTTGGGGAGGTTTAGACGACCTAATTTTGTGAGATGCTGTAGCTAAAAACATAAATAGCATCTATCTTTCTTCTGGAAAAATGGAAATAAACCCAGAAACTTCATCTTGTGAAATAAACCTGAGGGAGCACTAGCACAGGAGCAGCTGTGAGAGGAGATACCTGATGGGTGGTCTCTCCATCAGGATTTTCTCTCTCCTCCTCTACCAAAAGCCTTGTTGATGTGAGCATGCCGGTGAACATTTCGATGAGGTCCTAAGGGATAAGACTACTTTCCTTTGTAATATAGATTGTGGTGAGGTCGTCGTGTTTAAACCTCACTTCCGCTGTTTCCTGTGTGATTTTGGTGGCCACATACTGAAGTAAGAATCTGCTGTGGTCACGCAGATGTTGAGGTAAAGCTGAATATAAGTAATGATAAACCTTGATGGCTGAAAGCGCCTGTCTGTGTCACCCTGCCCACACAGAAACTGAAGGCAGTTGTCTGAATTGCTGTCGAACCTTTCAAGCTGTAAAGCACTGCAGTTTGCCGTCTCTTCCTGGCCATCCTCCTTTTGACCTTCCCCTTAAACCTGTCCTTCCACTGCATGTAGGGGAAAAAATTCCAGGAGGATGGCAGACACATATCCGGTGATCTGTAATAGCCTCTCCATGTGGCTGCCACTGGTTTGTGCGCAGCCCAGGTGCCAAGGTCTGGGAGCCGCTGCCAGCTGATGGCTTTCTGGTGGGCTGTGAGGAATGAGATACCGTCCGGGCCTTGGGGAGTTGATGCTTCTGGTAAAGAAATGCAGTTCCACTGCTCAGCCCCTGTCTGCAGCCTCTTCAAAGGCGCTGAGGCAGAACGAGATCCAGGAGACTGAGGTTTTATGGATTTATCTCTCCAAAAAGGAGCTGGATGTGCTTCAGAACAGGCTGTAAGGAAGGCCAGGCTACACTGCTCAGCTGTGCACTGACACAGCAGCATTATTTTCACATAATAAGGTCTTAAATACAGCTAAACCAGTAATAGGAACAAACCATACTGGGGTTTGCATACCGAGGAGGAAATTGAAAGAACATTACAGATGGTGCAGGAGTCAGGCGCTAGCAAGAACTTGAAAGCAAAGGGACCTTGTGGTGACTGTTCTAACACGGGGGAAAGAGAGCCCAGGCACAGATCAGCTGAAAACAGCAGAGCCTTGGAGTTTTGTAGAGCAGTCCTGCCTGGCTGTGAGCCTGATTCTGGGAACAGCAGGATTAGGTACCTGACTTCTGCCCAGTGGCCTTATGTGGATTCCTTATGCTGCCACTTTACAGTTCCTGAGATGCCACCTAATCATCTTCTTTGGGAGTGGGCAGCACTGTACAGCCCAGGAACACCTGTTTAGCTTTTTGAAGCACTGAGTGCTGCTTCAGCTCTGCTCTGGAGTCAGCCTGCACTGACCTTACTATGATGACATTGGAGTGCTTCATAAAATTGTAGGACTTTAGGACGGAGGGAAAGCAGAGGGTAGACTTTTCTCCACTGTAACACAAGAGCGTAGAACACAACGAGGCTCAGGAGATTTTCCACCTCTGTCTGTCCAGTTCTAGACCTTGTCCTTTTAAGGACACTTGGTGTTAAAGAGTGGCCTGTGTTCACAAGGCAGGTTCTGCTGTAGCTGTAAGTGCTTGACCAGTCTGCCTGCTGAGCAACCTTGGGCTCAAATAACACAACTAAGAAACAAGGAACATGATTAATAGGAACATGACTACGTGAGGAATTCTGCTGTGCATTGCAAAAACGTTCTGCTAAATGCAAGGATCATGTTGGATTTCAAGGACAGGAATTGACTGTCACAGAATAATTGAGGCTGGAAAAGACCTCTAAGACCATCAAGCCCTGTCTGTGACCCAACACCACCAGGTCAGCTAAACCATGGCACTAAGGCCACATCCAGTCTTTCCTTAAACATCTTGAGGGGTGGTGACTCCACCACCCTTCTGTGAGGAATTGTTTTCTAATACTGAAGCTAAACCTCCCCTGGTGCAGCTTCAGGCCCCGTGGTCTTGTCCTATCACTGGGAGAAGAGCCTGACCCCCACCTGACTACAATATCCTTTCAGGTACTTGTAGAGATTAAGAAGACTCCCCCCCCCACTGAGTCTCCTCCAGGCTAAACAACCCCAGCTCCTTCAGCCTCTCCTCATAAGACTTGCCCTCTAGTCCCTTGTTCTCTGTGCAGTGCTGACCTTTGTGGCAGGACCCGTGTCCTCGTGTGTTTCGTGACTGGGTTGTGCACAATACTCTCTTCTCCCTAGAGCAAGCTGGCTGTGCTCTTGGGCTGTGGAAGCTGTGGAGGGGCTGCATGAATGGCTCTGCTGTGGGTTCGTACCGATGGTTCCCAGCGCTCAGCGTGTGAATCCGCACTCATGATGTCTCTTTAACGTGGATCTCGGTGTATTATTTCCCAGGTTTTAAAAAAGCAGACGTTAATCACCCTCAACTGTTTGACACTTGTGCTGCTGTCATGGACTGCAGGCAGGCAGTTCTAGATTCACAGCTCTCATCTCTGCCCTTTTTGCTGATGGTATCTGTTCCATCAGTGTTTGCCAAGCGGTTGGCCTCTGCGTTGGTTGCTCTGCCTTGGGCTAAAAAGGCAGCTGGGTCTCACCCTGCACCTTGGAAAGGAGCAAGTTCTTTCTTGGAGGAAGTTCCCCTTCCCTCAAAGATGAGTTTCTCTCTGCTGTCAAGTTTCAGTGGTGACTCGCGTATCTGTGGTTTTATTTCAGGCACCTTCTCCTGTGGCCTTTTCACGTCTCTGTGCTTCACAGATTTCTCATATTTGTGTTCTTGTTGATGATCTGTGCTGCTGAGAGGGCTTTCAGTGGAAGCAGCCAGGTTTTGCACACCGCTGTGGTGAGCGTTGGAGATCCTCCTGAGAGTATTTGACAAACCACCATCGTATGTGGGAAGCAGACATGCAGGCACGTGTCCCTGGTATTGAGCTCCCTCTGAAGATAAGACATAACTTAGGAATAGATTTATAAATGTACGTGTTGCTGTTTTCATCACTGCAAATACAGGCTGCTACTGGGATTGCTTCTGGTGATAATGAACTGGTTGAATTGTCTTCACTTGGCGTGTTTTCTCTTTAAATCTGACCATAAATCCCTCTCCTTCTTTTTGTTCTCTGGAAGATGCTTAGCCCAAAATGCCGCTGTGCGTGAGGATGAAGTGCTGTTGTTCCGAATGCCTGCTCCTTGTTCATGATGTTGATTCTTTCAACTCCATAACATCTGTTCTCCCTACATGCTTTTAGAATCTAAGACCAACCTGTTGAGTGTGTCTTGTCTCAGACTAACGTCATGGTACTCACTTGCTTCTTCATTAAAGGAAGTAACCTAGAACTGTTAATTAGCTCCTTCATTGGTGTCCACCGGGACTTGTGTCCTAGTACACACAGGAGCAAGAGTATGTGGAGAAAGTGGCAGATACTCGTTAAAGATCAAACTAGCACCTTGTTGTCATCAGAACTGAGTTTGGTAGGCTTCAAATGTGGAAGAGCTGATGAGAACAACAGGTCTTGGAATGCTGTGGGCAGCATTCTCCGTGTGTAAATGGAAAGCGTCAAGTCCATTGTCAGTAGGGAGGGAGAACTGAAGTGAAGACCTCACAGAATCATAAAATGGTCTGGGTTGGAAGGGACCTTAAAGACCATCTAGTTCCAGACCCTCTGTGATGGACAGGAACACCTCTTGACCAGGTTGCTCCAAGGCCCATCCAACCTGGCCTTGAACACTTCCGGGGAGGGGGCATCCACAACTTCCTAGACAACCTGCTCCAGTGCCTCACCACCCTCACTGTAAAGACTTTCCTATGTGATTTAACAGATCAGCATTTGTCAAATACACGCTGACCCTGCATGTTCATAGCTCGTTTGAGATGTGACCTTCAGAACAGCTATGCCACGGTGGAGCCCACGGAGTGTGCGTGCAAGGCTTGTTTTGCTCCGTTTTCATCTGGGGGGAGGGCTGTATGTAGGAAGAGATCTTGTAAAATGTGCTGGTTCTCACGCGGTCACCTCAACAGTCCGTGCTTCCTGTCTGTGTCTGGAGACACTGAGTCATCTGTGTGAAAGAACTGTAGAGTGCCCAGTGCTCTTGGTTCTCCTGTGAATCTGAGGCTAAAACAGGAGCTTTAACGCAAGCGCCCTGTCCATCCTAAAACAGTAATGAACTTCTCCACTGCAGCTTTTGTCTGTTTGTTTTCTCAGTGACCTTTTCTGCTGTTTTCTGTTGAGTCTTTCTAAGGCTGTGAGGTGCTTCACAAACACATCAGTATCTGCTGCAGTGTTTTCTTCTGCAGACATAACCGCTTGTTCCCTGTCTCCTCCCCCCTTCCTTCCCCCACCCCAGTATCTCAGGATGCAGTGCTACTGGTGCTTTGATATACTTGGTCTTACACTTTCTATTTGAGCTCAGCTCCCTGTCATGGGATAGTTACAGGCTGCATTCCTGTGCTGGAAATAGATGCTTTCTGCATAACCTGCTTCCTTATACCCTTTAGCATCTAAAGCCTCTGGTAAAGCTCTGTCGCCGCTACCATAGATGGAGCAGCCTGGGAATCATCAAAAGCTGAGAAAGGTGACGGGGTGAATTTAACAGTAGCTGCTTTTCCAAGAGGTGGAAGTTCAGGGTGTCTGTTGGTGGTGAGGTGCCTTCACTCTACTATTATTTTCATTTAAGCAAAAGAAGAGAACTTATCTTGTTAGATATGGACATGGAAAAAATCCCAAAGACTGCGTGAGGCGTAGAATTACTTGACACACAAACATGTGCAGTCTCTTCGTTTTCCTCTGTGCCCTTCCTAGGAAGTTATTCAGCCTGTGTTGCTTTTGATTTTGCCAGGAGATTTCTTCTCAAGCACCAAGCAGCAAAACGAAACCGTCGCTCAGAATGTGAAGCCTCTGCAGGTTTTGGTCACAAGTTTAATTTCCAATGACACTGACCCAAATAAATAATTGATGTTTAAGGCTGTTTAAAAAAACGTCTGAGGTCCTGAAAACAAAGCACATTGTGTTTCATGGAGGTGGTGGAGACAGCAAGAAACACTTCTTTACCTAGAGGGTGGTCAAGCCCAGGAACAGGCTTCCTAGAGAGTGATTGATGCCCCCGTGCCTGTTAGTGTTGCTTCGACGTTTGGACAATTGCACGCTTCAGTTTCTGGTCAGCCTTGAACTGACCAAGCAGTTGGACTAGATGTGTGTTGGAGGTCCCTTCCAACTGAAATGTGCTAGTGTAGTCTAGCTGTGCGCTGTGCCTACTCACTGCAATCCATCTTACCTTCTTACCTGATTCTGACTGCTTCCATGAGTGAGTGGCTCACAGGTGTGTGGTGGATGCACGAAGCTGAGGTACCAGCAAGCAGAGATCCCAGGATCAGGGATTGTGGAGTCTGACGCACTCACAGTGCCAGTACGCAGAGAGGCTGCAGAGTGTGCGCACGGTGTGTGGCTGTGTGTCAGTTGGTGTGGCTGTGCTTGTAGGCAGAAGGTCACTGGGAGGCTCAGCAGTCAGCTGGTGGGCAGGCTGAGCAAGGCCAGCTGGTTGGTTATGTGCAGCCCCATGTGTGTCTGCAGTGAAGGGCTCTGCATACAAACCACTGGCGAGGTCAGGTGGGCTTTGGGACTCATATATTTGGGTGTCAGCAACAGTGGATACCAGGGACTAGACAGACTCAGCATCTAAGGCCAACTGGAGATACCCACGTCATACCTGTGGTTGGGTGTTTTTGCGTTGGGCAGTTGAGAACAAAGCCGTGTACTTTGAATTTAGTGTCTTTTAATCAAATGAGTCATACCACAGTCCTCGTAGAGGTTTGCCTGTGTTAGCCACTGGAACCAGGCTTGCACTCATACGTTGTAGACTGTGCACCTTCTTCTGGTGCTTTGATTCACCTTTTTCCATTTGGCTGCTGAAAAGCAGGTGACATCTCGTGAGAGAGGGGACTTCTTTCAACTGTGATTTGCGTAGTGCGTAGCCCTTGTCTCTTAATAGCTCTTGGATATCTGCAAGGAAACCTTTTCTAAGCTGTTCTATTTTCTTTGTGTTTGGTTTGCTCTTTCAGCTTCTCAGCTATGCCACTGTACGAATGCAGTAAGTATCCTGAGAGTAAAATCAGACCATGTCATTCCTTAGCTGTAACAAAACTCTTCCGTGTTCACGCGGTCATCACCATTACTGCAGGATGGAAAGCACTGGCTGATGTATAAAGCCAAACACAGACGCATTCAAACTAAAGACGAGGTACAACAAATGTGCCCCTCTACGAGCCACTGGCCAGCATCACACTGATTTATTACATTCTGTTGCCACAAGAGCCATTGGTCTTTGCCGTGTACCAGAAGAGCATTAACCCTTTTTCCTCTTGGTTCGTGACAGGCTGTGCATGTGAAATAAACCAGCCATCTGCACTCGTTTCTCGTCTTCCCCTTCCATGCCCTTTGCAACCTGCCTGGTACCAAGAAATCCCTTTCCCAATCTGACATAAGCATCAGCACAGAAAGTGTTAAAAAGCTCAGTCAGGGTGGAGCTTGAGCTCGCTGGGCTTTAAGCATGCATCTTCTCTTTGCCACAGATCTATCCCTGGCTAGGCCATCACCTGGCTTACTAACACCTGAGCTTTCTGATGTGACTGACCAGGCATTGCTGCTGCCTCCTGTCTGCTCTGCCCTTTCATAGAATCACAGAATCATCCTGGCTGGAAAGGACCTCCAGGGTCATCGAGTCCAACCTTTTCTCTCAGTGTCTAACCGCTAGACCACATCCCCAAGCGCCGCATCCACCCGTTCCTTAAACACCTCCAGGGATGGTGACATCACCACCTCCCTGGGCAATCCATTCCAGCACCTAAACACCCTCTCAGTAAAGAATTTCCTTCTAACAT
>VXBP01006776.1:114116-151701 GCA_013400115.1 Rhinopomastus cyanomelas | reverse complement strand
ACACTCGTGCTCAGTTTTGTGTCATCTGCAAATTTACTGAGGGTGCACTCGATCCCCTCATCCAGATCATTGTTTTCCCTCAGATACTACAACAGTTCTGGACTCGACACCTGCACTTTTTTCCCCATTGTATGTTTTTGCATTTCTAGGAAATTTTTGGTCTAAACTCCTGTCTATCTTATCACTCCTGGCCTGTTTGTTGCAGCTCTTCCCTCTGTCAGTCCATTAGCATCTGTTTCTACCTGTGATCCTTGCACATCAGCTTGTCCTCACTGCATTCCGACGGTCCCCTGTGTGTGTGTAGCTTCCCCATCTTCCATTTCTCCAACACCAGGATGCAAACGGGAGGCTTTGGCCAACGTCTCCTCCTCCATGTGTTAGCCACTTGAAGAAACTGCTTTTCACTCTGCTCAGCTGTCGCTTGGTTGACCGAGGAGGACTGGTTCAAAGCACTCGGTGGCCCACACGGATCAAGTGCGTATCGAACAGTTGGGTTTATTAAACGCCAGCTTTGCCAAACGCATCAGCTTGCAGAGTGAGTTTTCTGTGCGATTAGACTTTCCTTGCACAGAGTGCAGGGACAATCAATATTAAGATTTACTACTATGAGAAAACCTGGAGAAGTGAGAGTAAGGAGCCACAAGCAGATGCCTCATAACAGCGCTGGGGATGTGATTATTTCTGGTTCGTGCTGCTCAGTACTTGTGAGGTGGCTCTGGGAATGCCCAGCGCTGGCCCTCCCTGGACAAGGCACACGCTGAGGGGCAAATCCAGTGGAGGGCCACGAGTTGTTGTTTACAGGTCTGGAGCACGTGCTGTTTACAAGGCCTAGGTGGCTGGATTTATTTAGCTTGATGTAGTGGGGTAGTAGAGAGGGTGCAGCCAGGTTCTTCTCTGGGGTGGCCGGGAAGGATAAGAGGCAGCGGTTGTGGTTGGTGGCTAAGTCCCAAACAGTAGTGAGGACAAACTCCCTGGTGGGAGGAGGTTACTGTCAGCTGTGGAATCACCAACTTCAGAAGTTTTCCAAGTTCAGCTGCACAAGGTCTCAAGATACTGTGATAATATAACAGAGCTCTGAAGCTAGTCCTGCTTTGACTGCGGGCTCAGGCTAGGTGGTCTCAAGCGGTCCCTTCCAGACTGAATTATTCGGTGAATCCAAGCAGCGCTACTGGGGGCTTTCTTGTAGCAGAAGACTGACTTAACCTTTCTTCCAATAGAGTGATTAAGCGAGTGTGTGAAAAAGAGGTTGATTTTCCCCCTCTCTCTTTTTTTAATCCCTGAATTTAAGTCCTTTACGTTGAGCAAGCGTTTTTTGGAGTGCCCCCGTTGGGTGGTTATTGGCTTTGTGAGACGGTAACGGGAGTGAAGTGCTCGTGTGAACGAGGGACTGGCAACTATGGCCTTAACTTGCAAAAGACAGGAAAGGTTTTCTCAGCAATTACTGTCCAGAAAGTGTAGCTGCTGGTAAAATAATCGGCTGATGTTAGAAGAGGATGCAAAGCTAAGTGTCTGCAGGGTGACAGAACTGGAAGCAGTAACGACTGGAGTTCATAAAAGATAAATCTTACCAGGCAATGTAATTGCTTTTTTTGATAGAACTGCAAAATTAATGATTTTAGGGAATGAAAAGGGAAGGAGATAGATGTTTACTTTCTAGCATGAAGATTAATTGAAATGAGTTTGTGTAGGAAGAGTATCATGTGTATTGAAGCTGGGTGAAAGGTAGTAAACAAAAGCTGATTATCAAGAGCAGTGCGATGGTTGTGGAAGTTGGAGTCAGGCTGGTGTTGCATAACATTTCTCCTAATGACATGACAGAGAACGAGAGAAGACACTTAATGAGCCTTGAAAATCAACTGGAAAATTGTGAGCCTCGGAGCAGAAAAAGGGCAGTGAGTTCACATACATAAAACCAAAATAAAACAAGTTTCAACTTGGAGAATTGTTGTGTTGGAAGCACACGTGCTGTCTGGAGCATTTATCTTAAAGAGGAGGGAGGAAAAATGTGTTCAAAAGAGACACGCCAACTTGTTGTGCTGAAAATGGCAACTTAGGTCTGAGAACCTTTGACACTGTCCCGCACCACATTCTGGTCTCCAAGCTGGAGGAACGTGGCTTTGATGGGTGGACCACTGGATGGGTAAAGAACTGGCTTGATGGTCACACCCAGAGAGTGACTGTCGATGGATCCATGGCCAGGTGGAGGCCAGTGACAAGCGGAGTCCCTCAGGGATCAGTCGTGGGACCAATCTTGTTCAACATCTTTGTCGGTGACATGGACAGAGGCATTGAGTGCACCCTCAGCAAGTTTGCTGACGACACCAAGCTGTGTGGTGCAGCAGACACACTGGAGGGCAGGGATGCCATCCAGAGGGACCTGGACAGGCTGGACAGGTGGGCACAGGCCAACCTCATGATGTTCAACAAGACCAAGTGTAAGGTCCTGCATCTGGTTGGAGGCAATGCTAAGCACAAGTACAGGCTGGGCAGTGACTGGCTGCAGAGTAGCCCTGAGGAGAGGGACTTGGGGCTGCTTGTGGACCAAAAGCTCAACATGAGCCAGCAGTGTGCACTTGCGGCCCAGAAGGCAAAGTGGGTCCTGGGCTGCATCAGGAGAAATGTGGCCAGCAGGTCGAGGGAGGTGATTCTCCCCCTCTACTCTGCTCTGGTGAGACCCCACCTGAAGGGCTGCGTCCAGTTCTGGAGCCCTTATTGCAAGAGGGATGCGGACGTACTGGAGCGAGTGCAGAGGAGGGCCACGAGGATGATCAGAGGGCTGGAGCACCTCTCCTGTGGGGCCAGACTGAGAGAGTTGGGGCTGTTCAGTCTGGAGAAGAGGAGGCTCCCAGGTGACCTTCTTGTGGCCTTCCAGTATCTGAAGGGGGCTACAAAAAGGCTGGGGAGGGGCTTTTTAGGATGTCAGGTAGCGACAGGACTAGGGGGAATGGAGCAAAGCTGGAGATGGGTAGATTTGGAGTGGATGTGAGAAGGAAGTTCTTCACTGTGAGAGTGGTGAGAGCCTGGAATGGGTTGCCCAGAGAGGTGGTGGAGGCCCCATCCTTGGAGGTGTTTAAGGCCAGGCTGGATGAGGCTCTGGTCAGCCTGGTCTAGGGTGGGGTGTCCCTGCCCATCCAGTTGGAACTGGATGATAGAACCCTGACTGACTGTGTGATGTGATGTAGGTGATCCTGCTGTGGCAGGGGGATTGGACTGGGTGATGTTTCGAGGTCCCTTCCAATCCCTGATAATTGTATGATTCTATGATTCTAACCCCTTCTGACCAGGGGGCTGGGTCTTGACCCTGCTGTGGCTCAGAGCTCTGTTAAACCCCTTGCCCATGACATTAAGGACAGAGTGCACTATTTGCATAAAGCACTTAGAATAAGCTTTGTACCATCTGCAGGGGCCACTGCACCTTCTAAGAGCATCAGTAAAAGTGTCTGGAAGAGCCTGTCTTGACAGAGCGAGATTAGCTTGAAAATGACTGATGGGAACCAGCTGCATCTGGCCTTGTTGGTTAATGAACTTTTCCACCCACTTACAGGAGTATGGGGCTTGTTGTCACAGCTCGTGAGGGAAGGTGTGTGAGAAAGGGCATACACAGCCAAAAGAGTGTTTCAGCAGTGGGTCTCCTGGGCTTGGCTGTTTAAGTAGTGTGCTCTCACGTGTCCTTCGTATGATAGATCCCTCTGCATTCATTTTCAGAAAGCCCTGTGCAACCTGTACAAGCCTGTGACCACCCCACTAGCTTGGGCTCACTTGTTTCGGTAGGAATTGTGTGCACCTGCTGAAACCAGGTCTGTGCATCGCCAGAGCTTGACCGAGTGTGCAGCCTTGGCTTGGAAACTGCAGTGAGGGACTAGAGCTGTAACAGCAGAAAATGGCCCTTGGCTCAGAAGTTATTATAACTGTTGTGACTGTTCACAACCTCCCTTGGCCTGCTAATATGCAGAGGGGCTCCCCTGTACCGTGCCAGGTGCAGCCTGAGAGCTCAAACTGACCCACATGGATTGCATTCCTTTACTGCGGAGAATGCAGTGTGTATGTTTGATGTCATTGCATAGAAGATCAAGGGCTGATGGTAAATAAAACCTGCTAGTGAGTGAACCTTCCCTTCCTAACCTGAAAGGAATTTTTTAACCTCAAATTGGCTTAATTATTTATTTAGAGGTAGTTAAGGACCAGGAAAATTCAAAGTCATGGTGGGTTGGTTCTGTGGGTTTCTTTGGTTTTGGGGTTGGTTTTACATTTGTATATTTTTTCAACTTCACTGCCTGCTGAGGGGGCATTAGCACAGCTGAGTTTTAGTTAAGGGTGGATTTTACACTTGGAGGAGGAAGGTGGTGGTCACCGTTCTGGTTACATTGAGGCTACGGGGCTTTTGGAGGGGAAAGTTCCAATAAGAACAGAAGCCCAAGGAGAGATGCTTATATGAGGAACATATTGAATGAAGACTGGATCCCAGCCTGTGCTAGACTCTTGAAAACATTTGAATTGTTTGAAATAGAGAAATAAGCCTACACTGGATGTTAGTGTGACTGAATTGTTCTGTATGTGCTTAACAGCTTGAGCTGTCACTAGTACTTTCAGCCTTCAGTTCCATCTTAGAATCATAGAATCACTAGGGATTGGAAGGGACCTTGAAAGATCATCTAGTCCAATCCCCCTGCCAGAGCAGGATCACCTACATCACATCACACAGTCAGTCAGGGTTCTATCATCCAGTTCCATGGGCAGGGACACCCCACCCTAGATCAGGCTGGCCAGAGCCTCATCCAGCCTGGCCTTAAACACCTCCAAGGATGGGGCCCCAACCACCTCCCTGGGCAACCCATTCCAGGCTCTCACCACTCTCACGGTGAAGAACTTCCTCCTCACATCCACTCTAAATCTACCCATCTCCAGCTTTGCTCCATTCCCCCTAGTCCTGTCACTACCTGACATCCTAAATAGCCCCTCCCCAGCCTTTTTGTAGCCCCCTTCAGATACTGGAAGGCCACAAGAAGGTCACCTGGGAGCCTCCTCTTCTTCAGACTCAACAGCCCCAACTCTCTCAGTCTGGCCTCACAGCAGAGGTGCTCCAGCCCTCTGATCATCCTCGTGGCCCTCCTCTGCCCTCGCTCCAGCATCTCCACATCCTTCTTGGAATAAGGGCTCCAGAACTGGACGCAGCCCTTCAGGTGGGGTCTCACCAGAGCAAAGTAGAGGGGGAGAATCACCTCCCTCGACCTGCTGGCCACACTTCTCCTGATGCAGCCCAGGATCCAGTTTGCCTTCTGGGCCACAAGTGCACACTGCTGGCTCATGTTGAGCTTTTCGTCCACAAGCAGCCCCAAGTCCCTCTCCCCAGGGAGTCCCTCTCCCCAGGGAGTCCTTGGTATTTATCTTTTGTTCTGGATCACTCAGTGCTGTTACGCTGGAGTTTATCACTGTGTTTTCTTGCCTGGTTTTGTGTGTGTTGTAGAAAGCAACAGGTAAAAAACCCTAAATTATTCTTAATGTTATTGGGAGCGGTCTTCTTGAGCGTTGCCGGAGACCTGCAAGAGGCTGTGCACAGAATGTCTAAAATATGTGAGTATTTTTGGATCCTTTTTTCAATGATGACATGAGCTTTAAAGTGAGCTTCTGCGTCATCTCCTCCTAGTCATGCTGCTTTGATTATTGCATCGGTGTCGACTGCTGCTCAGCTGACGACTTCAATCAAACTGCCTCTGATGTCTCTAGTGAAACGCTGTCTCCGTGTCAGAGGCATGGCTCTCCCATAAGGCGTGTGATTTCTTTTAGCTCCTACTCACTCTTACAACTCCGGGGATACCTGTGCCTGGCCGTAAGGATCAGGTTCAGTTGTTGGCAAAAACCCCAGAGTATTTACTCAGTCTGGATGGCCATAGAAATACAAGTGATGCTCATTAATACCTGAAGGTTCTGCTGTCTAGTCAAGTCATGGCCCCGTTACGATGGGAGCCCGTAAATGTCCTTGCAGAGTACCCTGCACTGAGAGAGAAAGCCTGAGGCTCATGCATAGAGCCATCCATCAGCCTGCCTTGTGAATATTCACTTCCTGCTGCTGCCGTTTCCTTGAGGCTGCCCTGCACACTGTTGGGGGCAAAGGTGTGACCACCCAGCTCCAGTTCTGTCTTTTACCATCTAAAACTCTGCCAAAAGCAGAACAAATGAGTTTTGATGTTCTTTGGGATTTTTATGGTTGACCTCATCACAGACACCTCCCTTCCTGGCACAGCATCCCTCCCCCTGACTCCAGGAGGACACGACCACATCCTTGCGATGGGGCTGAGCGCGGCGCACAGAGTGAAAGTCCAGAGTCACGCGCAGACCTCACGCGGCCTTCGGGTCAGCCTGCAGGCTGTTGCACCTTTGCTGTTGACACCCCAAGCACCTGCTGCAGTGGGTTGTATTGCAGGACTTGTGGCACCACGACAACTTCCTTCCCCCAGGGTTGACTGAAGCTAATCCTTCGATTGCCTAAAAGTCTTATTTCTTTAGAAATCCAGAGCAAAACCAAAAAGCCCCATGGACTGGGGAAGGAAGATTGACTAGAACCAATTTTGTTTATAGCAAATTTGTTTATAGCAAAGGTTGTTGGGTTTGGTTGAGCAAGTGTGGAGGCAAAGAGGCCACCAGGATGAAGTAATATTGGAGGTGTGTTCCCAGGTGATTTTTCTGAGATTGATCTGTGGAGCAGCACAGCCAGAGATGGACAGTACCTCTTTAGACTCTGGAGAAGACAGAGGATAACTGCTCTAGAGAAACATGCAGTGGCTCTTTCCTCTCTGCTAGAAAACCAAAATATCACTGAATGACCCCTCTGTATTTTTTTAAGAGCTTAAAAAGTAAGTTCAGATCATTTCCTACTTGTGAATCCACTTTTCCACTCTACTAACAGCTGTAAGTGTGTATGTACCTGCACTGACCTCCGAAAGTGGTAGTTTTAAAACTCTGAGGGAGACCTCATCCTGTTACAAGAATTGCTGATGATTTTTCAAATCTATTGGAACTATGAGATGGATATTTTGGCCTAGAATGGGCAGGTTTTCCTCTGAGTTACAGCAGGTAATCTTAGTTTAACATAGAATGTGGTGACTTGCTGTGGGAAGGAAACTGTCGTCAACATGCTACCCAGGATAGTCTTCAGAAGATAAATCATCTCAGGGCATGAAAATCCAGTTGATTCTGTAAGAATGGAAGGAATGTGCAGCACTGGAAGGTATGTGCATAGGATTCCTTAAGGTGATCATAAAAATTAATTGCTGAGGCTGCATCTTAAATACTGTCTCTAGCTTTAGGGCTCTCACTACAGGAAAGACATTAAGGTGCTGGAGCATGTCCAAAGAGGGGCAACAGGGCTTATAAAGCATCTGGAACATCTTGTGAGGACTGGCTCAGGGAACTGAGGTTGTTTAGCCTGGAGAAAAAGAGAGGAGATGAGACCTTATTGCTTTCTACAGCTGCTACACAGGAGGTTGTAGTGAGGTGGGTGTTGTTCTATTTCTCTCAGGTAACAAGTGATAGGATGCGAAGAAATGGCCTCAGTTTGTGGTAGGGGAGGTTTAGATTGGCTAGTAGGAAAAATTATTTAAAGAAAGGGTTGTAAAGCACCCAGGGCAGTGGTGGAATCCCAGTTCCAGGAGGGGTTTCAAAGATGTCAAGAGGGACATGGTTTAGTAGTGACTTGGCAGTACTGGATTAACAGTTGGACTCGAGGAGTTTAAAGGTCTTTTCCAAGTACAATGGTTCTGTGACTCTGCAATTGTGTTTTACAGCCATATGAGTACTGGAGGTTAAAAATCTTTAAATTATTTCATCAGTTCCTTCAAAAAAGCTTATTAGCATTATTAACACCTGAGGGACAAGCCCGTGTTTGTTTGTTTTCGTTGTACTTTATGCTCCTTTTAATCTAGCACAGCATAGACACAGCAGAACACTGCAGAGGAGGTGGCTCCATATGCTCATGGTTGCTGTGTGAAGAGCTTGTGACAAAGAGGCTAGGCATAATGTGACTAATAATCCTAGAAAATCCCGAGGGGAAAGAACACACCACAGTTGTCTGCTGCAGAACAAAACATCCCGGTGGGCTCAGACCATGGCAGGACGGTAACGGTTAAAGGTGGCCAGACCTAGCAACGTTTGCCTGGTAGATTGCTGGTTGCCTTTGAAAGACTATTCCTTAACTCAATGTTGTGATGCAAAGCTGTAGTGATCAGACCCACACACATTACTGATATGTTCAGTCTGATGCCTCTTGTAGCACCTAAAGGAACAAAGACTGCTCAAGTCAGATTCCTGTCCCAAAATTTGTGTTGCAGTAGCACCTGAGCTGCCCTGCAGGTGTTTGCATGAGCAGAAGTATTTTTCTTCTTCTACCCCTTTCCATATTCTTCCTCCCTTCTTCTCCACTGATTCTTTTTGTGCAGCATTTCATGTGCTTTCTTCCCCGGTGGGGCTATTGGAGAGGAACAGTATGATAGGGAAGCCACGGCGAGAGATGTGCAGGACAAGGTGTATCTGAAACAAATTCCTCGACTGGAATACCTGGCATTGATTTATGTTAGTGCCTAGTTAAGGAGATGGGTGAATCAAAATCTACCAGCTTGTCCTTGAATAGCTGTCTGCTGTCCAGATGTGCTGGTAACCACCAAAAGAAGTTCCAGCATCTCTGTCCTCAAGCATTGAGATTTCTTCTCCCATGTAAATAACTTGAATTTGGGATCTTTCAGCAATTTACCTCTCCAGGAGATTAAAACAGTCCATCGTCTGTGCAGCCTGTAAATCTCTAGGAGCAGATGGATTGCCTTCAAATAATGACTAATCCGTGTTTTTCCAAATGAATTACGTTCCTTGGATGGAGGATGGTCCTGCAGTCTGACAAACACACCCTCGTGTGGGTTTCACCATCCAGCAGGGAAAACAAACAAGCAGAACATGGTGGTGGGAAAGACTGGAATTTGTTGTGTTGCTTCTTCTCTTGAACGTGTTTTCCAAGCAGACAGCATTTAACGTATCAGAATGGATAACCACCAAATCAGTTCATACAGATCAGACTGGCTTTGTGATCTGTAGATACTCCACTGAGAGGGTGACAAACACTTGGTTTCCCCCCTCCTAAGGAGAGGGATTGTATTTTCAATTTGGCAGATTTTCTGAGCCTGCAGCTGAAAGAAAGGCAGTGCTGCTCTGTCTGTAGAAAGCTCTGCACTGCAGAGGTCAGTGTCAGTCCTTGGCACTCTGAGAGGGCTTCATGCTGTGGCAAGGAGTCACACAGTCCATCTCTGAGGTCACTGTCTGACTCAAGTTCTGGATAGTAGGACAAAAGGTTAGAATCACAGCAAGGCCTAGGTTGGAAGGAGGCACTGGAGACCGTGTGGTCCAACCTTCTGTTGAAAGCAGGTCTCTGGTTCAGGTTATCCAGGCCTGTGTCAAGCTAAGTCTTGAGTACTTCCAGTAGGGAAGAGCCTACTGTCTTCCTGAGAAACCTATTCCACTGTTTGGTTGTTCTCCCAGTGGAGGTTTTCCCCTCTGTATCCAAGCCACATTTTCTCCTGAACAACTTACCTGTACTGCTTCTCCTGCCAGGATGCATCCTTGTGAACAAGGTATCACCATCTTCTGTAACTGCCTTCTGGTTACTGGAAGATGTTGATTATCCTTCTAGAGAGCGAGGATTCTTCAGGCATTAGGTAGCTTATCTGTCCTGGCCTTCATGTCTGCCCAGCATTTCAGGAGCTGAAAGTTCCATTTCAAAATGCCATGTAGCATCTCATTTGGGATTCTGTCCCTGAGCAGACATCTTTTCCCTTTGAGAACAGAAGTCAGTGCAGTCTCTCCCAGGGTGGAGACATTTGCATCCATAATGTGTATCTGGCTTGTCACTTTGAAGGGTCCCTGCTTGCTTTAAGTGTGTGATTTACAGACTGTGCATAAAAGCCACTGGTGAGCAGCCTGTGAAATCTGGGGTAGGATCTGGTTGGCAGAACTCTGCAGCCATGACCTAGCGGTGCCGTGCCAGGCTTCAGGCGGGCTAGTGGTTTTGTTGACTGCTGGACAATTCAGGACACTGTACAGAAACCCATTTGGGATCTTTTGCTCTCAGGCATTTGCTCTTTATAATAAAATAAAAGTAACCAGCTCTCAAACATGAAGGATGTTTAAAATGCATGAAGACAGTTCTGTGATAGACATTTTGAAGGCTCTAGTGCCTGGGAACAATTCATTAGGGAACAATTCATAGGGAAGAATTCATTACTCCCCCCTCTCCCCTTCCTGCCTGCAGCTTAGTATTGATGTAGCCTTTTAGACTCAGTTAGAGATCACTGATGTTTGAGAGAGACTGTATAAATACAGCAGAGGTACTTTGGGTACGGGCAAAACTAAGACTTCTGCACAAATGAACCTAAATGTGTCACAGAGCAGTGACAGGCGCTCTTGGAGAGATGCTGAACTGGAACAAGGCTTCTTGGAGACGGTCAGGACACGTTCTGAGTCGCTTTTGCAGAAGGGTACGTGAACCTGGCATCAGAGGACAGGGGCAAAAGCATTGTTCTGCTTGGAAAAATATTCTGAGTAGAAAGAGAAACCTCACCTTTCAGTGAATCATCCCTGTTCCCTTTGTATGCTCAGAGACTGGCAACTTCAGGTTTTACCGATGAAGCTTTTATTGCTTTTGTGTTTCCTCTGAACCTACAGGGTTCCAGTGGCACAGCTGTCAGGGAGTGAAGAAGGGTTTCTTTCCTCTTTTATTTTCAGTCTCATGTTTAAAGCTGTGTATATAAGAACGTAATTTATTTAAAGGAGACAAACATACTGCATCTTTTTATTGTGATGTCTTGCTTCAGCTCGCCATGGAAGGGAGTAACCCCGTTACGGGCAAGTACTTAATGCGACAGTTGCCGTGCTGTTGCGATGGAAGCACTAAGTCCTACACAGGAGCGCTCTGTAAGAAACCCAGTTGCTCAGAAGGGGGTGGGGAAGGAGAAGACTTGGGATGTGTTCAGCTTAGAAAAATTGCATTTCAGATGTGGGATGGGGTGATGAGTTCATAAAACCTTTTTGAGAAGTGTCTGGGTGGCCTGAGAGTATTTTGTGTTTCTTCTGGCCAGATGTTTGGCAGGAAAGGGACTAGTGCAACATAACAAATGACCATGTGAGAAACAATAATGCAGAAGGAGAACCCGTAGACTGGACAAAATCCAGGAAGCATTTAAGGAGCATTGACGTCGAGACTTGCATAGATCTGTATTTGTATAGACACTGACATTATGGAGTTAGACCAACAACACAAGCAAAGAAAACATTACAATATAGAGTATGGCGTTGCAGATTTACTACTAATCTCTTCCACTGAAGGGAAGGAACCTGAAAAGCCTTTTCTGTGAATTAGATTAGGTTTGAAATGAGTCTAGACTTGGAGACGTTTAGGAGAGGAGAGAGACAAGACCATGTACATATTGTTACTCTGGGCGTCAAATTGGACTCGTACAAGAGTGTCCTCTGGAGACATTTAAAACCCACCTGGATGTGACTTGGTCTGGGTGAGCCTGCTGTGGCAGGGGGATTGGACTAGATGATCTTTCAAGGTCCCTTCCAACCCCTAATGTTCTGTGATTCTGTGAAGGCTGAGCACGTGGAGTGAAACCAGCACTGCCTACTGTTACGCGGTGCTGCATTTTAGAGCCTTGAGTTTGGTGCGCGTTGTTTAAAAACCTGCCTGGACACGCACCATTTACTAAGCATTTACAGCCGTGCGACTGATAGGTTCCTCCGAGCCCGTGTGCAGAGCAGAGCGTGAAACATCACGTTGGTTGCTTCTGAAACAAAATGCCAGCTTCTCCATTAATTTGCAAATGGAAAAGATCTGCCTGAGATGAGCTGACAAAGTGCTGCTTCTGAAGGCCAACTGATACTTCATACTCGAACTACCACGTACTCGTTCCACGCTTCAGCTGATCACAGCAGACTGAACGACACAGGCAGTTTTCCCCTCCAAACCCCACTTTGAGATGCCCCTATGGGGAAGTTCTGCAGGGTTCCTGACTGCTGGCTGCTGATCAAAGGTCTCTTGCTGTTCTTCTCTCTGGGAGACGCTGACGGTACAAATAAACTTTTTCAAAGCTGAAGTGAATGTGGGCTTGGCTTTTGGGAAGGAGTCAAACATGCCTGCATCCATTCTGCGTGCTCCATATTAGGCTCTGAATTCCTGGTATTGCAGCTAGCACCGGCATTCCCACCCAGCGTCAACGAGGCCTCCTGAACGCGGATAAGGTCACAAAACCAAGGCTTGCCTGCACACAACCTCATGCATTAATTGAGTGCTCAGGGTTCAGTAGCTGCAAGTCAGGTAGTTGAACTGCTGCCTGATTTTTGTGGGTTGGCAGACAAGGTTACGTGGAACCGAACCTCTTCTCTTTCCTTTCCTCCTTTGTCACTTCACATCGCTCACACCCTTGTAATGAGAGCCGACTCCAGTGACAAAGCTCGTGAATAGCAGCACCATTACATAAACCTGTTGGATTATTGGAAGAGGTTTGCCTTGCTTTCATTTTTACACCCTTTCTGTATCTCGTGCAGAATAGATGAGAACCATTTGGCCTTATTCTTGTGAGGTGAGTAAGGTGGCCAAAGAACCTGCCTCCTCTGGGGATGTGAGTCTGACTTTGCTGTTGTCAGCAAAGCAAAAAGCATGACTGATACCGCACAGGCACATCCTGGTTTTAATAGTATTGCTTTGGTTTAATTCTAATCTTGAGATTGGCCCACAGGTTTATTACACAACATGCGAGAATCATAGAATCACTGCGGATTGGAAGGGACCTCGAAAGATCATCCAGTCCAATCCCCTGGCAACAGCAGGATCACCCAGACCAAGTCACACAGGAACCCATCCAGTCTGGGTCTTGAATATCTCCAGTGAGGGAGACTCCACAACCCCCCTGGGCAGCCTGTTCCAGTGCTCCGTCACCCTCACTGGGAAGAAGTTCCTTCTCAAGAAGCCTTTCTGTGAGGGTGGATAAGCGTTATTGCGAGGGCAGGTGCCCAGATAGGGTTGTTCTTACAAAGTGCTTCAAGACAGGAAGGATTCTGTGGTTGCTCTGGCTAAATGTTGTGGAAGGTTGTTTGAGGCAGTAACAGTGAGACCAGCTGGAGTCGAGGGACACGATTCAGTGGTGACCTGGCACTGCTGCGCTACCAGTTGGCCTTGATGATCTGAAGGTCTCTTCCAATCAGAGCGATTCTGTGACTCCCGGTGATTCTGTGGTTTGACGAGAACTTGGGATGTGCTGTTGGTGGCAGGTCAGCTATGTGCCAGCTAGCAAAAAGACATCACCAACGTGTTGAGAAGTGTCTCCTTTAAAAGGCAGGACAGGAGATCCATGCTGGCAATTGTTAGGCTGTGTAGCTTGCTACCACAGCTGGTAGACCTCACGGAGGGCTTGGAGTAGCCTGGGGACTGAGTGACTGTCGATCTCACCCTTGTTTCCTGATGGTTCTGGGTCTTGGTGGCCCAGCAGAAGGGACTGCTGTACTGTGGCTTCAGCTCGGCCTCCTCTTCTATGAGGCTGCTGGCTCTGGGCAAGTACTTTGTTCATTTGGCACTTTGACTCCGCTACTGAAAGCTGTGTCTTTTTGACCTGAAGGTGGAACGTGGCTTCAGGTTTTGCTTCCAAATGCTGCTGGTGAGCAGCCTTCTTGTAACTCGTGGAGCTCTGAGGTGATGGCTCTCCAGTGGGGGCACTTTCAGCAATGCCTTACATTGGAGGCTGGGACTGGTGATGTGTTAACAGGGAAGGGATCCTAAAATAATGAAGTGAGCTTGCTGCGCATTGTGCACAGCGGGGTCCCTGCCAGCCCTGACGCGGTGGTTTTCAATGTCCCCGTTCATAGGATCCCACCTGTTTTTGCTGCCCAAAAATGACTATTTCAGCAGTGAAGGAATTCACTCTGTTGTGAACGGAGTGTGCCTGGAAGTGTTTCTCCGTGGCGTAACCGGGCAGGTTTCAGGGAGGAGTGCTGCATACCTCATTCTCCTAGTTCTTTTTTCACGTGGAGCCATTTCCACGAGGTGTTGTCATAAAAAGTTGTTTGCCTTTTAGTTCAGTGTTGCTGCTAATACATAGACACCTGCTGTCAGCCAGTTCAGAGCAGCAGGCTGCTGGTGACAGACAGACTCTTTGCAGCAGAAGTCATCCCACCTGATTCTGTTTGGGGGACTTCCACTCATTTCACACAGTTAAAAATGTTCTTCTGTTAATGAAACCTTCCTGCACCACCCTAAGGAAAGAAGGGGTGAAGGGATGCCATCTCACATGACAGACAAAAGCCTTCTGCTGTTTGCTCTCTTTCTTTAATTTGCAGTCAGTATGGAAGACATGAAAATCTAAACTGCCATTTACCCTGTGGAACAGAAGAACTCATGTCCCTGACCTCTGCAGAAAATAGGTGATAAATGAGGTGCTCCTTGCTTGCCTATTTTTTGTTTGGTCTTCAATTTGATTTGTGATGCTTCATCCTGTGGGACTATCAGGGACATGATGCCACTGCCTTCCTGCCCGTGGTTGACTCCATGGGACTATCAGGGACATGATGCCGCTGCCTTCCTGCCCGTGGTTGACTGGTTTCTAATTCTTTGATCTTGTTTTTCTCTGTGGATGCAGGGAAAGGCTTTTCTCTGCGTGGATGTTGTTGTGTACTAAGAAGGGACAGCTGTCGGTACCGCATATGTCTTGGCATCATCGATGGCCAGTGGTTGGTCTAGCTTGTGGGAGCTGCTTTACAGAGAGCCCTTGACTTGCAGTTGGGCCTATTGATGGATTTACAAGCAGTCAGTATTAAATCAGTGCTGTCGCAGTGAGAAAACTTCCTTTGCTCCTACAAGTAAGACAACAATTGAAACAACAAGCATTTTAGAGGACCTGTTAGGCTCTGAATGCTGAACTTTTCAGAGACCAGATTTGGAATCTGAAATAAAAAAGCAGAATAGGAACGATGAAGAAAGATCAGTTGAATCTAAGTAATGCCACGTTTGTAAAGACAGACAGACAGACATTGATAGAAAAAAGTATTAAATACATTTTAAATTGTAATATTAACTCTCCTGCTTTAAAAATACCTTTTCATCAGCAGATTGGAAAAGATTATCGTGTAAGCATAGCTCAATGAGAAATAATCACTAAGAGGGTTAACTGAAATTATGAGGGAGTTGGAGGGTTTTCAATAACAGGAGACACTGAGAAGATAAGTGCTTAGTTTAATGAAGGACAAATTATATGGGATGTAATAGAGGATTACAAAATAATGAATGATGGGATGAGGATGGATGCCAGAGCAGGGGACCCAGCTCAAAGGCTTAATACTGATAGCAGATAAGAGGAAGATGCTGGTTTTGGAACGCGTACCTACAGAACTCCTGCTGTAAGACACTGAGGCAGACTTTAAGGAGGATTTGCCATTGGTGGAGACAGAACAATATATTCATTGCTATAGAAGATGAGACAAACACCCCGTTATTAAAAGGGACACAGAATCTAATGCTAAAAGACATAAACAGACTGTTCCAAAGCATCTGCTGCTCTCTGCTGCTTGGCAAGACAGGCCTTTGTGCTAGGGCACGTGATGCTGTTCTCTTGCCCCTCATGTTTTGTGTTTTCTCCCACCTGCTAGTGCAAGACTTGGTAAAGTAGTGTGGGAGCTTTACAAAAAAGTCCAATGTAATTATTATCTTAAGAGTCTGCTGTTAATGTGTTGTCTGCTTGGAGTGCAGACTCTCCGTTGTATGGATTGAGTTGATCTACAACTATTCTTTTGCACAGTTTTGAGTCTGTCTCTGGTGTGAAATCATAAATGAGAACTCTCAGGCACATATGGACTGTTTGCAGTAATTGATTTTTAATGGGCATTCCAGGAACCAAATGACAGAGTGTTTGGCACGGTGCAAAGTCTTATAATAGGATCTTACTTTCTTGATTGTCCCTCCAGTGAGGATTCCATGTTGGAATAACAAACTGTTGTTACTGGTATATGTAATTAAAAAGCAGTGAGTCTTAGCTTGGGCCATTTAAACAGATCTTACCTCTTTATACCTCTTTGCCTGTCGGAGGTCAAGAGGCAACCAGGAGCTCGTATGCTCTTGCCGTTGCCTCAGAGGAAACAGATGAATTCTTTTCCTCCTCAGTAATAATTTCAGGAAGAAAATGTATCAGGATCAAGTCAGGATAAATGAAGGACAATAATGGATTGAGGTAGCCAGACCCTTAATTTCTGTTTCTGTAAGAAGAGATCCTTTCTTCTTGGGTCTCAACTTCGGTGTCTTCTCAGAGGTACTCCTTCACCTGCTTTCTGCATCCTGGAGTGCTGTCCCACTGCCAGGCTTCCTTTTCTTCAACTACACCGAGGTTAGCTGGAGTCCAGAAGCCCAGGCTCTAAGAACCCACCCAGGCATCTGTGTTTTCATCCCAGCATGCTGGGTGCACATTTACCTGCCTCAGGTCACAGTAGCACAGTATTATCAAGGTTGGAAGAGACCTCATAGATCATCAAGTCCAATCTGTCACCACAGAGCTCAAGGCTAGACCATGGCACCAAGTGCCACGTCCAATCCTGCCTTGAACAGCTCCAGAGTTGGCGACTCCACCACCTCCCTGGGCAGGCCATTCCAGTGGCCAATGACTCTCTCAGTGAAGAACTTTCTCCTCACCTCAAGCCTCAATTTCCCCTGGCGCAGCTTGAGGCTGTGTCCTCTTGTTCTGGTGCTGGCTGCCTGAGAGAAGAGAGCACCCTCCTCCTGGCCACAACCACCCCTCAGGTAGTTGTAGACAGCAATAAGGTCTCCCCTGAGCCTCCTCTTCTCAAGGCTAAACAATCCCAGCTCCCTCAGCCTCTCCTCATAGGGCTTGTGCTCAAGGCCTCTCACCAGCCTCGTTGCCCTTCTCTGGACACGCTAAAGCACCTCAATGTCTTTCTTAAGTTGAGGGGCCCAGAACTGGACACGGTACTCAAGGTGCGGCCTAACCAGTGCAGAGTACAGGGGCAGAATGACCTCCCTGCTCCTGCTGGCCACACCATTCCTGATGCAGGCCAGGATGCCATTGGCCCTCTTGGCCACCTGGGCACACTGCTGGCTCATGTTCAGGCGGGTATCGATCAGCACCCCCAGCTCCCTTTCTGTTTGGCTGCTCTCCAGCCACTCCGACCCCAGCCTGTAGCTCTGCATGGGATTGTTGTGGCCAAAGTGCAGCACCCGGCACTTGGACTTACTGAACGCCATCCCGTTGGAATGGGTCCTTCTACCTGGCCTCTGAAGGTGGCTTTCTTCTGCAGGCAGAAAAGAAGGCATCATCTGACCTGCTACAGGGTGAGGAGAGAAGGGAACAAATTTGTCTCTGTCCTCTCACCAAAGCATTAGAAGAGACTGACTTACTGGTCAGATACAGGTGCAAGTCTTGTATCTTAAGGAAGCCTGTCTCTGCCTCCATCATCTATTGGTCTTTCAAATGGCCAAGGAAGCAGTGGTTCTCTGAAGATACAGACTTGGCTGCTGCTCACATTAGTAGGGAAATTAGGAATGCATTTCAGTCTTCTCTGAACAGTTGGCAGTGATTGTTTTTAGCATTTTCAACAAGCAAGCTGGGTGTCTGTGCTCTAAATGACGTGGTCAGCTACGGCCAATGACTGGAGACTCCAGAACTGCAGTCTGAGTAGTTCTGTCTGTTTCTCATGGAAGAATTTTCCTGTTGGAAAATCAAAGTGTGTCAAAGGGATGAGACATGACTGGGGATCTTTGGTTCTGAAAGACAAGCAGGTTTCAAAGCGTGCCTGCCATACAGAGCTGTCCTTGAACCCTACCTTGTGTCTGTCCAGTCCCATTATTGGCAGAATGCTTTGGGTTAACAGCTGCCCACTGCAAGCTGGCAGCTCAGGAGGCCCCAGGATGTGGGATACAACGGGGTTTACAAGTCCTGCAGCCCTGGGAAACCCTGGTGACTCCAGGTATTTTGGCAGCCTAGGGTCTCTAAGTTCTTGAACCAGGAGCGTGGAAGTCCTAAGAAGTCCATTTCTGTGTCTCCCATGTAATGCTAATTTTGGTTTGATTTTTTTACACTCTTTGTTCCTTTACGGTTATTTCAAAATCAGTCGTGCGGGTTTTTTCCTAATCTGAGCCTTCTCAGATGTTGCACTCAGCAGTCTTGGTTCTTTGTCTACCTGCTGTACCCTGAGGAAGGCTTCTGTAATTGAGTTCTGGGTGAAAACCATCCAAAACAAAAGAAAGACTTCAAGAACCACGTCCCTCGGACACTTGATAGCGCGCGCATTTGTGTGGCGCTCTGCGGGGCGCACTGTTGTTCTGAAGTCACGCGGCAGCGCGACCGGACCTCGTTGTTTCTGAAGGTAGTTCATTTGAGGGTGCTGCAGTGGTTGCTGAGCTAGCTGAGGCCATGCGAGGTGCGGGTTCAGTCTGCTTCTCTGCCAGCTGTTTCCTGTTCATCCTCAGCAAACGTCTGCGTTCTCTAGTTCCCCCTGTTCAAGATGGTGACATGAGCACTAGCCTACGCGACACAAGTTGCCAGCTCAAATGTATTATATATATATATGTGTGTATATATATATTTTATATATACCAATTTATAATACATATATATGTATTGTATATTGATATAGAATATCTATGTTATATGTAAAATATATAATAGAATATATATATATAAATTATATAATGATAAAATGACTCCTCTGTTATGATGATTGGAGTTCTTATTTTCCCTTTTTAAAAACTGTTAGAGTTTCATTTTTTCAAGTCAGGAACCGTGGGGGAACATAACAAAAGCTGAAGATATTTTTGCTCAGCCTTCAGTGTTTGTTCCTGCTCTCGTCTGTTGCAGTCCCTCCCTCTCGCTGGATCATTTAAGGGGAATGTCCTGTGAACTAGATTTGGACTTTTACACGGAGAAAAACTAGCATAATTATAATTATTATATTGAATAATTATAACAATAAGCCAGAAATAATAAATTAATAAATAATACAATGATTATATGATAATTATATATAATGCTCTTTCTGTCTGCATTACGTCTTTATAAACACATGGTTATGAATGTAGGTCTGGGTGATCCTGCTGTGTCAGGGGGATTGGACTAGATGATCTTTGGAGGTCCCTTCCAATCCCTAATGATTCTATAATTCTGTGATTGGACTAGATGATCTTTGGAGGTCCCTTCCAACCCCTAATGATTCTGTGACTCAATGGTTCTATGAATATGTGTGTAAATTGCTTTGCTTTTGCCGTGTTTTGCAGCAGGGTTCCACAAGCCAGTTGTGCAACAACAGATGGTTTGGAAGCACTTGAGCTGGGCATGATTGTCACTAAAATTCTGGTGAAATAAAAACTAAGGGACAAGGAAAAAAAATGTTTGGTGACTTCAAATAAAACGTGGAGCTGTTTGGATCTGTATTGTGAGGATGACGATGGACTGTTCCCAGGAGGGAAGCAAGTACAGAAGTGTCAACAGGACAACCAGGCTGTGCTGTTTGAGCCTGACTAGCAACACCCTTCCTCGCCACTTTTCTGCTACTCCCAGTGTGCCATCCATTTTCACACCAGCTGTGTGCAGTGGCCCACATTCTTGCCCTCAATAGTGGCTGAACCGTTTAGATGTGATGGGCTGATGCTCGTTGCCCTGTCCCAGGCGTTTGTGTGTGGGACTGAAATCTCCTGACGTGGAGACATTTCTCCACAACAGAATCCTGTGATTTGATAATCAAAGATTAATAGAGTATAGGGTGAGCTTTTGAATGTTTTTCATGCTCTAATTACTTAAGAGATGTGAGCTCTGTAGTGCAGCAAGGCAAAGCCAGTTTGATCCCATGCTGAGGTTACGTTGTCAGGTGGGACCGTAAGATGCTGTAGAGTGGCCTTGCAGCAACACCTGCCCCTGCAGTCTCAGTCAGAGGCTGAGCTGGAGCGTTTGTACCCAAACATCCTTTGGGGTTTTTAACTCTTAGGTGGGCGGGTGAGATGCTAGTGTAGTGTCAGTTGGCACGGGGCGCTACGCCAGATACGTGTATTGCGTGGATTTTCACAAGCGCACTGGGTTCTCGTTCTGCTGAAGCTGTTCTTTGTCAGGGACAACTTTATAGCAACCAGTGAGTGCGACAGGAGAAGAAGTGCTTTCACAGAGATGAGCATCTCATGTTTGGTTGGCTGAGAGCTCGGTTTCAAGCAACAAGTCAAAACCACTCAAGGCTTGCCGGCAGCACAGGATCGTGGTGGTACAACTTCACAGTGAGTCTGTTTCCAACAGAAGAGTCATAGAATCATTAGGGATTGGAAGGGACCTTGAGAGATCATCTAGTCCAGTCCCCCTGAAAGAACTTTGTTAGACTTCTGAAACCATGCTCAGACATTCACGTGTGTTTGAATGGGACATACCCTGCAGTTTCTGATGTCCAAGGCAGGTACCTGCTCATGGCCCACAAGTCTCTCCCTTGTTTTTGTAATGAGAAAGTTGGTTCTTGATGACTGCTCATGCTGAAGCTTGTCTGTGCCCCACAGAAGCCTACAGAAATGCCACACTCTGCTTGGGTCACTCCTCATTTACCTTACTTTAACCTGGGCGTTTTGCACGTAGTCTTCTGCTAAGGGGTCATCGCGGAATGGTCTGGGTTGGAAGATCATCTGGTTCCAACCGTCCTGCCATGGGCAGGGTCACGTCTCACTAGACTGGGTTGTCCAGGGCCTCGTCCAACCTGGTCTTGAACACTGCCAGGGAGGAGGCATCCTCACACTCCCTGGAAAACCTGTTTCAGTGTCTCGCTACCCTCCTGGTGAAGAATTTACAGCCGTGCCATTGCCTTCCTGACGGGCATGTCAGAGGGACTTGTGAAAAGCAAAGTGACTGAAACCGCTGTTGATCCAGGCTTGGGCCTTTCTGCTGGTGGATGCTACTCTAGAGCAGGAGGGGAGAGAGAGAGATACTCTCTGTGCAAGTACTGGGTGTTTCTTGGCGTGAAGTGCCTCACGGGGAGGGAACCCTTCTCAGGAAAGGCCTGAGTCTTTGGAGTCTGGTTCGGATGTTGTTGCATAACAATTACAGAAGCTTAAGGGGCTCTGGAGCATCGATGCCTCAGATGGAATAGATGTTGCTGTCGTACAGACACCTGATGAAATAATGAAGTGTGTTACAATGTGCATGTGAAGGGCCACCTGAAAGTGCTGCATGACTACTTCCCCTTTTCGTGGTGGGTGTGGAATTCTTCCGTGGTGGCCTCCCAGTGTGGTTCCTTTCTTTACAAAAAGAAAACGATGACCTGCAGCTTCCATCTGCAGGATCGCTTTGCACCGTCAGTGCGCGGCTTTTACGTTGGTGACAACATGTTCAAGGTGTGACCCAAAGCGTTTCTCTTTCGCTCGGCATGCACTCACACACATGCACATGGACACACAGGCACACAGACACATGCAGGCACATAGACACACACATACATACATACACATGCAGACAGACACGCGTGCACACAGACACGCATGCACACACACACGCACACAGACATGCATACACACAGACATAGACATACACACAGAAACACATGCAGACAGACGTGCATGCAGACAGACATGCATGCACACGGACCCACATGCACACAGGCAGACACATGCACACGGATCTGCATGCACACAGACACACACATGCACGTGGACACACACGCACACAGACACACACATGCACACGGATCCGCATGCACACAGACACACACATGCACATGGACCCGCATGCACACAGACACACACATGCACACAGACCCGCATGCACATGGACCTGCATGCATACAGACACACACATGCACATAGACATACACTTGCACACAGACATGCACGCACACAGACACACACATGCACATGGACCCGCATGCACACGGACCCACATGCACATGGACATGCACGCACACAGACATGCATGCACATAGACACGTGCACACAGACATGCATGCACACAGACACACATGCACATGGACACGCATGCAGACAGACACGTGTGCACACAGACACGCATGCACACAGACACACACATGCACACGGACACACAGGCACACGGACCTGCATGCACACAGACACACACATACACATGGACACACATGCACACAGACACATACATGCACATGGACCTGCATGCACATAGACACACACATACACATGGACACACACGCACACAGACCCGCATGCACACGGGCATACACATACACATGGAATCACACGGACACAGACACGCATGCACATGGGCACACACATGCAAACAGACACGTGTGCACACAGACACACAGACACACATGCACACAGGCACACAGACCTGCATGCACACAGACACACACATGCAGACAGACACGCGTGCACACAGACACATACGTGCACGTGGACCCGCATGCACACAGACACACACATACACATGGACACACACGCACACAGACACGCATGCACATGGGCACACACATGCAAACAGACACGTGTGCACACAGACACACATGCACACAGGCACACAGACCTGCATGCACACAGACACACACATGCAGACAGACACGCGTGCACACAGACACATACGTGCACGTGGACCCGCATGCACACAGACACACACATACACATGGACACACACGCACACAGACTCGCATGCACGCGGACACGCACATACACATGGACACACACTCACACAGACACACATGCACACGGGCACACATGCACAGTTGTGCTCTCTATCTCAGAGCCCCAGCAGGCACGTTGCATGACCGTCTAGAAGAGAAACGTGGCATTTGGGTCAGAGTTTCCTCTTCAGACTGCCTGCAGCGTGCCATGGCTTATTGCCGTATGCGAGAACGGGCCTTCACATGCTAGTGAAGTGAAGTGCAGGTAGCTACATGCTCATCATAAAACTCTTGTGTTTCAAGAGTTTTATGATGAAACCCTAAGAGACAGAGGAGCTCTGCTTTTCTGGTCGTGGTTAATTATGTCACAGGTGATGGTCTCCCGTGATGTGGACGTATAACTGAGACATTCCGTGTGTGCTGGGTGCTGGGTCCTTCTCCGAAGGCATTTGTTTAACAGGAAAAAGCCCCCCTAAGTTCATGTCACGTTCAGGAAGAGGTTAACACCTGCCTGTCTAATCCATAGTTTTCCAGTATTCCAGTGCGTTGAGGAGCCCCACTGCTGCTGGTTCTAGCTCATAAACAGCTAAACAGTGCTTGACATTTAAAGGGCTTTTCTGTTGTGCACTTGTATAGTCAAGAGTAATTCTAATCCTATTAAAGATATTATGTCATGGAGGCGTGCGCTGGGGGGGAAGGCTGCTGCTAACTGGCCCGATGGCAAGCGGAGGGGAGGGGCGAGCGGGAGGGTGGATTTATTACTCGATAGTTAGGTCAGGGATTTCTGTGGGAAATGCCCAGTGGTTGCAGTTGCTGATGATTTCACGGCAACAGCAGTGAAACACGGAGCGCGCTCCGATAGCTGGTTACTGAATGAGATACTGCAAATGGGTAGAAAGGAAAAAGGCAGCGCGTGAGCGAGAGTGAGAGAGACACAGAGAGGGAAGCCGAGAGCGAGGAAAGTGCTCTGGCTCGAGGAGAGGCTCCCAGGTGTACCGCAGGAACGGTTCTGGAAATGGATGCGAGGACCATCTGCTGCCTGTAGATTAGGGGGCTGTAGCCTAGGAGCGGAGGAAAAGAGCTTATGGCTCCTTTAAATAAAAATCAAAGTTCTGCATAACTGATTCATCAAGATAAACCATGAGTGTGCTCTTGCATGGCATATTAATGTTCAAATGCATGCTGCAGATAGAGTACAGGCTACAGTGCTCTAAGAACCAGAACCAACAGCGATGCAGTGAATAAATTCTGCAGTGATTATCTGATTTATATACGAGGGGAAAGAGAAGCGAAACCCAGCCCGCTCGTATCGCGCTGTGGCGTTTGCAAGGCTCTGCGTTTAATGCCGAGCGATGCTATACATTAGATCTGACAACTGTGAAAAGAGAGATCATGGAGAAGTCAAGTAGTGAGGATTCTTCAATTCACCGGAGTCCATCTTTGGATAGCAAAGACTCAGATTTTGCTAAACCTTCTACCTCAGGGAGGCAATTTGGTCGAGGTTTTACTGCTGGAGCTTTCTATGGTACAACTGGATCACGCGCACAGACCCACACTGGGGTCGGAACTGGGACCGGCGTTGGGACTGGGACTGGCGTAAAAAGTGACAAGTACAGTGCACCCAAAGGCAGCAAATACGTGGTCTTTTACCTGGATCTATCCTTTGTTTTCCTTTTAGAATTTAAGAAGTGCAACATGGCAAGAGGCTGCCTGTGTTGTTTGAAATACATGATGTTCCTTTTCAATTTAATATTTTGGGTGAGTACTGCCTTTTCGGTTGCCCTCGTTTGTCAGTGTGTGCTGTGCTGCTGCAGTCTGTGTGCAGCGCATCTGTGAAGCAGTACAGCAAGTTCCCTCCTCTCCTGCCTCTCTCCTACCTGCTCGGAATATTGTCAGTGTTAAACCGTGTGTCCGTTGGGAAAATGAACGTGCGTTCTGTACTCTGATTGCCACCTGCTTATTGCAGTTTGGCCACTAATTTTTCAAACTTACTGGTCTAACAATGTGTTTTGCACTGGGTTATCTAAGAGGGGCAGGATCATTGCCCTTTAAGGAAGAGCAGAATTACTGTAGCATTAAAATCCTGCAGTGGCAGGGCTTTTGCGTTCGGTTGGAGTAGCCTGTGTTGCCTTAAGCAGCAGGTTTATTGAAATTTTAACCACATTCTCATTGTCGTAATAAATCTCTTTTGCTTTTTGTAAACTTCACTTGACAAACTGGTTTTTTATTTGAAGGAAGTTCTGTCCCACGTCTTCAGTTAAAAGCAATAAATCATGTGAGTTCTAACCTCTAAAGGTATCGGTGTAAATGTGAGATATCACCGCGGTGGTGAGCGAGCCGGGGTTCGCTTTCAGCTGCAGTTGTCCGCGGTGGTGGTGGAGTTGAATGCATGCACTTGCTTCTGAGGGATCAACATTGATTTTCCTCCATCAGCCCAGAAGCTTGAGGACTTGTAACGATGCCACAGCAAGCCAGTTAAAAGCATAATGGCTACTTCGAGCAAAGTGTTGTCGCATACGAGGGAGGGGGGAAAAGTTAAGTCATCTGGCAGCTGGGCATCCTTGAGGGAAGAGTGTTGTGGAGGAGATCACAGGCTAATTGAAATACTGAGTGTGTGTGAACACAGCCCAATATGGAATGGTTTGCTTAGTTTGAAACGGAAGGTCACTGCTTTCCTGATGACTGAACAGCTTGGGCACATGAAAAAAAAATCATATGTGGTTGTGATCCAAAAATACACATTATACTTCATAAATAAATGAAAACAGCACCTGGATTTATTTTGGATAAAGGAGCCTTAATAGTCTGGTTGGAACAACTGCCTCTGGTGTAGAGATATCACTGTTTGAATTAGGAGTCTTACTAGCAGCTTCTCTGTTTCTCTTGACCCACTTACTGAAATAACCTCTAAGAGCAAGAGTTAATGGGGGATTTGGTTCAGTGCTGAAACACTCGTGCAGCAGTGAGCTTTTATTGGGAACGGACTGAAATGCTCCCACAGTCGCTGAGCTTGTGGGAGTCCTAACAAAATAAAAAGGTAGGACTGGCTGCTCTAGAACGACTGATCAAAGTCCATTTGTGATTCTAAAGATCTGTGTTCTTTTCTGTGCACAAACCCTGCCAGATAGTTGGCATCAGTGTTCCTGGAACAAATCACTTTGAACACAGCAGGTTTATCTCAGACTGGCTCTTTGACCCACAGCTGCTTTACTGAGACACCTGGGCAGTAGTTTGCGTATGTGCTGTACGTGGTGATGAGTTTTGAAACAGCTGTTTTGTGATACCTTTACTCACGTCCTCTGTAACCAGTCAGTAGGTATCTCTTCTCCCTCACGCCCTTAGATGCAGTATGCTAATTTGCTTTTATCTCCTTCCTAAGCAGCAATTTTCTTGACCCCACATCAGGCCCTCAGAGTCCATTTTTCCATTCCTTGAACTCGCAAAGACATTTCAGACTTCAGCTGCATGCTCATCTCTCTGCTCAGCTCCCAGTAGACTTCTGTACCAACACATTGCTTCTTCGCTTAAAACTAGCCTACCATCTGGAGCAGCTCTCTACTGCTGTGTGCTTCTCCAGCTCTTACCTCCTAATCCCCGTTGCACCCTCCCCTCATGCCTTTTGTTGTCAGGCTTACGCTGCTTCTCTTTCTGCTGTTAATTTTTGTCCCCGCTCCTCAGTGTCTAATGTCCTAGAAGTGTTTTTTTGTACGAACCGGGCTTCGCTGAATGAAAGCGATACCCTGGAACGGTGGCTCTGGGAGCTTACAGAAGAATGTGAGATGTCAGGTACTCTTCAAAGTAGGTTACAGCAGACACCCCATCCACCAGCCTGGTTTCAATTGTTAACAAGTCCTCTCTTTCTTCACTGTAGCTGGCTTCTACTCAGTTTTGCAGGCTACTCTTGATGATCCCTTGCAGAGGGCCACGTTCCTACATCCTTATGTTTTGGGACCAGGCTGCTCTGTTGTAATTCAGACTAATAACTTTATAGTATCTCGTTACTCATGGAAACACAAGCCAGACTGAACCATGCTTTGGGCAGGTGTAGCTTGCCACCTCTGGCTTTGTACTGGGAACCTGTATTCGTTCTGCTGCAGCTCTGTGACAGGGTTTGGATGTTGGGCTCTGCATGTGCTCCTTGCTAACTAGTTTTTTCCACTCCCAGGCTTGCCTGTTGTCTCTCTTCCAAAGAAACGCAGCTCCAAAAGGATGAAGTTGTGTCCTACTCTTGAGCAGTGACTCTCCTCTTTGGCAACTCGAGCAATTTAGTTTTAAAAAGAGAAGACTCATTTTTAAGCGTGAAATTTTCTGAACCCGTCATTCCACGCGCAGTGAGACCTCAGGGCTTCAGAGACAAGGAGACCATTTCCACACGGTTACTTCCTGTCAGAGCCAAGAAGCAATTTGCTTGGGTTTGGGGTTTTTTTTCTTATATACAAGAACCAACTGAGGCAGCTGGAAACAGCAGTGGAAAAACTGTGTTTCAGGAGTCTTTGAACAGATGCTCGTGCAAGAGCTGTACAGCTGCAGTAGGTGATCCAGCTGGCTCGTGTGCTTGCCACAGAGCTGCATTGTTTTGAGCCTGCAGGCACAAAAAGCCCATCTCATGGGAAATGCTGTTCTACCACAGTAGAATGGTGTTTCTGGGATGCTTCCCCAGAAAATGAAGTCCGGTGGTATCCTCTGGCACGCCAGAATGGTGGGCATGATTGCCTTGAATGAGTCTCATTGTTGGCCCAGAGAAGGAAGTTCTTCTATAGAAAAGGAGGAATCTTCTCCCAGTACTTGTTTCTTGACACAGAGAAAAGGACTGGGGTCTAACCTGTCTCTTTCAGATGAAGGGATGTCTCTTTCATGGGGATAGGCTGAGGGAGCTGGGTCTCTTTAGCTTGGAGAAAAGGAGACGGAGGGGTGTTTATAAATATTTGGAGGATGGGTGTCAGGAGGATGGAGCCAGGCTCTTCTCAGTGTTGTCTATTAATAGGACAAGAGGCAAAGGGTGTGAGCTGGAACACAGGAGGTTCCACATAAATATGAGAAGGAACTTCTTCACAGAGAGGGTGACAGAGCACTGGAACAGGCTGCCCAGGGGGGTTGTGGAGTCTCCTTCTCTGGAGATGTTCAAGACCCACTTGGATGTGTTCCCGTGTGACTTGGCCTAGGTGATCCTGCTGTGGCAGGGGATAGGACTGGGTGATCTTTGGAGGTCCCTTCCAATCCCTGATGTTCCGTGGTTCTGTGGTACTCCTTCAGCTTGGCAGACAGAGCAAATCTATTTGAAGAGCAATTACATGTGTATATTCCACACACCATTTTGTAACAGAGGTGGCATTTAGTGTGTTTTAAAGCCCCACATCTGCGTGCACGTGTGTGTTTGAAGGTGATGGGAAAGTGCAGTGGTGGAAACACGCTGTCACTTTGCTCACTGTGATAAAGAGATGATTTACTGTCCTGGCCCGGGGAGAGCTCAGTGTGAATTAGATTCATGACAAAAAACCCACACAAATGAAAAACCAGTAGCATGTGTGTTAGTTAATGAGAAAGGACCACATATGGGTTCTGCAAACTAAGCTGATCTCAGTGGGGCTCACTGGTAAGTTGAAGCATGAGGTGTTGCCCCACCATATCACTGAGAGCTTCAGGTATTTCTCTGTGGTCCTCTCATTCTTAGCAGTTGTTCTTGGCCATCTGGCATTGCTTTCTTTTAGAGATTAGGGGAGTCTGAGCTGAGGGTTAAGGGAGCTTATAGTATTTAATTGTGTGGCTCGGATGATGATTTACACGGAATTCATCCTAAGTGCATAATATGTTTTGCAAAGGAACTGGGCAGCTACAAATGTGAGTGGATTTAATTTGCTTTCAACAATATTTATGTGCAGACATATGGAGGTTGCAAAGTAGCCGCTGTAGCTCTGCAGAAGAAATAAAATATTGATTTTTGGTTCTACAAATCGCAAATGAATTGTCAGGAAAGGTAATTCCCAAACAGAAACTTGTCCCTGTCTTTCTAGAGCAGATTTAACTTCATTGTTTTGATAGAGAAAAGGTTTATGCTGGTTATTTTCACAAAACTTACCAGAAAATCTCTCTGACTGTAGCATGGAAATGTCTGCTAAAGAAAAGTGGAGTCATGAAGACACTTCATGTGGTTTATTTGTTGAATTTTTTAAACTTACAAAAAAAAGTATTATTCTGATATTCCTATCAGAATAATATTCTATTATTCTATAATCTTCTATAATTCTGATAGGAATAATACCTCTTCAGTAATGGCATAATGATTACCTGTTCATTAATGGCATTGTGATAAGCAGCAGTTGCCATTAATCTAAGTATAATGGAGTAAGAATTGTAAATTCAGTTATTTAATACTTCATTTTGAAGTAAATTTGATAATAGGTTGGGAGCATTTTCCTTTCTGAAACGCTTAAGGCCAGAAGAGAAGAGATGAGCTGGACACTTCCCGTTCCAGGAGTGACAGCAACAAGTCAAATGCAGCAAATGTCTCACTAATACTCAGTTGCTAAAACAATGGATAAAGACCGTAGCTCCTGAAGAGTGTTTGACTTCATTAAGTTTTTGCCTAATTTAATCTTTTAGGAGAAGTCATGGATAGTTTTTCCTGTGCACTGAAGGCAGTGCTATGTGTTTGTCAGTGACCCTGGAGCCAGCTACAACAGCCACACAGGGCATTCTCCCTGAAGTCTCAGATCAGACTAGAGTGGGGGGCTGCCCATCCGATGGCTCCGGTGGCCGTCAGAGCTGTTGGCTCTGCAAACCAGCTAAGAATTGTAGAGGGGTTTAGGTAAGGTAATCTTTACTTATTTGGACTAGACTGGAGCATCTACTCTTTAGTTTGAAGGACAAAGCTCCATGGCTTAACTGGTTGGACAGGCAGTTACATCTCATGAAGGGACATGTCCCCATGCATAACCAGAAGTTAATCCAGGAGGTGTGAGAAGGGTGGACAATTTGTCCACCTGAAATGAGAACAAACTGAGAACCACGGACCCCTTAGAAGAGGAAACATCCAGAGTCTCCCTTTTCGTTGTCCTCCCCCTCGCTGCGTTAGCTGACAGCCTGGGGAGTAGTGGCAGGGGGGGCACGAGCGGCCCTGGGATGCTTCTCTCTTGACGTAACAGCGATGGTTCCTTTGTCGTATTTTGACTCCATGAGCCAGCTCTGCAGTGACAGTGGCAGTACAAGCCCATGAAAGTAAAACTACTCAAGACCAACCAACCGTACAGCCCCCCCCGCCCCAAACAAAGGAAACAAGACAGTGAAGTCTGAAAAAAGCTGAGTTATTTTCAGTCACATTAGCAGAAAGAATTCAGTTTTTAGTAGAGATCCAGTGAGCTCTGCAAAAGATCCCTGCTTCTGGTTTTAGTTTCCCTTCCGAGTGGCACAGCACTGGTGGTGTGCTCGTGCAAACATGCCCTCACAGAGGAAGGACCACTGGATGCACGTTTAACTTGCCAGGGTTCTGGCTGGCAGGAGCAGGAAAAGCAGTGCTTGGTCCAGGCGGTGTGGTATGCTAATGCATGTGATGGAAATGAAGCCCAATTAAAAACCTGTGCAATGGCATTAGAGAGATACTCAAGTATTATTCGAGGCCTGAAACCATTTTTAATTTAAATTTTAATGACCTCATTAATGTCTACAAATATTTGAGGGGTGGGTGTCAGGAGGATGGAGCCAGGCTCTTCTCAATGTCATCTTGTGATAGGGTGAGGGGCAGTGGGTGTCAGCTGGAACACAGAAGGTTCCACATCAACCTGAGAAGGAACTTCTTCCCAGTGAGGGTGACGGAGCACTGGGAGGGGCTGCCCAGGGGGGTTGTGGAATCTCCCTCACTGGAGATGTTCAAGACCCGACTGGATAGGTTCCTGTGTGACTTGGTCTAGGTGATCCTGTTGGGGCAGGGGGATTGGACTGGGTGATCTTTCAAGGTCCCTTCCAATCCCTAATGATTCTGTGATCCTGTAAAATAGTTGAGGTTTGCTTCAGAGCTGAGTTAGACCGGCTGATCCGCGTGGTGAGGGTCTGAGGGTCTCAGCTGTTTCAGCCTGGTAAGGAAGACCTCCAGTGTGGCCTTTTTCACAGTGTTCCTCTCACTGACTGCTCTCCCCTGACACCGTGTTGTGTTGGGGTGGCTTTATGTCTCAGTCTGGGTTCGTTTCTTACAGTTGTTCTTCCTTTCATTGGTGGAAACGCTTTCACTCTCGCTGCAGGTAGGCGTGAGAGTCATTTGTGTGTGTTGTTCTGGATGGAACATGAGTTGATTTACGACTCAAAAACACTTGTTCTCACGTGTCTTCTATAATGTAGCCTGCTGGATGTGGTGTAATTGTTTGTATGTGAGGAGTTTACAGTCACTGAAATGGAGAATCGGAATAAGGATCCCAAACTGGAAAACAAATCACTCCCCTGCAGCCCTTCCAGTGCCTCGGCGCTCCCTGAGTTAAATCTTTCACTAAACTTATGACTCAGGTTCTAGTCCTCGTGTCTTCTGGCTGTGCAGCCTTAGGCAAACGTCTTCAGCCTTCTTTGCCTCAACTCCTGTAACTTTTAAAACCAATGTTGATACCAGCTGTTATAAAGCAGTGGTTATAATCATGGTTCTACAGTTATTGTTAATTTCAAATAGCCTAGACTCTACAACGCTTCTGACCTACCTCTGGAGTCCTAGACCCGTGTGAAACATTTCAATAAGCTGCTTCCCTGGCCCTTGGCATGACTGCTCCCTCTTTGTCTGTTCCTGCTGCCTTCCAGGTAGGTCTGCAACAAGCTGGTTCACTCTGCTCCCTCGCGTGAGTAGAGACTGAGCTTGTAACCCCGTTACCTGTTGTTGATCGGAGGAGGCATCTAATTTGGTTATTTAAGTGCTGCTGACACGGAGCCAGAGCTGAGCAGAAAAGATGACAGGATGCAGTCTAACTTTGGAAAGTCAAATTCAGTTCGTTGAGGTTTTGTTGTCCATAAAGTGAGGCAGTTTCCAAGGGGCAGCCAAGCTGACACACGGGATGTAGTAGCCTGCACTTAGCACTTACTCCCTGCTTATCCCATATAATTTCTAACGTTATCAACCTTTCAGCAACTCGTGGAAACTGTGACTAAAGGAGGAATTCTGCTGGGTGTCTTGGGCTTCTGCTTTAAATGTCTTGCAGAAATAAACAAGCCCCACCTTCCAAACAGAGTAAAGAAACCCAGTTTGACTGGAGATGTGATATTGAATGGTGGATCTTTGCTGAACTTGTTGGGGCTTTGCCACATAAAACTTAATCATTTTAATATCGCTGCACAGAAATGACTGCGGGCACTGAACTCGGAGCAATCTCACAACTTGCTGCACAAATGAGCTTTAAATCAACTCAGATCAGATTCAGCTCAGTCCCTTGCTGCTTAGGAGCAACTTAAATTGCTCCGCTCGTTCAGCAGAGATAATTGAACTTCCAAGTGTTTGGAAATGTGACGATTGGGCTGATTGTTCTTTCCTCCCGCGTGTCTTGAGCTGGGCCAGAGTTCACACAGCCGTCCAAACCTTTTTCATCTGGCTGCTCCACCCGATTGTGAATATTCTTGGGACCTGCTGCCAGTTAGAATTTTAAGTCATCTGCAGCTTTGCTGCAGTAGTGTCTTGGTTGCCACCATGGCAAATAGCTCTGTTGCTGCTCAGCTCATGCAGGTGGGGCTCGGTGTTCTACAGGGTCGCGGTGTGCCGGACAGTTTTGGTCACTGCCCTTAGCCAAGGCACAGCCAAGTCCCTGCAGTCTTGGGTAACCAGTCGCGATTCCATGTTCACATGCTGCCAGAGCCTCAGTGCTGCCTGGGACCTGGACGTCCCCTGGGCAGGGGCTGCAAGCTGAAGCACAGAGGGACTGTCTTGCTATTTCTTCTTTGCCTCCTCCTCGAGTTTGCTGTATTTCTGTTGTTAAATGAAGTAAAGAGGATTTCCTTTTCAGACACAAAAGAATGAGGTGTGCACGTGCCACTCTCTTTTAGCAGGGAAGGAACTCTTTACCCACAGATCCTTACTGAGTCTCATGAGTCCTCCCTGCAAAGTGGACTTGGTGTTCCTGGCTTTTTGCTCTCCTCTGACTCCTGGGAATCAAAGTCTCTTGTGCTGGTCCTACGCGTCGCACCATGGATGTGCAGATTTGAAAGTCCGTGAAACTAGTGTCCGTGTGTGTTTTTTCCCGTGCTACAGTGGCAGGTCACACGGCGTCACAGACTGAATCTGTGTCTTTTGCATTCCTTTTGTGAATGTCCCCATACCTCTGTGTGTGTTCTGCTGCTGAGTTGTCACCACTGCTGTAGGTGCAGCCTGCAGATCTGCAGTAGGAAACGATCACGTTCCTGCTGATTCTGAAAAGTGTGCGACATGTGTTGAGAGTTACCGCAAAGCACTGAGACCAGCAGAAAGTGGTGGTGGGCTAGTAATTTGTTACAGATTTAGTCATTCCTGAGTCTGTAAGTCGTTCTGACTGATAAGAAGGAGATTGTTCATACCAAAACAAGTAGGCTTGCATGCTTTGTTTGGGTTCTGTCTTTTCAGTAAAGAAGACTGAAGCAAGACAGTCGTGAGCTATGGATGAAGAGAAGATTATGAACAGATGACTATAAGCTGCAGGGGTTCATCAGCTTAATCAATTACAGGTCATTAGCAGAGGTGCTTTAGTTGCTCGCGTGCCCTTTTCTGCCGTGCTGCACGTGTGGTACGAAGCGTGTCAGCTTGCACCAGGCGCTTTGCTCTGTAAAGTGAGGTCTGCAGTGGTCACCAGCAGGAGCAGTTAACTTGGAGCGCTTCTGTCCGATAGGATGATCTCTGCGCGCTGCAGCATGACCTTGCTGCCTCTGAAATGGTGCAGGAATGAAATGAGGAAGAAAAGGCCCTGCTCTGTTCAGTCAAGTCTTCTTGTGTAATTTGCTGTCTTGGAGAACTGCAGGTCGCTGCAAGGGCTACCTCTGGATCAGCAGTTTGTTCTGTTGGGCTTCTTGATGGCTGTGTCACGCGTGCCTTCCTTTAAATAATGCTGCTGAACACTTGCCTTCTGTTAGTAGCTGCGTCTCTGCGAGTAGTGTGGGGGTTCTTCACAAGACTCTTGTCTTCCTCCATGTTGCTTTGGAGTGGTTCCATCCCGTTGTGATCCTAAGCAGAGAGGAGAGCTGTCTGCCAAGGATTGCAATTCTCTAATGTAAACATCTCATTTTGTCTCATTTACAGTAGTTTTAAAATAAATTGGTGGCCAAGAATCTTATTGTCCTGGACTCCTCTTTCCCCTCTCCAGCCCCCCTTTCTTCCACTTAGTCTAGTCTTTTCTTCTGCAGTGTCCTCTGCATGCAAAGACACAATCAGTTAGGAAAACCCCCCACTTTCTGTTCTCAATTGCTCTTTCCTTCGAGTTTTGATTGCTCTGTCATTTCCATTTTCACTGCTTTAAGACATTGACAGGACATCTGCTTCGACAAACCCAGAGTGCCTTAGGACCCCTGAATATATTTATCCTCTTGACACCCTGTAAACGTGGGCCAGGCTTTTATCCCTCCAATATGGGTGGAAAGTGGCGCCACAAGACCACAGCCAACGTCTGCAGTGGAGCACAGAGCAGAGGGCTGAGAGCTGCTGGAGACCAGTACTGGCAAGTGCACAAGCAGTGCAGCTCAGCTTGGGTAGGCTTGTGTCCAGCTCTGCCTGCCGCTGTCTCGAGCTCCCAAATCCTCCCGCTCACTAACTGGAGCTTGGGTGTCTTTGCAGCGGTCTTCCCTGCACTTTCGTTTCCAGATTAGCTGGGACAGGGACAGCTTAAATCTGTCTATATCCACGGCGTAGATGTGTCCTACTAAGAGACTTGTACAAAGTTAAACTGAAATTTAATCTGGAGCTCTAAAGCCCATGGTAAGTGTCTTAAGCAACAGGCCATCTGTTACGTGCCCTGCCCTGTGAGCGACTCGATGCGGGCAGGCCACCTCCGAACCCTGCATGCTTGTGCAGCGTGGTCCCTAGGCGCAGAACTTGACTTCAGATTTAGGACCTGTAGACCATCCTTTTATTTAGCTGTGTCCTCCAGAGGTTTAGCATGTCACTGACTTCCATAAGCACCTAGAAGAGTGGAAGTTTGCTCATGGCAACAGATACAAACCTAGAACTCTCCACCACCTTCACGGTGTCGCTAAGACAACTGCAGTTCTCCTCTTGAGATTGTCACCCAGCCTCTCTTTGCTCTGTCTACGGCAGTATGCTTCAGCGCCGCCGGTCCGCCTGATAAAATAATGCCATAAACAACAAAGAAAGAAACGACCGTCATGTCTAACACGTAGAGAATCATAGAATCATAGAATCATTACGGATCGGAAGGGACCTCGAAAGATCCTCTAGTCCAATCTGCCTGCAACAGCAGGATCACCTAAACCAAGTCACACAGGAACCTGTCCAGTTGGGTCTTGAATATCTCCAGTGAGGGAGACTCCACAACCCCCCTGGGCAGCCTGTTCCAGTGCTCCGTCACCCTCATAGAAGGTAGAGATGAGAAGACAAAAACGTTTGCTGTCACGTGTCTGGCAGTGAGAGCTCTCGTTCCTTTCCGTAGTCCTTCAAGCTGTCTTCTACTGCCAAAGCGACGTGTGCTCCAATAGCTTTTCAGCCAAGGACCGTAAAACAAGCTCTGGTGGGATCTTTTTCCCATGGTCAGCATCTGGGAGGGTGTTTGCTTTATGTCTTTCAGTGCAACACTGGTTTTATGTCTTAAGGGGATGTGTCTTAGGATGCAGACAGCTCGTGCTGTCTTCGATCCTGGTCACTTCTGCATTTGTTTAGCCCTTCCTGAGGTGTTACCAAGTCTGCTTATACAAGTGTCCCCTGGAGGTAGTGCTGAGTGTGACCTTGGTGTGATGGAGCATTTTGTTACTTTGGCAGACTGGCATCACATTTTCCTAAGACTTTTAACTCTTTCTTTCCTCTTTTATGTAGACATGGAGGCCAGTACTGTTGATGGATTTCATCCTTGTTTTGTTTCTCAGCCTGTGCTTCCATTTACAGTATAACTGGAATAAATAGTTCTTGTGCTTCAGGATTTATTAGATGTTAGTGGCAAGGTTTCTGTCACCCTTCTGAGAACATTTCAATGGACGATCCAAATGATCTGTAGTGGAGCTATAAGTGAAGGCACTTAGGACAACTATGTTTGACTTCTAGTGGGTGGATTTATCTCCATGATAAATGGAGAACTGGATGTATTGGATCAGACTAAAAGTTTGTGAATCCTGTCAACCAAAGGAGTTGAACCAATCCGTGGAACATCTTGGAGCTGTTCATCCTATTCCCTTCCTAAACTGTCTGGTAGTGAGCTGACTTGTTTGATTATGCAGTCCATGAAAAGCCACTTCCTTCTAGGCTTGTTGCTTGAGAATTTCAGCAAGTGCTGACGCAGTCTGAAAACCTGCGAGCTGTCCTCCGTTCTGCTTGGCATTCTTCGTTTTATTTCTGGAATTGGAAGCAAACTCAGATAAATTCTAATTTCAAATGAATTTGCTGTGCAAGTAGCACGTGGTAGTGCTTACCATAGCGTGGGTTTGGATCATACAGTGGAGGGCAAATTCAGGGTTGGTAGGAATCTCTAGAGAGCGTCTGGTCTAACCTTCTGTTGAAGCAAGGCCTTTGATTATGTTACCCAAGACCCCATGAAGTATCTATACTTGAGTGATGAGATGCCATCATTTCTCTGGTNTGTCCTTCTTGAACTGTGGAGCCCAGAACTGGACACAACACTCCAGGTGTGGTCTCACCAGGGCAGAGTAGAGGGGGAGAAGAACCCCTCTTGATCTGCTAACCACCCCCTTCTGATCCACCCCAAGATGCTGTTGGCCCTCTTGGCCACAAGACCATTCCAATGTTTAATTGCTCGTAGTTGATGGAATTTGTGCCCAGATTTTCTTACAGCCACACCAGGATTTTCCCTGAAGCAGCCAGTGTCTGCGCCTGTCTTGGTGCCACGCTGTTGGAGTGTCTTCGAGCTTCTTAAGCTGGGAGGACCAANAGATGCTGTTGGCCCTCTTGGCCACAAGACCATTCCAATGTTTAATTGCTCGTAGTTGATGGAATTTGTGCCCAGATTTTCTTACAGCCACACCAGGATTTTCCCTGAAGCAGCCAGTGTCTGCGCCTGTCTTGGTGCCACGCTGTTGGAGTGTCTTCGAGCTTCTTAAGCTGGGAGGACCAAACCTGGATGCACTAGTCCCCCTGTGGTCTCACAAGTGCTGAGCAGAGCGGAGTGTTCAGATCCCTCGGTCAGCCGCGTTTAGCCTGGCCAATGCAGCTTGGGGCTGGACGTCAGTGCTGCTAGAAACGCCGTCCTGGTCTGTTGTGGTGCCGCTTTTAACATCAAGGTAGAGCAGCAGCACGTGCAGCGCTCTCTGTAGAGGTGTAAAAGCTTTCTTAGGAGCACAGAAACGGTTTCTTGCCTCCTGTTGAGCATTTACATCGCTGCAATTAAACACTTTCATCCTTTTATTTTCCCCTCCACGAGTGGATCCAACCGCCTTCCCCTGTATCCTCCCCTGAAGTGCATCTTTGAGCCGCAGTTCTCGTAACCCATCCCGCAGCCGTGCCACTGCAAGTCATCTTTGGCTTTAAACTCCATCCAGCTCGAACGCACGGTCGGTGCAAGTGCTGACAAGACCAAGAGCATTGATCTTATCGCTCCCCATCCCAGGCGCCGCGGTGTGGGATCGTGTTCTCCGGTACGTGTATTGATTTTACGCATTGCTGTACGTGTCGCCCTGCTCCGTGTTGTTTATTGGGGCTGCCGACTGCTTTTTCACTTCCACGGTGTTTTTCACTCCTGGTCTGATCAGGGCTGCTGCAGTCCAGCTGGCGCTCGTGCTCCTGTGGTGTTTAGCCTCATTAGCAGAGCGCGCATCTCAGAGTCACAGTATCACAGTATCACAGTAT
>VXBP01006776.1:880-113893 GCA_013400115.1 Rhinopomastus cyanomelas | reverse complement strand
GCCACAAGACCACAGCCAACGTCTGCAGTGGAGCACAGAGCAGAGGGCTGAGAGCTGCTGGAGACCAGTACTGGCAAGTGCACAAGCAGTGCAGCTCAGCTTGGGTAGGCTTGTGTCCAGCTCTGCCTGCCGCTGTCTCGAGCTCCCAAATCCTCCCGCTCACTAACTGGAGCTTGGGTGTCTTTGCAGCGGTCTTCCCTGCACTTTCGTTTCCAGATTAGCTGGGACAGGGACAGCTTAAATCTGTCTATATCCACGGCGTAGATGTGTCCTACTAAGAGACTTGTACAAAGTTAAACTGAAATTTAATCTGGAGCTCTAAAGCCCATGGTAAGTGTCTTAAGCAACAGGCCATCTGTTACGTGCCCTGCCCTGTGAGCGACTCGATGCAGGCAGGCCACCTCCGAACCCTGCGTGCTTGTGCAGCGTGGTCCCTAGGCGCAGAACTTGACTTCAGATTTAGGACCTGTAGACCATCCTTTTATTTAGCTGTGTCCTCCAGAGGTTTAGCATGTCACTGACTTCCATAAGCACCTAGAAGAGTGGAAGTTTGCTCATGGCAACAGATACAAACCTAGAACTCTCCACCACCTTCACGGTGTCGCTAAGACAACTGCAGTTCTCCTCTTGAGATTGTCACCCAGCCTCTCTTTGCTCTGTCTACGGCAGTATGCTTCAGCGCCGCCGGTCCGCCTGATAAAATAATGCCATAAACAACAAAGAAAGAAACGACCGTCATGTCTAACACGTAGAGAATCATAGAATCATAGAATCATTACGGATCGGAAGGGACCTCGAAAGATCCTCTAGTCCAATCTGCCTGCAACAGCAGGATCACCTAAACCAAGTCACACAGGAACCTGTCCAGTTGGGTCTTGAATATCTCCAGTGAGGGAGACTCCACAACCCCCCTGGGCAGCCTGTTCCAGTGCTCCGTCACCCTCATAGAAGGTAGAGATGAGAAGACAAAAACGTTTGCTGTCACGTGTCTGGCAGTGAGAGCTCTCGTTCCTTTCCGTAGTCCTTCAAGCTGTCTTCTACTGCCAAAGCGACGTGTGCTCCAATAGCTTTTCAGCCAAGGACCGTAAAACAAGCTCTGGTGGGATCTTTTTCCCATGGTCAGCATCTGGGAGGGTGTTTGCTTTATGTCTTTCAGTGCAACACTGGTTTTATGTCTTAAGGGGATGTGTCTTAGGATGCAGACAGCTCGTGCTGTCTTCGATCCTGGTCACTTCTGCATTTGTTTAGCCCTTCCTGAGGTGTTACCAAGTCTGCTTATACAAGTGTCCCCTGGAGGTAGTGCTGAGTGTGACCTTGGTGTGATGGAGCATTTTGTTACTTTGGCAGACTGGCATCACATTTTCCTAAGACTTTTAACTCTTTCTTTCCTCTTTTATGTAGACATGGAGGCCAGTACTGTTGATGGATTTCATCCTTGTTTTGTTTCTCAGCCTGTGCTTCCATTTACAGTATAACTGGAATAAATAGTTCTTGTGCTTCAGGATTTATTAGATGTTAGTGGCAAGGTTTCTGTCACCCTTCTGAGAACATTTCAATGGACGATCCAAATGATCTGTAGTGGAGCTATAAGTGAAGGCACTTAGGACAACTATGTTTGACTTCTAGTGGGTGGATTTATCTCCATGATAAATGGAGAACTGGATGTATTGGATCAGACTAAAAGTTTGTGAATCCTGTCAACCAAAGGAGTTGAACCAATCCGTGGAACATCTTGGAGCTGTTCATCCTATTCCCTTCCTAAACTGTCTGGTAGTGAGCTGACTTGTTTGATTATGCAGTCCATGAAAAGCCACTTCCTTCTAGGCTTGTTGCTTGAGAATTTCAGCAAGTGCTGACGCAGTCTGAAAACCTGCGAGCTGTCCTCCGTTCTGCTTGGCATTCTTCGTTTTATTTCTGGAATTGGAAGCAAACTCAGATAAATTCTAATTTCAAATGAATTTGCTGTGCAAGTAGCACGTGGTAGTGCTTACCATAGCGTGGGTTTGGATCATACAGTGGAGGGCAAATTCAGGGTTGGTAGGAATCTCTAGAGAGCGTCTGGTCTAACCTTCTGTTGAAGCAAGGCCTTTGATTATGTTACCCAAGACCCCATGAAGTATCTATACTTGAGTGATGAGATGCCATCATTTCTCTGGTAGTTTATTCCATTCAAAGGCACAGTCCATCTGTCTGTGTTCAATATAGAATCACAGAATCATTAGGGATTGGAAGGGACCTCGAAAGATCATCCAGTCCAATCCCCCTGACACAGCAGGATCACCCAGACCAAGTCACATAGGAACACATCCAGGCGGGTCTTGAACATCTCCAGTGAAGGAGACTCCACAACCCCCCTGGGCAGCCCCTTCCAGTGCTCTGTCACCCTCACTGGGAAGAAGTTCCTTCTCAGGTTGATGTGGAACCTTCTGTGTTCCAGCTTACAACCACTGCCCCTCGTCCTATCACAAGATGACACTGAGAAGAGCCTGGCTCCATCCTCCTGACACCCACCCTTCACATATTTATAGATATTAATGAGGTCACCCCTCAGTCTCCTCTTCCCCAAGCTCAAGAGACCCAGCTCCCTCAGCCTCTCCTCGTAAGGGAGATGCTCCACCTCCCTCATCATCCTCGTTGCCCTACGCTGGACCCTCTCCAGCAGCTCCACATCCCTCTTGAACTGTGGAGCCCAGAACTGGACACAACACTCCAGGTGTGGTCTCACCAGGGCAGAGTAGAGGGGGAGAAGAACCCCTCTTGATCTGCTAACCACCCCCTTCTGATCCACCCCAAGATGCTGTTGGCCCTCTTGGCCACAAGACCATTCCAATGTTTAATTGCTCGTAGTTGATGGAATTTGTGCCCAGATTTTCTTACAGCCACACCAGGATTTTCCCTGAAGCAGCCAGTGTCTGCGCCTGTCTTGGTGCCACGCTGTTGGAGTGTCTTCGAGCTTCTTAAGCTGGGAGGACCAAACCTGGAGGCACTAGTCCCCCTGTGGTCTCACAAGTGCTGAGCAGAGCGGAGTGTTCAGATCCCTCGGTCAGCCACGTTTAGCCTGGCCAATGCAGCTTGGGGCTGGACGTCAGTGCTGCTAGAAACGCCGTCCTGGTCTGTTGTGGCGCCGCTTTTAACATCAAGGTAGAGCAGCAGCACGTGCAGCGCTCTCTGTAGAGGTGTAAAAGCTTTCTTAGGAGCACAGAAACGGTTTCTTGCCTCCTGTTGAGCATTTACATCGCTGCAATTAAACACTTTCATCCTTTTATTTTCCCCTCCACGAGTGGATCCAACCGCCTTCCCCTGTATCCTCCCCTGAAGTGCATCTTTGAGCCGCAGTTCTCGTAACCCATCCCGCAGCCACTGCAAGTCATCTTTAGCTTTAAACTCCATCCAGCTCGAACGCACGGTCGGTGCAAGTGCTGACAAGACCAAGAGCATTGATCTTATCACTCCCCATCCCAGGCGCCGCGGTGTGGGATCGTGTTCTCCGGTACGTGTATTGATTTTACGCATTGCTGTACGTGTCGCCCTGCTCCGTGTTGTTTATTGGGGCTGCCGACTGCTTTTTCACTTCCACGGTGTTTTTCACTCCTGGTCTGATCAGGGCTGCTGCAGTCCAGCTGGCACTCGTGCTCCTGTGGTGTTTAGCCTCATTAGCAGAGCGCGCATGTCCGTGTCACAGTATCACAGTATCACAGTATCACAGTATTATCAAGGTTGGAAGAGACCTCATAGATCATCAAGTCCAACCTGTCACCACAGAGCTCAAGGCTAGACCATGGCACCAAGTGCCACGTCCAATCCTGCCTTGAACAGCTCCAGAGTTGGTGACTCCACCACCTCCCTGGGCAGGCCATTCCAGTGGCCAATGACTCTCTCGGTGAAGAACTTTCTCCTCACCTCAAGCCTAAATTTCCCCTAAATTTTCACCAGGGTCAGGAATGGGAAGGGTTAACAGTAGTGGGGCTTTTGAGTTTTCTTTTTTTTAAATAAAAAGCTATTTTTGGTGCACATTATCACAGATGGTCCTTTTTAAAATTGTGCTCTATACCTGAGTCATACTTTGAGGGAGGGAGAGGAAAAGCTAGACCTTGAAAACAGAGATTCTACGGGACAAAGACGTCTGTAGGAGCAGAGGTGGTGGGTTTCTTAAATGTTTTATTGACGTGCAGACTGCAGGACAGCGCTGCGTGTCTCCCAACAGCGTATCTGCTCTGACATGTGTCCTAGATTCAGGCCTTTCTCAAGTTTTCCTGAACGTGTTCTGTGCAGAGGACCCAGCAGTATTTCTTCCAGGATACTTCATCTTGCCGGTTCGCACAGAAGCCGCTGGGATCCAGCGCGTTTCCACAACACACAGAGTCCTGGAATGTCCAGGAATGCAGGTTTCTCACTAAAAGCTTCTGCAGCTGTGGCTGAGCAGTAATAAACGGCTGACACAAGCCTCTGGGGACAACTTTAAATGGGTGAGTGCTTCCCTATTTCAGCAGTCTCAGGGATTTGTTCCCCCACTGGTTGGATGCTGCGTTCTGAGCCTGACCCAATCCTTTGTGACAGCTTGTCGGGCTGATGCATGTAGGCTCCAGAGAATAGCTCTTGGCTGTCTGATTGATTCATTTGGCCAATAGAATTCGCATTCCTGTAGTGTGAATAGTAAACAAGTGGTTTAACGAGATCCCCTCAACCTACTCCAAGACTGCAGACTGACTGCAGCAGTGCCTGCTCTGGGCAAGCTGAAGCCCTTGCTGCAGGTGACACACCTCTCACATAAATCCAGACCAGAAAATTGAGGATGGAGTTTCCTCTGTGCCTCTGGTTCGTAGCCACTGATTTGTTTATTTAGTTATTTTCTTCTGTTCTCCCCACCCTAGAATTTGTTTCTCATTGAACTCTGGTTCCTTTGCAGTATCTCCTGTTTTTCACCTCAAAAGATAAGATGCAAAAAGGGAGGAAAGATTTTTTCATCCTCAAGGCTGTCCTTATCTCCTGCATCCCTGCTGTTGGTATTTTATGGTGGTGCCCCACCTTGTTTTGTGGGTTTTATGGCTCTTGTGTAGATACTGCCTGTCCCAGTTCCTGCATCTTAGGACACTCCGAGGACAGTGAGGGAACAGATAACATCACAGCCCAGCAGGAGTGGAGCCAGGGCAGTAAATAGGGGAAATAATGTCTTTTTAGGTGTGAATGTTTTCTGTTGCCTTCAATAACTCTTAGGAGATCCTGATTCTGGATGTACAGAGAAGTCTCCATCAAACATAATGAAGAAGAATGTGCACAAAATAACAACAGTAGTGCCATGCAGCACGATGTCTTGCTTGTGGGAACACACACACAGAACTTCTTGTCTTTTAAAACTTTGTGCATCGTAAAGAAATACAATGATGGTCCTGCTGGGGCAGGAGGATTGGACTGGCACCAGTGTGATACCTGTCCTTTTGTGATTCATGAGGTGAGGGACTGAACTGGGGAAGCAAAGGTCCTGAGGAGGTTGTGATCAGGTTTCTGAGGAATAACAGCTGCCTGCTGGCTCCCTTGCTTCCTTGCCCAGTTTCCACCGGAGAAGCTGACAGGGCTTAGTTGTGGGGCACTGCTTTTGTGAATCTCCTAGCCCTGTGCTTGCGCGCGCACAGTGGCGAATGGATAGATCATCTTTTCTCTTGTGCTTTGCAAGACGCTCAGCACCTTCTAAGGAACCTTCTTTCTGTCCTCAGTTGAGTGGTAGAAGGTTCTAGAAGCTGTATTTACTGCCCTAATTGTGACAGTCTCTGGTATAAGTTTATCGTTCATTGCATCTGGGGCAGGAGAGGAAGGTTTCTTCCTGCATCGTTTGTGCCCCGCGGTGTCTCCTGCTGAAGTCAGTTCTTTCAGCACCACAACCTGATGTGACACTCGTTTCAGCAGCGGCTCTTCTTGCTGCAGCATCGGTGCAGATTTATGTCTGGCCATCGAGCAATGTATTTGCTGGGTAGTCAGCTCAAGGTTATCTGTGTTATGGGATGTATCTGTGGCGCTGGCAGGTTCAGCAGAGAAAATGGTGAAACCAACAGCATGAGGAAGAAAAAGAGGCTCTTTAGGATTGTAGGACTATATAGATCTCTCTTAGGGCTGAAATGAGCAGGGCAGTGCTGGGACAGTGCGTAGAATGAGGAACATACGTTTGGAAGAGAAACCTCTGGAGCACAGAGCATGCCGCAGAGGCATGACAGTGTCATCACTGTGCTGTATGAACCTTTAATCCTTGTGCTTCTGAAGGATTAGGTAGTACTGGTAGTGCTTGCTTTGCTTAAGGTAGGTGTCCTGTTGTTTTAATCTCAAATGGTTAAAAGACACAGAGCGAGAAAGAGAAAGCGTGAGGTTACAAGTGACTGAGTTTGGGGCTGTCCAGTGATGAGGCTCAGCTCTCTGAGGCTGGGCAGAGACAGCCTTTGGCTTAGCACTCTGGCAAGAAGAAGCAAGAAAAGCATGCTGATTATTTTGGTTCTACAGGGTGAACCAGTGGGCACTGCAGAAGGACTGACTATCCTTAATCATGGGTACGCTTCACTTTGGTTGGTTTTGAGTACTTGACAAGAGCTGAACTCCATAAAATATGACTTTTAGTAGGCTATTAGTTCTAGTAAAGTTTTTATCTGATAAAACGTCTGCAAGTACTGGGAAGATCAAGCCTTGTATCACAGTATCACAGTAATGATAGGGTTGGAAAAGACCTTAAAGATCATCCAGTCCAACCTAAATCCAAAAAAACCCAGTAATCCTGGCATCTACCATCTAGACCATGCCACTCAGCACCTCATCCAGCCTAACCCTGAACACCTCCAGGGATGGTGACTCAACCACCTCTGTGGGCAGCCCTTTCCACAACCAGATCACTCTTTCACTGAAAAATCTTTTCCTAATGTCAAGTCTAAACCTCCCCTGATGGAGCTTAAGACTGTGACCCCTTGTCCTGTCTCCAGTGGCCAGGGAGAAAAGACCAACCCCTGTCTGACTACAACCACCCCTCAGATAGTTATTGTACTCTAGTCCTATCTGAGACAAAGGGTACTCGGGCCATCAATTGAAAAACAGTAACAAACCCCAATGAAACAGACAACCAAAACAACCACCAAGCCAACAGCTTCAAGGGGAGGCTTGAACTCCAACAGCCCTAATCACAAGTAGGCTTTTTGAAAACTTCCACCACTCACTGGGCTTGTTGCTGCTGAAGTCAGCTACGTGAAAGAAGATCGGGTTGATGGCCCGAATGCGTGGTGCCTTGTTTGGTGACTGGCTAGATGCTGGTGCCTGAGGATTTGTGAAGCCTGATCTCAGCAGCCTGTGACAGAGTTCTTTGTGTCTTGAGAACTCCATTGCCTTTCCAGCTTCGCAGACAGGAGTCATCTTGCCTTAATTAGCTTTTTTAATTTTTCACTTTCTTTTTCTTCTTCTTCTTTCTTTCTCTTTGAATAGAGTTGGCTTTTGGTGCAAGGCTTAATTTAGAATACATTTGACATTTAGCAAAAACTCCCACCTTGACTTAGTTGGACTTAGTTGCTGTTATGTCACATGGCTACAACTAGAGTCTGTTTAGGGTGATAATTAGGAAGAGACTTTGAAAAGTTGTTTTCAGAGCCCAGTCACTCAAATGTGTTGATAGGGAGGACAGAAAATGCATCTCAGCTGACAAATGACATGGGCTTTTATTTAACAGTTTGTATTCGAAGGTACTGAATTGAGAAGACCTGCTTGAAAGAATCCATTCTTCTGTCTTCAGAATAGTGTGGTTTTGTGAAGGAGACTCCTGCACGTTCTGGGCTGATACACCCATGTGATCCCATGGCAAAGGCATAAAGAGCTCCGTTTATTCATGACTTTGTGGGGACTTTCCGCAGCGAGTGCAAGCCAAGAGCCCAGGAACGCGGTCATAGCTGCTGCTGAACTAGCCTTGGGGCAGTTCTTCACAGAGCTTCCCTTCAATAGCTTTGCTGACAGAAGGATGGTGGAGATGATGCCTTCCAGATAGGTTTGGGCCACGCTGGCAGAAGGAAGCGTGCAAATGGCTTACACTGTACTGCAGATGTATTTTTTACTTTCCTAAATAGAACATTAGGCACTAGGAGAAAGGGCTGGACTTGATGACCCTGGAGGTCCTTTCCAGCCATGATGATTCTATGATTCTGTGAACATGGTGTCAAAAGTGAGAAAAGCCCGAGCACCTGGGAGATACTGGCTTTGCTCTGTGGTTGTATGAAAGTTCCTTTCTACTGCTACCTTTGATGAGCTGAAGTCAAATCTATAATTAAAAGTCAAGACTCCATGTGAGCTTCATGCTTTTCCTGTACTAACCCTCCTGGAAGGAAAACTAACAAAAAAATCCATCGCGAAGATATGGACAAGGAGTCTTAGGACACCTTTCGTCTTCAAATGTCAAGACCCTTTATCAAGGATTCCCAGGGAAGCACCTGAGATGCAAAGGGTGAAGATGACACTGAACATGGACAATTGTATCTTGTTACTGTCTGTATTTGGGTCTCTGAACCCCGAGAGGCTTGAACCCAACCCTAGATATGTCTCGGCAGTGGAGTGCCACAGGGTACGTACCTCATACTTAGGAGATACCTGAGGAAGGATTTTTTTAACAAATCAGGAGTGGTCGACGACGAGGTCTTCTTACAGGTCCCTTTGCCTTGTTGCTGCATGAATCCAATATGAGCCCGTAGTCAAGCAGTGCTGAGCCATTTGCTCTCAAAGCATTCAGGACATGTGTGGCTCAAATGCTGTGCGTTACCCACCTGTGATGTCTTTGAGTTGTCACTGAAGCCATGTCTATTGAATTTGATGACTGAGCTTTTTACTTCTTGTCCTTCTATTGCTTTGGGGGCACCCAGTTGGCTCATTTGGTAGAGCATGGGGCTCTGAATTCCTGGGGTTGTGGGTCTGAGCCCCGTGTAGGACATCTTGAGACAGTGCTGTAGGCTGACCCTGCTCCAGCAGGGGTGGGGTTGGACTTAGGTGGTCTTTCGAGGTCCCTTGCAACCTGTAACAGTCTGTGATTCTGTGATCCAGCCCAGGAGCAGATGTCCATGCAACACAACAGCAGGGGCTTTCTTGAGTCAATGAGACTCTGCGCAGTAGAACAGCACTAACTTCTGAAGAACAGAACTCACCTGTGAACGTATTGCTGTGACTGTGAAAAATAGCTCAACTTCTCCATAAAGCCAGGGTCCAGGTTACAAACCCACACAGAACTGTATGTGCTAACTGCAGACCAAACCCAGCTGATGCAAAAAACTGGAGATGCAATTTAACACGGGACCTCCCTCCTGCTTTGTGACATTGCCTTTTGGCAGAGAGCCGTGCTTGAACGCAAAGCGCCGGGCGATGCGAGTGCCTTAGATTTGCAAGGCAGAAGATCTATTTGCTTGAAGTGGAAAGTGGAGCTCCCTGGGAGAGGGATTGTGTGTCATCACTGCCACAGAAAATTATCTCATCTTGATAAGGATGACTTTATTTTCAGGAGTCAGACCTAGGAGTAGCTGCGTTTTACTGACTTGCTTGTGGGTCACAAAAACTTGGTTTCAGAATTAACTGAGACAGGTTGCCGCGGTCAAGTTGCTAGGCTCATGGGGTAGTTGCTGGAAGAGAAAACCAGAGGTGAGCTGCAAAGCTGAGCCTAAAAGTAACTGAAGCTCTGGTTCAGAGTGGGTACCTCCAGCCAAGAGATTTGTCCTGGATGGAGCTTTAACTTCTGTTATTCTGTCTGCCTGAGTCCTCTTGGGACCCTGCAGGTAGCCTAGAGTGGAGCACAGTGCTGCCAAGTGCAGGAAGCACCATCTCGGATACCACTCAGCAACTGAGATGCTCTTAATGAGATTCAAAGGTGCTCACAACAGCGGAGAGTTTGTGGTCTGAAATGGGAAGTACTTCCCCATGCACATTTAGGGGTGGTGAGCTGGAAAATAGAGCCATTTAGGAAAGAATTTAATCCGTGTCTCCAGACATTTGATTAACGGTCTGGACTGCAGTACTCTTCTTTCTCCTCTTAGGATCTCTAGATGATGATGGTCTTTCTAGGGTGTCAGAGATTTTTGAAGTCTATAATCCTGCAGACACTTCCAGCAGTCTGTAGTGTCTCCATTCTGGAGTGAGATTGACTCCAGAATGATCTGTAGACTCTGCAGAAGGTGAATGCCTCTTCAAAAAGATTTATCTTCTCTGTGGTGTTCTTCTGCTGCTTCTAACTGGAGGGGAGGAGAGGAACTGTGGGAAGGTGGAAGCAGTACACTTCTGCCTTTATAAAACCCGAGTCCTGCTAATGTCTCTCTAGTTTGGGTTGCTGAGATCCAAAAAGAGTTGTAAACTTGCTGAGTATAAACGTGGTGAGAGCTCCTTCACGTGCAAATGACTAGGTCTGTCTGACCCAAAACACTGGGGTCCCCAGGCTGGCTGAACGGGCTCTCTGGCTGTCTCCTGGGGATCTGCAGTGCAGCCCCTCCACACGATCCCAGTGTCGAGATCCACTGCACTTTTTCGCTTCCTGGCTGCTCTTTGCCATGAAGTGAAGCACGTGCTCATCAGGAAAAGTGAAACAGGACAGTGGTGTTTCTCGAGGACAGCTCATGGGAGTGGAGTTTTTCTTTACCTCATGCAACTGAGCATCTGCAAGAGGAGAGGACTTGGAAGGAGAAAGGACGTAGTAGTGTGTACCTTTCAGTGAGGGTGCAGCTCACCCATAGAACAGTAGTAGGTGTTAGCCAGGAGAAATGTAGAGGTTTCACCCCATTGCTCTCATCCTGCAGCTGAGTTGTCCTAAGGAAAGGAAATTTGCACAAGGGGGAAATTAACGAGGGGGTCTGAGCTGAACAAGGTCTCCACGGTGAAGCCTGGCATTTTGTTTGGCATGTGCAGTCTTGCCACCTCAAAAGCCATTTTGCTTCGGGTTCTTAGGCCAGCGTGGAGGGCTTACCTTGCTGCTTTGACGCTGCGTGGGGCAGTTCACTACTGCTGTCATTTGAGGGAATTCTTGGGAGCTCACAGACGTGAGGTTCATGATGATGTGAGGCTGTCCTGCACACATGGCCTTCTAGAGGGATGAGGGCTGCAGAAGAGTGACTGCTAAGCAAGGACCCCAAACAGGTAGATGGCCATCATCTCAGCAGAGTATTTGTTAGTGTCATTGTGTGTGCTTTTGTGAAATACAGTGACGTGACCCCATCATTTCAATGCTGGCTGCAAAGAGCTTGATTGTGTGTGTGTGTGAGGATTCTGTTTGCAGTGTTGTGAAGAGGATTTCCTCTAAGGGAGCGCAGCCTTTTTCACCGAAGCTGAAGATGTCTTCATCTGTTGTGCTTCCTTCATTCCCATTGTCCTGCTCTTTTGGACTTCACTACCTGCGGGTCTGCAGGTCTCTTTGTCCCTGGAAAGTGAAGCACCTTTCCCTGTCTCACCCTCCTCTGCTTTTTCAAGCCATGCACAGGGGTAAGTCACGGTAAGCTAGTCTGTGCCCTCACTGACTTGTCTCTTCTTTTGCCATTCAATGAAGTTTTCTGTGGACATGCTTTCTTGGTGGCCAGGGTCTTTTTAGTTAACTGTGAGAAGTCATATTTTATCAGATTAATCCTCAGGTAGGACTCTGTCATGTTCTTATTTGCCAAGTGGTTTTGGCCACACTTGCTAGCTCTAATAGGAATTGTTGTACCAACACCTTCTTTGACCCTATTTAGGACCAATGCCTGTTGTTGCTGAAGAGAATTAAATAAGCCTTCTATGCATCCAAACAAAGAAGTGTTGTGTTGTGGAGGAAAACAGGTTTTCTTCGTGACCTCTGATCTCAGTACTTAGCTGAGGCAGGACTGCCCATACCTGAGGATGCAGAGCTGCACACTAACACTTCTAATACTCTCTGTCTGTGTTTGTGTGCATTATCCTAATAGGTCTCAAGGAAAAACAAGGAGTTTTAGTGTCCAGTTTGCAGATTATGTTCAGTCCTCTCATTGTCAGAAGTCATGTTAAATGCTCTAGCAAGAAGACCATCTATCAAGAGGGGGGGTTTGGGACTAGTGAAGAATGAGGTTATCCTTACATTGTGAAACCACAGTGTCAGAATTAGGTCACCTTTTCCTTCAATGTCTCTTCATAACTGGCTGAGAAACGTGATGGAAAAATGGAGAAAGCAAAAGTGTGTTTTTGAAGGACCAGGTCTGCGCTGGACAGCGGTGCAGGGCACTGCTAAGGGATGCACTGGTGCTGCAAGTCACTGAGGTGGCTCAGTAATGACACTTTTATCAAATCTGTGTGAAAACGGTGCCTCACGTAGTGTTTGGGAGCCATCTAGCAAATGATGGGTTTATTTCTCTTGGATGAGAGGCAAAACAGGCTTCCTGGCCACTTTTCAGCAGTGTTGGAGTGCTAATCCTGGCATCCCGGCCAAGACCAACTTGGGGAATTGCGCCTGCCTCCTACATTCCACAGCGTGTCCAAGTGGGCAGACTGCTCTTCAACTCGTGTCCCAAACGTGATGTTACAGTCAGAAATGTCCCCTGCTGTACTAATTGTGTTGATCTTACGCGGTGTTACTGCTGTTGCGTGTACCGCCGGTACTGTTGTCCTCTTAGTATTGTTTTGAGGTTTGTTGGAAGACGCTGAACTTTTATTTGACCAGGTAACACAGCTGGAAGAAAAGAGTTCTGGAATGCAAGTGTTAGCACAACGTCTGCAGACTTTGGCCTGGTTGTGCAAGGTGGTGTGTAAATGCAGAGTTACACACAGGTGACTGCTTTGGGGGTTTAGACCCTTGGCAAATGAGGCAGGTAAAGGGGCCAAGGCGTGCTGCAGAGTGAGCGATGGGGTGGCAGGTAGAACTTCAGGGGAAACATGAGTGGAATTTATGGTGGAAGTGGTGAGTTAATTCACAAGATCAAGAAAGGGAAAAGAAATGTGGAAGAGATGGGACCTTGTGATACTCTAGAGCAAAGGAGATAAGGAAGCTGGGTAGGGCAGAGCTGTGGTTGGCAGGTGAGGAAGGTGAGGAAAGCTGGTGTTCAAGCGAGTGGCTGACTTGAACCAGAAACTCTACAGGCAAAACTCTGTGACGATGAACACTCATCCCCCCCTGCAGAGGGGGACTCTTTCTCTGTGCTCAGTCGCTGTGTCTGCAGTCCTGGTACCCCGTTCTGAATGGTTTGGGGTGGTTATGGAGGACGGTTGTGTTTCCACAGACACAAAAAGGGGAGGAGTACGTGGTCTCAGAGCTCACTTTTATGAGGCTTTTGGGAAAGCAGACAGCCCCACCATGGCCTCTTCATTAGTTTTGCACTGAATGTTACGTGGGGTGGAATGGTGCTGGGAGGGAGGATGTGGTGTAACTGGTGATTGCTCTGGTCGGTGCGGCCACTCTGCCACTCATGATACTGGTGCAGGATTCTTAAGCAGCTTAGGTGGGCCAGCTTTCTGCGCTTTGCCCTCTGTCTTTAAAAGCCAAGGGAAGAGACCTCTTAGCATCAGTTTAGCGTTGCTGCTTTAAGATGGATATCCTCAGACTGGAGAAGTCCTGAGAAGAGAGCCCTGGACTGTTCTCCAAACCACCTGATTGCAAAATGGCTCTCTTCCAGCTCCTGCGGGGGTCTCGCTGGTTGTGGGAGTGGGGTACTCTTGCCGTTAACACATTTGCTGTTTATGTTGGTGTCCTGGGGTGCAGTTGCTTTACATAATGCTAGTTTGTGTAGAAATGAGCTGTGAAAAAGCGCAATTTTCATTCAGTCATTCCCTCGTTCCCTTGCTGATTGCTTGTCTTTAGGCAACCAAATAGAAAACACAAAGTGTTTTGGCAAGTGGTTTTATGGAAACCACATCAACCGGCTGCACATGGCCCAGCGGCGACGTAGGTGTCCGCTGGCTTCCCCAGTGGCTTCTCAGGGGCCCCTCGTGAGCACAAGTGACGTTTGGAGCAGCCTAGTCTGAGGGCAGAGTAGTTCTTTGCTCGTTGCAGCGCCCGTGCTGAAATGTGCGAGAGCCCAGCACATTTTTCAGCGTCCTTTTTATTGTCAGAAACCAAACCCCCGACAAAACACACGGGTCTACACTTATTTTTTGACTGCTGAGCGCGAGTGAGTTTAATGTTGTGTGTGAGCATCGCTCTCCTTACAGCACAGCAGATGATGGCTTGATTTCCTTTGGGTGAGAGGCACACCAGTGTTTGCACTGCTTCAGCAGCTCAGACTCTGGATTTGGTTTTATTAAGGTTTGTTATCCTCAGTTCTGATTCCACAGTTACCCCATTACTGCCCAGCTGAGCAGGACCATCTGAAAACACAGCTTTCCACTTTGTGTCTGCAAACGTTGAGTTTTAGTGTCTGAGAAGGAGATGCTGTGTCACGGTGCTTGCAGCGTGTCTCAGCTCAACGAGCAGAGATGGAGAGAACTGAAACAGAAGATCTAAGTTCTTATAAGCAGGGAGGTTCCTTTGATTGGTGTTTGAGCCTGCTGGTAGCGTTCTGACTAAACTAGGCAATGAAGAGTCTCTCAAAGTTATGAAAACAAATCAAATTAGGTTTTCTATATTAAAAACTATATCAACACATGCTGATTCCATACCTGACATGTCCAGGGTGTATTTCATCAGCATGAGCCTGGTTTGGTTTTGCTGTTTAGCCTTCTTGGTCCAAAATGAATTCCTTCCCGTGCAGCGGTTAGTTGTCATTACGAAGAGTGTGTGCTACCACTGCGTGGGTAGATACAAGACATCTAGAGATGTCATCTTTCTTGGCTGAATTAAATGATTTGAAACCCATAAGGTGGTTGGGATAACTGTACCAGCCAGTGGTAAGATTGCGTTGTTGCTGTTAGATTTGGAAAGGCTTCAGTGTTAACACGTGTCACGGCTTCCAATCGCCCTTCATTCCGGAGTTGGCTTAGGGCAAAGACGTGGTTGCACTAGCTGGAAAGAAACAAACCCCAACGGACAAAACTCTGGCACTTCTGGAAAAAAGATGAACACACGAGTCAAGAGCTGTAGGGGGGAAGAATAAAGACAGAAGAATAATCCAGAATTTATTACTTGATAACAGAAATAAAAATCACCGTGGCTGTGTTTTTAAAACATGAATTTTAGACAGACCTGACCTTTACCTTGTTCTGTGAAAAAAGGAAGTAGGGAGGAAGTGTGCGTTCGGAGAGCGGGTGGTCAGACCATTGTAACGGCAGGAAATGGCTGGACGTGGACGTGAAGGAGGAGCCTCTTATGGTAACTTACAGCTAGAAGCTTCACAACAGTGAGTCCTTCCACTGCCTGATTGCACTCAGCTCCTTGTACTCTCAGTGGGAACAGAGTGATAACTCAGCACTTTCCTGTCATGTTCCTATTGATCCCTTTATTGAGAGAGCTGGCAGGGGCGTTCGGAGTGAGGGAGCTGATACCCAGCCATGAATTAGGAACTCCAGAGGGCAATAACATCAGCTGTTGGTGAGGAGTGAGTTTCAGCTGTGGAGGAGCAGCAAAGCAATATACTCCAGAGCAGATTTTATCCAGTACCCGCGTCGCTCTCTGGGTAGTCTTGCTGGTTCGTGTGAGTTGTTCAGTGGTTTGAACTTGCGGTGCTGGTTTCGTGCAGAGCTTCCGAGGACAGTTCTGCCTCCTGCATTAAAACAGTGGTGGGAGCTGCTGCCCTCAAACAAACAGTAATTAAAGCCAGTAAAACAGAACTCGTTCTCTCCTCCACAGACAACAAAATCACTTCCAGAAACCTAGCATAGGCTTGTTTTGATTTTTAAACCAGCCACCACCCCTACTTTTGAAATCCGTTTCACAAACATTTAGATCTTCGGTGATTTCCAAAAGGGTTGAAATAACTGATTTGAAACAGTCTTTCCTCTGCCTTGAGTGCTGTGTGGTCGAGTTTGGAAAGCATTTGGGTAAGACAGTGTTGCCAGGAGCAGGGGCTGAGCTATTTTTTCATGCCCTCTTGAAATGGCAATTCCCTTCTGTTCGCCTCTGTGAGAAGACAACTCTCTGGTAGCCTTAGTGAGAGCAGGCGTTTGGCTGCGGAGCAGAGGAGTCTAGGTCCTGTCAAGCAAGCCTCCTGTAGCTGCACATCTCTCAGTGTTGCAGAGACAACTGTGTGAGGTCGTATTTGTGTTTGTTCATCCCTTGATACTGCTGCGTAGGTGTGAAAAAAGCTGCCAGTTGCTCTGGGCAACATGAAGACTGGGATGGACCAGCAGGTCTTCTCCTGTCAGCTGGTAATTTCTTTTGTGCTGTTGACCTAGATAAGGTAGAAGACGGAACATCCTTTGACCAGCCTGTCATCCCTGGAGCCATCTGAGTCTGAGCCATCTGATTCCTTCTCAATCCTGCACGTTTGCATTTATAGTTCCAACGCTGAAACACTGGGTGGAGCCTTGGTTTTGTGTCTGCATCCTTAAATGGATAAAGCAAAACACATTCACCAAGAGACTTCCTTAAGCGAATCATTTAAACTGACATGAAACCAGTCTCTCCCAGTTACGACTGCGTTTCTGGTACCCTCTTAATACATTTTTCTTTTAAAGGGAGATCAAGTTAGTTGAACAGTGGGAATCCAGGTGTTCCAAACCAAAGTGCCATACCCATGCTGACAGTGTCCTGTAACTGCTGCATGGCTCAAGAAAAAGGACTTGTGAGTATTTGTGTTTGTAATGCTACAGTTGCCAGTGACTACAACCTCTCAGCAAGTATTTTAGAAGTAGACTGGTCAAAGTTTCCTACATGGATCTAGTACTTCAGAAGGCTGTGAAGTGAGACAAAAGTAACCCATTAATTTAGTTAATAACAAAAACAAAACAAGGAAGGTTTGGAATTCACTTAAAAGTTCCAAGCAATACATGAAACTAACTTGATTTGGGGGAAAAAACCCCCCAACAAGATACATTTAATTCAGCTCATGTAAAACACCCACAAAGAATTCACCCCATTTAAAAAGCCCTCACAAAAACATACGGAGATTAGTCACATGTTCTTACATAACTGAGCCAAACTGCAGTCTCCAGCCCCTCCAAATGAAGAGGCTTCCAGCAGTTCTTGCTCCTTGTGGAAATGTGGAGTCCATTCAGTCCATGCACACATCCCTCAGCATCAGTGAGCATTTCAAAGTCCAGTTCTCTGTACCATGTCCTTCCAAGCTAGTCCTCCTTGCTGATTCCTGCAGCCACCAGTGATGGAAGAACTCTCTCCATTTCAGCAAACAATGGAATTCAGACAAAACCTTCCCTCTGCTGATCTTTGAGATACCACTCTCTTTGTTTGTGATGTTCCCAGAGAGAGATGCCTGCCTTATCTTTAGTCCAGTGACTACTGCCTCTGTTGGACTCAGACAAAAAGTATGTGGAGAAGGCAATTGACCTGGAAACCCAAAACCAGATGCCCCAACCTCTTTGCTTCTGTTTGTGGAGCCTCAAAGAACTCAGAGTTGCAAGTTGAAACACCACAAGTTGCCACAGCAACCTCCCAGTGCCTCAGGAAAGAAATCTACAATTTCAAACTACAACACTGGATGAAGAAAAAGTCAAAAACCAGGGCAGCATTGCACAGGGGTGCACGACGCTTCCCGATAGCGCTCGCTGGCTCTGTACACCTGTGTGTGTGTGTTTGCTTGCGGAACAGCAGACACAGGGAAGAGTTGCCTTGATGTAATGTTAGCTTTCCAACTAACACCTGCTTGGCTTTCCTGTAACTCTCTCTGCCACATTTATTACTTCATGGTAGAACTTCCTAAGTCCTCTGTTCTAGTGGTAACTACAGATGAAGGCAAAGGACACAGCCGTTGCTTCTTACAAACTGTGGCTAAGAAACTTGATTGAGCGCCATGGTTGGTGCGCAGCCAAAAAGTGAACTGAAGGGCAAGCAACAAGATCACTCTCATGGTCTTAGTTAGCTTCCTGATGCTTGGTTGGTGACAGTCAGTCTGACTGTGGTGGCCAGCTGCTATTTTTGTGAGGGCTGTTCAGGGAAGATCTAGCATCTGTCATTATAATCTGAAGTGTTGAACTGATCCCACGCAGCGTCTTCAGCAAAGAAGAATCATTGAATCATTAGGGATTGGAAGGGACCTCAAAAGGTCATCTTGTCCAATCCCCCTGCAACAGAGCAGCTAGTGTTTGGAAGAAGGGTGTCAGTAAATGCTTAGGTGAACCATGCATGTTCAAAACATTACAAAGGAGTTTTTACTCCTAAGGTAGAGAGGTGGTAGGTTTTGTAGGCGTGTGGTGCCAGTAAAAGTGTAGAGTGATGTGAAGGTACCTTAGATAAGAAACATGTCACTGCACAGCTACTGAGCTGCCGTGGCTTTGCTTCTCAGAGAGGCAATTGTTAAAAAAAATACAGAATCCATCATTCAGCACTGAGTGGTAGAAGCAACTCTCCTGCTTTTGTGTTGAGAGCTGTTTCATTTGCTTGTGTTGACACATCAATTACTTCTACCTTTAGAGTTAGGATCTAATTAATTGGAAAATTAAGTGCCTTGCAGTCTTTGCCTGGTTAGAGTGCAGCAACAGCAGCCTCCCATTCTGACTCTAAAATGACACTTGGAGGAAATGTGATGGGATCTTTCTTTTTCTGGGGAGGATGGGGTTCTTGTATTTCAGCCTTCTCTGTCCATCTGCTGGGACCACTGAAGAAGATGTTCTCTCCCTCTCCAGACACACCTTTGGGAATCAGAAGGCAGCTCTAGATGTTCTTCCATCGAAGCAAGTGTTTGGCCGAGTGCGTACATCTTCCTCCAGCCAAACCTTTGCTCTCCAGAGCATCTCTGGAGCCTTTCTCGTGCCTACGGCATGTCCAGGCAGGTCCAGTGCGGTGCGCGGCGTGTGTTCAGTTGTGTGTCTCGTGGACAAGAGAACTGTTGCCACCTCTGCAATGGATAAGGCAAAAATCAGGAAGCCTAGCACATCTCTTAAAACTGTGGTGTCCTCTTGGAAGCCGGCAGGATTGGAAATAAGCCTTTCATTGCTGTGCTGGGCACGTCCACTCAGATGTGGATGACGCGGTGTCACAGCCAGTTTTAATGGGAGTATTTTTCCCTTTGTTGCCTGTTTTTCAGATGTGGTGCTGTTACATGCACCACAAGTTTAAAGCATCTCTAGTCTTCCCAGTCATAAACTACTAAATATAATGTATTCCTCTAGCTTAGCTGTCCTGACAGTGCACTGGAGGCTTGTTCTGTGCTCTTACAAAGCGCTTTCATAAAATAGTGCAATCATAGAGTTGTTTAGGTTGGAAAAGGCCTTTGTGATCGAGTCCAACCATCCACCAGGCGCTGCCAAGACCACCAACCACAACATGTCCCTAAGCAACACATCTACACGTTTTTTAAATGGTGGTTCCACCACTTCCCTGGGCAGTTTTGTTACGTTATACAGGAGATTCATCTAATCAACTCTTACATCAAGTAATTCTCATTTGGCCATTACACATGCTGCTCTTCTGACACGCTTCCACTGCGCAGTGCCTGGAGCTTTTAGTACCACTTCTGCTCTAAGGACAGAAGTGAAAGGCTCATAACGTCAAGCAAATGGCTTTCCTGGGTCTGCACTTCTTAACTGTGCAGAAGAAGGAAGCTGCAAGCCATCTCCAGTTGTGTGTGCATTGACTAACAGGGAGGGACGTGGCCATAAAGATGCCATCACGCCGCCGACCTCGCGCGGTGCTTTGCGGCTGACGTGGAGCACCGCGTAACGGGTGCTGAAGAGCTCAGTTTTGGCATGTGGAAATCTAAAGACAGATCTCCTTACTTGTTCTCTGTTAATTTGCTCACATTTGGCTCAAACAGTGACTTGAACAGTTTGATTTATGGTGCTGCTGTTTTGCTTACAAACTGGAGATGTTATTGTCTGAAGCCTGCCTTTAAAATCAATGCAGCGTAATTGCACCGCGCTCACGTTTAAAGGCATCAGCAAGAGAAACGTGCTGCAGCAACAGTGCCTGGCACAAGCACAGGCACTTACAGCTGAATTCCGTGCCCATTTCTGAGCCAATTTGCACAAATTTTTACAGCATGTGTTCTTAGATTTTAAAATTGGCTACTGTAGAGAGAGGGATGAGAGGTGTCAGGCTGAGCGCTCTCGATTAACTGTCTGGCACCAGCATCCTGTGTGGGCTTCTCTGCCCCCCTGTCTCCAAGAGTCTGCTGCCTCATTGGTTTTAAAGTGTCAAATCTTTGGTCATGTTGAGGCTCCTTAGGATGTTCTCCTCTGTATTTTGAGGTGACTTTGCAGTTTGACCCCGTCTTCTTCCTGTTTGCCACATTTACAACTCTATGTTAACAAATATAGTGACTTGTAGCTGGTCCAGCTACATTAGCATCCCAAGCTATCCTGACAGCCCAGTTTAAGGGAGACTGTCCACATCTCCTTTAACAAAGAAAGTAATTGTAGTCCTTAGATTTCTGTGACTGACAGCAGTGATTTAGTAAATTCATTTGATAGACGTACTTGAACTATTTTCCACTAAAGTTTTGGGGTTTTTTAGCTGCTTGGTTTGCATCTCAGAAAGGGTTTAGGATACAAGCAGTGGTAACATCACTTTGTTTGAAGGTACTTGTGGCTCTTTTGTGGGTAGAGAAAAGCAATAAACAACTGTAATTGCAAATCCACAGAGGCAGTGGAAGGTCTCTGTGTAGGTGCAGGGTGGTTGTGGAGTCTCCTTCTCTGGAGATGTTTAAGACCTGCCTGGATGTGTTCCTGTGTGACTTGGTCTGGGTGATCCTGCTGTGGTGGGGGGATTGGACTGGATGATCTTTTGAGGTCCCTTCCAATCCCTGATGATTTTATGATTCTGTGATTCTGTGAAAGGGACCTTAAAGTTCATCTTGTTGATGAACTTTAACTTCACTTCTAAAGTTAAACTAATTTTAAAGTTAAACTCACTGATGATGCTGTGGGCTGGGACAGACTGACCAAAGCCCCGTCCAGTCTGGTCTCGAACCCTTCCAGGGATGGAGTATCTACAACTTCTTGGGCAACCTGTTTCAATGTCTCACCACGCTCACAGTGAAGGCCTTCCTCCTTATGTCTAATCAAAAACTACTTTTTCAGTTTGAAATCATTACCCCTCATCCTGTCACTACTAACCCCTGTAAAAAAAGTCCTTCTACAGATTTCCTGTAGGCAGTTGTGCCGCTGCCCTTGACCTGGCAAGGGTTAAAGTTGACTGAGTCCCTATGAGAATTTATACTCCTGATAGGAAGGAAGCCAGGGAGTAGTGAAAGTGGAATTTCACTTGTCATTTCCTGCCAGGTATCAATTAAAGGTCTAAGAAACGTGCACGAGAGTTGCCATGAAAGCTCTGGACTAGACAGTAGCTCAGACAAAGGGATGTAAGTGCTTCAGCTGATGTCATGGTGTGATCTGACAATCGCTGATGCGTGACAGACAAACAGTGACAGCTGTCACGAAGCATTTCATTTTAAGTGTGGCACAATTCCAAGATCAATTTGCTCAGCTGTGTATCTGCACACCTCCACTATGTGAAAATGCTAAAAAATCAAAGCCACTTGATCTCTGTAGAAGTTAGTTGCTCAGTCTGGCCGTACGCGTGGCCACAAAACGGTCCGAGGGCTGGAGCTCCTCTTTTGCAAAGACAGGCTGAGAGAGTTGGGATTGTTCCACTTGAAGAGAAGACAACTGATAGTGACCTGCCAGTACCTGAAAGGGGCCTGCAAGAGGGCTGGGGAAGAACTGTTCACAAGAGCATGGAATGGTAGGATGAGGGGTCGTGGTTTTCAGCTGGAAAAAGGTAGATTTAGGTTAGACATCAGGAAAAAGCTCTTTAATACGAGAGTGGTGGATCCCTGGAACAGGTGGTCTAGAGATGTGGTTGAGGCCCCATCCCTGGAGACAGTCAAGGTCAGGCTGGATGGGGCTCTGAGCAGTCTGGTCTAGTGAGTGGTGTCCCTGCTTTTTGTAGGGGGCTTGCACTAGATGACCTTTGGATGTCCCAGCGCATTCTGTGATTCAATGTGCGTGTGGTAGGACTTTAGATTAGGTTGCAGTGGTGCTGCACAGCAGCACAAATTCATTTGTTTTAAGATAAAGACATTTTCTCTGTAGGTGAATAGGAAGTTAAGATTTGAGTGTCTAAACTTCCAGCTACGTCTGAATGTCATCATTCTACTACTTTTTTTTCACTGCTAGGAGTTCCTTCTGTGTTCAGGCTTGTTCACTTGGAGGGAAGAGTAACTTGCTTGTTACTCCTCGTATTGCTTAATGTCAGGAACTATAAAAATGTCATCAATGTTGGGTGTTAACACTTGAGGAAAACGATGAGTGGTCCACCTCAATCTGAGCAGCCAGTCTACTGCTCATGAGTGTTTCTTCACAGCTGACAATGGGAAGAAAGGAACGAGTGTCTGAAAAAGTCATTTCTTTGAGGAAATTTGCTGGATTTATGTCTGGTTTCACTTACAACTGCCATATTTCATAGAATCATAGAATCATTAGAGATTGGAAGGGACCTCGAACGATCATCTAGTCCAATCCCCCTGCCAGAACAGGATCACCTAGACAGGGGTCCTCAAAGCCCGGCCCATGGGATGGATACGGCCCCCCAGGGTCTGCAGTGCGGCTCGGCAGTATTTACAGAACCCCCCTGCCCCCCACTCCAAGGGTTGAGGGGGGAACCGAGCAGCCGCAGATGACTTCCTACCCACTGCGCGGCCAGGCTGGGGAGGGGGGCAACGGCATCAGCGAGGTGGGTGGCTCCCCTGTCTCTCCCTCCCTCCCTCCCTCCAGCTCCCAGGCAGGACAAGCCTGAGAGCACAAACCAGCCAGCACCAGTGGGAAGCGCACACTGCAATACTATTTATTTTTGTTGGCTACAATTGTTCTTCATTTTAAATAATGCATTCTTTTTCCTGTTTTTGTGCACTACTACAAATAAAATATGTGCAGTGTGCACAGGAATTCATTCATTTTTTCCCAAACTGTAGCCTGGCCCCTGACAGTGTCTGAGGAACAGTGAGCCAGCCCCCTGTTTAAAAAGTTTGAGGACCCCTGACCTAGACCAAGTCATACAGGAACACATCCAGGTGGGTTTTAAACGTCTCCAGTGAAGGAGACTCCACAACCTCCCAGGGCAGCCTGTTCCAGTGCTCTGTCACCCTCACTGGGAAGAAGTTCCTTCTCAGGTTGATGTGGAACCTCCTACTTTACAGCTTACAACCGTTGCCCCTCATCCTGTAGCTAGATGACACTGAGAAGAGCCTGGCTCCGTCCTCCTGACACCCACCCCTCAAATATTTATAGACATTAATGAGGTCACCCCTCAGTCTTCTCCAAGCTCCAGAGCCCCAGCTCCCTCAGCGAAACTGTCACTGTCTTCTCCATCTCCTCTGTCCTTTTTTGACCTGTGTAGTTTAAGATTGTTCAGTCAGAAGTAATAATTTTATCTCAAACTTAATGAGCAGAAGACCCTGCTAATGCCTCTTGACTGTCCAGCCCAGACAACAGGAGAGGAAGGACACCATGAGAGGAGTCAGCTCCTGTAACTTTGGGAAACTTCTGGTCAGATTATGGTTGTTCCTAGACTTGCAAGCAGACCTTCAGCAGTGCGCTCTGTTCCTGCGTGTGTCTGTGTTTAATCTCTCCAGTGGAGATGGTCATGCTGATGTTGCAGGAGTATCTCCTGGAGAATTCATTACTGCCTGTGACCTGCCTTGCTAAGAAGTGATGTGGCAAGGCAGCAGTGGAAGAGTCTAGACTGATAAATAAGTGCAAGTCACGCTGCCTACAAAGGACGTTACCTGGGAGCTCACAGCAGATGCCTCGTTGTGGCGTCTTTTCCAGGTCTCAGCGTGAGCTGGTGTTGGTGAGGAGTCAGCCAGAAGGTGCAGACTGTCTCGTGTGCATCTCTCCTGTTTCCTAAGGAGCGAGCCTTTGCCTTTCTGTGTTGTTGAGGGTTTATGCCACGGGATGTGAAAGTAATGGGTCTGGACAACAATCACCATTTCCATGTAGGGATTATAAACTCAAGCTGCATGCTTACCCCTGGGGGGAGGAAGGCAAGGAGGAGGTGAGACTTCCTCTTTCTTACTTGCTCTTCAGACAATACTGGCAGTTGCATAATGGAGACTTCAGTTCACTTGCTTTCCAACTGCTTTCAGTGTGTGTTGGGTCAAAGTGGCCCACACTTGTCTGAGGTGAGTGGACCACTGCTAACACTTAAAAATGAACAAAACAGAGCCAGTCCAAAAATGGCCCTGAAAGCCTCTGAAACTAAGCCAAGCCTTCACATAACTTTCCTGCTCCACAAAGCAGGACTGGTGGGCTGGCTCGGTCTCAGCAGTTCTAGAAGTTTGTTAGAAGACTCTTATTTTCAGGGTATTTTGGGTGCTTAGTGCCTACTTCATAGGAATAACTTAGGAACAGGTGATGCTGAGAGGAAATAATGTGTTGACCACCTAACTTCCGTTGTCCTGTGCCAAACAAGAACAAAATGAGACCCCTGTGACATTACTGTTAGAAATTGATTCCGCCGGTGTCACTTCCATGGTCTGAAGCAGGTTTCAGTTCATTGTGAGGGTCGGTACCCAAGAGCATGACAGATACACACAAACTGGAGTTCCTTTGGTGGAGAAAGCCATCTGAATTTTAAGCAAAAGATGAAGTAATAAGTATTTCTGTGGACCGTGTAGAAATGTCCTGCTTCCCACAGCTGTCATCTCAAGTGGTGTTTTTGTACCATTTTGCTTGCTGCCTGGGAAGTCTTCTCTCACATTTAGATGTGCGTGGCTTCCTTTGGCAGTAACTCTGCACAAGATCTGCTTTTTGCTGGCTCCTTTCCAGGTATTTCTGCATTTAACAGCTTCTTTTTCTGCTGTGTATGAAGTGGGATGGATTCCTTGATGAGGCTCAGAGAAAGGACTTGTTTCGCCGTCCAGTGTGCAGTAACGACAGAGCCTTGCCCTTGTTTAACCCTCGGGAAATTCTGTTTCTGTTCTGTGTGAAGAAAACATCAGCAATTTAATAGGAAAACTTCAAAGTAATTGCACCAGATTTTAGAATTAGAGCCCTTGTTAACATCAAAGATTATTGTAAATATCACATCAAAACATTTGCAGCATTTCTGGAAGAATGACTGTTGTGAGGAAGACTTGTGTTCCACCCATAATGAGAGCTCCCTGCAAGGAGCCGCTGGTTGCGTAGCTGAGACTTCTAAATGCAGCCCTCATTATGCAAGCTCTTATCAGATATTTATAGAAGACAGTCCATGGATAGAGCAATTTAGTGTGTCGTGTGACAGCCAGGACTGTATTAAGTTGCATGCTCTGGTGGCACCGTGCCAGCCAAATGGGACTGAAAGTTGGAGTGGAGCATTTCAAAGTGCTGAACCTGCCCTAAACCCGTTGCTGCTGTGTGTCTGTCTCTAGGTGGGGAGTTGGTTAAGTTGGCTCTGAAGGTTAGCTGAAGGAGGCTCTGTATCCTAGCAGTAGCAGTGCTGCTCTTGCGCTGTAAATGATGCCACCCTCTTGGTAACGCTGTTAATGGCATTGCTGCAGCGACAGCCTGCTCAGTGACCCTAAGCAGCTGAGGATACTTGCTTCTCCAGGAGAACTTTGGAAAGCATCCCTCTTCTGTAGCTGCTTATACATTCTCAGTATCTGTGCAGTTTGTTCCCTTCTGGCTGTGTGAACCACATCCACGAAAATATCTTTGTTGCTTTGCTGTTCCGTCTGCTTTTGCTTCTAGGACATCATCTCATATCCTAGTCTGTTCCATGGGATGGCACGGCAGTGAAATTTGGGAAGTCTTGAGTTGCACCTCAGAAAAGCAGCACCAACTTATTGGTTGAGTGTGGAACTTCTGCCTTGGAATGAGTTGGCTTGCATTCCCCAGGTAGATGGGGCTTCCAACACCATCCTCACAGCTGATGTGCAAGCACCTTCTCTAGGACAGACTTCTGTGTCGGGCTGGAATTGTGTCAGAGGAGAACAAGAACCACTCCGACCGGACTCGGGACCACCCTCACCGAGTTGTTCACCCTGCTGCAGAACTTCGGCGCGATGCTGTGGGAGCCAGTTAGGCTTCGTTTGCTGTTGGTTCCCTTTGTCCACAGTGCAGGGAACTTTCCTTTCCTTCCCTTGTCTTGCCTGTCTGATGTGTCTAGCACGCGCCCCATAGACTGGATCGTGTCTTGAGAACTGCTCTCCCTGGCCTTCCAGTTTCCCACTGTGCAGGGGGACACAGCAGAGCCCGCAGTGTGCTGGTCAGCAACGACTGCTCTTCCCTCCAGACGTGAGTCCCTCCTGCTTTCTCTGTGCCAGTTCAAAGGACAGAAGGCAAAGTAAGGAGAGAGAGCTTACTGAGTGTTCTAACAGAGCTAGCACTTCTAGAAATAAGTCACCAACACTTTTGGTAGCTCAGGGAGGAAGGGGAGGCTGGTTTCACAGTATCACAGTCATGATAAGGTTGGAAAAGACCTTCAAGTTCATCCAGTCCAACCTAGATCTGCAGTGGAAAATCAGTGATGCCTCCGCGGGGAACGTGCACCTTCCCAGGAAATGACGGCTGACTGTTGACCCACGGGTTGTTGTACTGTAAGTTGTCAGCAGTGTCTCAGCAAAGCTTCTGAACTGAAAATAAGACATGACAAACACTAAACACACGTACGAAAGGCAGGTTGTGCAGAGACATGAGAAAACCCAGGAAGCAAGAGAAGAAATATGTGAAAAGCTGCCCAGTGAATGCGGATCCTTGGAGCGGAATGTGGCTTCACTTCTTCCCGCTGTGCAGCTCTGGGGGAATGATTCAAAGAGCAGTGGATCAGAAGAAGGATTCTTGCTTCTTAATTATGATTTTTATTGTTAAAAAAATAATGAAAGAAGTAGAAACAGGAACTTTGAGAAATGTCATCAGGCCTCTCTGATGTTCTTGGGTACTGTCTGTCTGTCAGCAGTGACCTTGGAAGATCCATCAGTTCCTTGGGTGTGTCTGCTGCCCCTACCGACACCATCTCCATCCTTACAAAGTCTGTAATTGACTCTTAATTTCTCCTGTCTTCCTGCCGTCCTATTTTTTCCTTGTGTTCAGCTAGTCTGAGACCTTAACTCCTGCAGAGGATGAGAAAGCAGTTTCTGAGGGAATCATTTAATTTAGTGTGGAATGGAGGAGCTGACCGAGGGCACCAAAGGTGCAGCACACAGGTCGGGTTAGTTAAAGTTGGGACCATGAGTCAGAGTGATGTTGATGGTGTGGACCTGCACGTGTCCTACAAAAGACATGGGTTGTGCTCCAGACCGGCCAGAGAGCCACACGGTGCTGTGTCTTCCCACCTGCCTTGGTACTTACTGAAAAAGCTGCTTTCATGTCTTTAGGCTCTTTTTGAACAAAGGTTAAGGGTTGAGGAGTCGCTGTTGGCTTCTCCCCAACCTGGGATCATCCCCGTGGTTTTTGTTTTCATCGGGTCTGTTAGTTTCACAACCTGTGACCTCATGGAAAGGGAAATACTTTTTGTCACTGGGAAGAGAAAGGATCTTGGCCAGAAGCAGGTGAACAGGTTTTACTGGTTTCTCTTTGTCAGACCTGTGAGTGCTGTGTCTGAATAACCAGCTTTCTCAGCTTGACACGCCAAATGAAGCTAACTGATGTTTCTTGTTGCTTTGGGGCAATATTCTCCCTGACACACAGGGACTGTAGTGGCACGCAGATGTTCCTGGGGTGCTTTACTGATGCCTTGTTGGGGTGCCATCCTGCTTTCTGCTTGCTGTGTGCGTTTCAAAACCTGCTTAATTCTTATTTCTCCACATAAAATTGGTTTCAGCATTTCTGTTCATCACACCTGGTCGTGATCAGTGCTTCTGAGTGTCCTGGCCCAGGTGCAGGACCTTGCTCTTGGCCATGTTGAACTTCATGAGGGTCTAGGTGATCCTGCTGTGGTGGGAGGATTGGACTGGATGATCTTTTGAGGTCCCTTCCAATCCCTAATGTCCTGTGATTCTGTGATTCTGTGAGCTGGACAGGACCTGTAACAACCATCTAGTCCAACTGCCTGACCTCTTTAGGGCTGACCAGAAGTTAAAGCCTGGTATTAGGGTATTAAAGTCCACGTGCCCCTTCAACACTGACAGGCTTGAGGCACTGACCACTTCTCTAAGGTGCCTGTTCAAGTGTCTGGCCACCCTCTGCACAAAGAAGTGCCTCCTCGTGTCAAGTCGGAACCCCGCTTCAGACGGCTTTGAACCATTCTCACACATCCTGTCACTGCATCCTGGGGAGAACTGAGCACCTCCTTCTCCACTTTTCCCTCCTCAGGAAGCTATGGAGAGCAAGGAAGTCACCCCTCAGTCTCCCTGTCTCCAAATTAGACAAACTCCAGACCAAGACCCACAAACCAGAACTCTCCTTCCAAACTTTTACACTTTCTAAATTGTGCAGCCCAAGAGAGCACCCAGCACTCAAGGTGGGGCCACACCAGTGCTGAGCACAGTGGGATGACCACCTCTCTTGACCTCTTCCGTGCTGTGTTTGAGGCACCCCAGGATCTGTCTTGTCCTCTTGGCTGCCAGCACACACTGCTGACTCCTCTTAAGCTGCTGCCCACCAACACCCCCAGATCCCTTTCTGCAGGGTAAACCACTCCTTTACCAGTTTAGAATCATGCTGGATATTAATTCAGCCCAGGTGCAGAATCCAACATGTGTTCTTGTTAAATTTCATGCCAGTGGTGATTGCCCAAAGCTCCAGTCTATCCAGATCCTTCTGCAAGGCCTCTTGACCCTTGAGAGAGTCAACAGGACCTCTCAGTTTCATATAGTCAGCAAACTTGGTAATGACACAATGTACACAGTTTATTGGGGTTGGAAGGGGCCCTCTAAGGCCATCAGGTCCAACCCTCCTGCTCAGGCAGGATTCAATTTGCTGAAAAGCAGAACCACCTATAAATCCTAATCGAACTGCACAGGAACGTGTCTCCAGAAAAGGGGACACCACTGCCTCCCTTGAGAACCTGTCCCAACCTGGTTCCTGTAAAGAAGTTTTTCCTCATACTGGGGTGAAATCTCCCGTGTTCTAGCTTGCACCCGTTACCCTGTGTCCTGTCTGATGCTACTGAAAAGAGATTATTCCTTCTTGACACCCAGCCCTCGTGTATTGTTGAATCCCCTTGTAGCCTTCTTTTGTCCAAACTACAAAGTCACGGTCTTCTCAATCTCTCTTCCTAAGGTGGTTGTTCCAGACCCTCAGTCATCCTTGTAGCTCTGCGTTGAACTCTCTCAATTAATTCTCTACCTCTGCTGAACTGGGGAGACCAGAACTTGACACGAAATCCCAGGTGCAGCCTCACTAGAGCAGAATAAAGGGGTAGAACATCCCTTGATACATCCCAACACCCTATTGACCTTCTTGGCCACAATGGACCCTGATCCATGTTTAGTTTGTTATCCACAAAAACTCCAAGATCCCTCTCCTCAGGGGTGCTCTCTAGCTGGTCACTACCCAGCCTGTGTTCATGCATCCCATTATTCCTTCCCAAGTGCAGGACCACATTTGTTTTTGTTAAAACTCATTAAATTCCTCTTAGCCCAACTCATCAGTCAGTCCAAATATTCTTGGGCACTAGGTGAATCAGCCAATCCACCCAGTTTGGCATCATCAGCAAACTTGCAGAGCAGACACTTTATTCCATCATCAGTGTCATTAAGGAAGATACTGAACAGCACTGCACACAGGACTGTCTCCCCCCAGTCCTTGGGGGACACTGCTGCTTGCAGCATTTGATTCCCATACCCAATGAATACGGTGAACAAAACTGGTCCTAGGATTGATCCCTGAGGAATGCTGCGGGTGGCTGGTTGCCGACCAGATGAAGCTTCACTCATTGCAGCTCTCCAGCCAGTACTTCTCCCAGCGCACTGTGAACCTGCTCCTCTCGTAGCTGGACACCTTGTCCAGCAGGATGCTCTGAGGGGCAGCCCCAAAAGTCTTACTAAAATGCAGAAAAACCACGTGCACCCGCTAGGCAGGTGACCTTGTCACCGGAGAAACACCATTGTTTAGAGTCATAAAATCATTAGGGATTGGAAGGGACCTCGAAAGATCATCTAGTCCAATCCCCCTGCCACATCAGGATCACCTAGACCAAGTCACAGGACTTGTCCTTTGGGAACCCAACTTGACTGTGCCTGATGATGTCATTGTCCTTTAGCCGCCATCCCCCCAAGACACGTAACTGGCAGCGCCAGTGCTGCGCGTCCAGCACAAGTGTGTTTCTGTCTTCTCTACAAACACTGTTCAGGGTGCATGTTTGAGATGACAGGCAGAAGCAATCCAGCAGGTAGATGAGTTTTGTTGTTACTGACGTTTCCCTGCACATTCTGTTCCACTCTCAGATGTGAAGCAGTAGGTGCCGTACGGCCGGCTGGACTTCTTGCTGCTTGCGTGAAGGTGGATTCCGTCCAGCCGGTTGTGCTTCACGCAGGCAGCTGTTGCAGTTGTGGTGAAAGGTATAAATAACCGTGGCCATCTGTGACAGCTATGAATGCTGCAAAAGTCTTTTAAATGGCTTTTAGGAACTGGAAAGTTGTTCTCTGCAGGTAGGAATGCTGAACCCCAGAAAATAATGAGCTATTAAAATTACAGATTCCATACGAATCGCTCATTCCTTATTTATAGCTCCCACTAGGCTGTCATCCTGGACTTTCGTTCTGGATTCATTTTTCAGCAGGTTTTTTGGTCACAGAGTGCTGACAGAAAAGACTCTGGAGAGCAAAGGGTATCAAATACGTTTATATGGCATCATAAAAAGAGTGTTTTTATTTTGTTTTATTTGTGGCAAATATTTCTGAAGTGACTCATGGTGGTATCCAGTGGCTTTCGCGGTGGCTTGTCGTCGTGCCAGGATGGGAAGTTCTCATTTGCCATCACCTATGTGTAATCCTGAAATAAGATTTTAGTCTTTTTGGGGTGCGGAGGGGTTTTTGCTAGGTACCACTTCATGTCCAATGACGTTTCCATGTAACAAGCCAACCTACAGACTTCTGCCTCTCCACAAGTGGCTTCTGTGTGCGTGCACATCAAGAGCACAGAGTGGATTTTGGCAAGAGGACTTCAGGTTAACTATCACGTAGGACTTGCCACTCCACAGATTGGTGTGATTACAGTTGCAGAGTAAATGTGTCGTAGCGTAAAGACCTTACGTAGGGATTCACTAGCGAGAGCAGTCAGACATCGGAATAGTTTTCCCGGGAAGTGGAGGATTCTGCCGCTGCAGACACTCTTAGGGCTCAGCTGGGCAGGGTGCTGGGCCATCTCTGTATTTCTTTAACTCGCTGAGTTGGACGGGATGATCCTTGGGGTCCCTTCCAACCTGGTCGAGCGTGATGCTGGTGTAGCTCTAGCTGACTCCCAGTGAATCTGAAGCAGCTGCAGCAAGCGCTCCGCAAAGGCACAGCTCCGCAGAGCATCGCCAAGTGCCTCTTGCAGAAGCAGCTACCCCGCGAGCCGTTAGCATCACGCGAGCCGTTAGCATCACGCGAGCCGTTAGCGTCACGCAAGCGAAGGCTGCTTCTGCGCTAGCAGTTAGCTGTGTGTGACAAAGTCAAATCCAAGTGATGGGGTGGAAAGAAAAGCATCCAGAGTGTCTAAAATGAGTCTTGGATTTTCTTCATCTGCTTTATGATCCCTTTAAGATGGCATTTGTGGGTTAGTGGAGTGGAATGGGATGTGTGACTGCAGGACACGGGGCGCTGCTTTTCCTTACAGCGGGTGTCTCCTGGCTCTGTGGTCGCAGTGTGTTTCGACTGCAGGACCTCAGAATGTTTCTGTGAAGGAAAACACAGCAGTTTCTTGTGGAATAAGCGCCCGGTTCTGGTTTGACAATGCAGGGGAGGGAAGTGAAGGGATTGGCGAGGGGAGCAGGAGCGAGTAGCTCGTGTGTGGTTTGGCTGCCTTTCAAAACTTCCATTTCAGGGAAAAGCCGTTCCTGCTTTGCCCTGCAGAGTACTTAGAACTCGCGAGGCAGTACCCCTCGGTGGCAATCACACTTCAGATTGAAATAGCTGTCATAATTCAGTGTGCATGCAGAATGCTGCTTTAGCTCTGCTAGTCCAAGGTGGTTTAATTTCAGCCCTGCTGAACAGTGACAATATTTCTGTTCTGGCTGTTCCACTGGTGCAGCTGTTGTGACACGTTTGCCGGACTCCGCTGCATGTGTGCAGCTAGAGAGCACTGGCTGTAACTATGGCAAGAGCACGGAGATGGGTGCAGGAGCTCTCAGGAGGAACCTGAGGTCTGTGGTGAGGGATGTGTGTCGCCACAGACTGCTCCATTTCTGTTCGGGGTGGAGTTGTTACCTCTGTCGTGGTAATTCCTTCCTTCTCCTTGACCTGGCACTTGGGATCTCTTCTGCCCTGTCTGACAGTTGCTGACAGCCCAGCTTTCTCTGCAGGAGCTACCTCCCTCACTACAAGAACTTTCAAAGGAGCAGTAAACACCAGGATGAGGCAGTAGGAGAGCGAGGGAGAAACAGAAGGTTTGAGTGGTTTAAAAGAAATGAGGAAATGAGGAAGAAGAGAAGGGGCTTGAGAAGAAGGGAAGGGATCAACATCTTCCCGTTGTTTTTTCTGGTGAGGTTACTTCTCCAGGAAGTATTGAAGGTATCAGACCTTTAGCCTGCATTTAACTGACATGCCTCCAGGCTACCTTTTCTAACTGGAAACATCAATCACATCTTATTTTCTTTTTTCCTTTATAAGCTTAATAAGAAGACAAATCCCACCACACACAGTAGCTGCATCCTCACTGCTGGGTTGTTTGATGGTTTAAATACTCTGGGTATTTCAATTTCAGCCTCCAGTTGTCTTCTAATTTGAAAAACTGAGGGGGGAGGAGTGATTGCTGGGTTGTGACTGATGTTGGCTTCACAAGTCCGGTGTCTCACAGCGCTGCTCCAAGCCCCCAGCCTCCATCATGTGGGAAGCTGGTTCTCCCTTTCAGGTGCTGAGCTCTGGTACTTCAGTGATCAGTTTCCCTGTACCCATGTCTGTACCCAACCGTTTCGTTCCCAGCTGGCACGCATGTGGCCGTGAAGTGGCCAGACTCAGTCTATCCTTGCCCACTGCATCTTGAAGGTGGAGTTTAGTCCATTCCCAGTCGTCCCTTTGGCTATTGTCTTCTTCATTCCTTCTTCAGTTTTTAACTCTGGACGTGCTCTTTCCTCTCACCAGCCAATCAACAAGCGTTCACCAGTAGGTTTTGATGCAGATCACTGGTGGTTTGGTGTATTTACTGAGCACTGGTGCTTGCACTGGGGATGCCGATGCTGCTGTTGTGGTTGTGGAGGGAAACAGCACTTCTGCCTGGTCCGGGTGGGACATGCAGATGGAAGGGCAGTATCCTCAGCTCCCACTTCTCTTCTGAAGTGCCACAGAAATTCTTTTATCATCATGTCAGTAGTACCAGCTTCTTATTGAAAATGAATTGGGAAAGGACCAGGTGGAAAACCAAAGGTAAATCTCTCTCTTTTTTTAAAGAAACTACTGGTTTTTGCTTGCTGAAAAGGGTCTTGTGCACAGAAAGTGAGTGCTCACCTGTCTAGTGTGATTTAAGTGCAGGACTGTGAACACAAGAACACAGATAAACTCTGTTCAGGTGTTGTCACAGAATGACAAGGATTGGAAGGGACCTCGAAAAATCATCCAGTCCAATCCCCCTGCCACAGCAGGATCAGCTAGACCCAGTCACACAGGAACACATCCAGGCAGGTTTGAAACTTCTCCAGAGAAGGAGACTCCACAGCCCCCCTGGGCAGCCACTTCCAGGGCTCTGTCACTCTCACCATGAAGAAGGTCCTTCTCATATTGATGTGGAACCTCCTGTTTTCCAGCTGACGCCCACTGCCCCTTGTCCTATCATTGGGTGACACTGAGCAGAGCCTGGCTCCATTCTCCTGACACCCACCCTTCAGATATTTATAGACATTCATGAGGTCACCCCTCAGTCTCCTTTTCTCCAAGCTAAAGAGGCCCAGCTCCCTCAGGCTTTCTTCATCAGGGAGATGTTCCACTCCCATGTCTGTGGCTCTGTGCTCTGTGCTCCAGCAGTTCTGTGTCCTTTTGGAACTGGGGGGCTCAGAGCTGGACACGGTTTGGGGGATTGTTTCACGAACTGTGTTTCATTCTGCAGGCAAACTCCAAATGTGTGGACGGGAGGTGCAGCCGGTAGTTGTCTCACTCTACATGTTCTTCTTGACTAGACTCTGCTGTAATTCCTAGTCCCTGCAGGAACGAGTCTCCACTTCTTGCCGATAACCTGTGTGTGATCTCTTGGTTGGATGTGCACCTAAACATCTGAGAAGACCATTAATAACTCACAGGAATTCAGCTGGGGAAGCTCTCTTTATGAAGGCATGTCCATTTGACTCCCTTCATGAAAGAAAAAGGGTCTGCGAAGGACTTGGGTGCTTTCCTAGTGTCCCTGCTGCACGCTGTGAGTAATTAGTGTGTAATTTAAACCCTACAGTTAAACACTTCTGAAGCATCTGTGCTGAAAGGCAGCTGTTCGGTGACGTGAAGAGAAGCAGGTCGGATTGAATCTTTACAAAGTGGTTGGCTCTGAGCAACCTGATCCAATGAACTATATCCCTGCTGGGTTGGAAATAACCTTTAGAGGGTCCTTCCAGCCCAAACCACTTTGTGATTCGGTGATAAGGGCTTGGCTTGTGCAGCTGTTGAAAAGGTTTAACTGCTGCCTACACTGCCTGTGGTGAGCAACCAAAGCCCCAGCAAAATGTGGAGCATGGTCTGTGTTGGACAACAGCACAGCTTCAGAAAGACAGGAAACTTTGGGCAAACAAGTGCCTCAGCAGTGTTTTCCACGGCAACTGTTAATGGGGCAGTGATGCAGGTGGCCTTCATAGAATCCTTGTTCCAACAGTGGAGACCGAGGAGAAGCTGAAATGTCAGAGTCAGCTGGTAGCTCTTCACATGTGACAATACAGACACAAGTACAGTAAGACATCAGTGCTGACCTCATCACCATCAGAAACGGCCTCTGGGAAGTGAAAGACAAACCTGTGACAACGTTGAAAGGAGTGGCTTGTGCAGGCTGCTTGTAGACTGGTTGAAAGCTGCCCTCTCCCATTGCCTGCCTCCTTTGTCTGCCTTAACTGTGCCTTCCGTGCTAAGATGAGGGTGAGGCACCCGTGCCTTCAGGACAGAGGAGACAACCTGTGTCTCCTACCGTACAGAATCTTCTGCCATTGAGCCTGTCTCCTCCTTGGTGATCAGAGCAGCTGGTGACCAGAAGAGTTTGTCTGCTTGCTTGGGAAGATGTATCGGGTGAACACTTCAGTTTTGGGTAAAAGCTGTGCTGTTGAGCAAAAGATATACGAGGAAGACAGAGTATGAACTTAAGACCACACGCTCCCGATCCTTCTCTTAATATTTTGGGGTTTTTTATATACTGAGTTCTTAGCTTAGGCTTTGGTTGGTTGGGGGTTTTTGTCTGTCATCTCTGAAAAAACACCATGGAATCATTAAGGATTGGAAGGGACCTTGAAAGATCATCTAGTCCAGTCCCCCGAAACAGCAGGATCCACTACCATTCTAAGAAAAATGGATGTCTCACCACGCGCCCAGCATTCCAGCTCAATCGTTAACTGTTGATACTCAGTTCCTCCCTATGTTTTGCAGAAGCACAGAGGTCCACCATTCTCAGATTACCAAGGTCCTCAGGGCTCTGCAGTTTTCCAGCTCTCATTGTCTACATGGCTGCTATTTCCATTTTCTTCACCTCCACAGGACAAAATATATCTTACATTTAACTTCTGTGCAGCAGCCTGATCAAACTGGATTCCTAATTCTGTCCCTACGACTAGATGGGTCAATGAGAGTTTCCTTCCTCTTGTTGAGTAAGCCTTCCACACTCTGAGCAGAGCTCTCAGCTGCGCCTACATCGGCTCTCCTTTCTAAATTGCTTGTGTTACTGAACTCCACGTTCACTGGCGTTGCTCATCACAAAGTACAGAGTTAACTTGATCTCAAGGAGGAGAGAGCTTGCTTGAGGAAGAAGTGAAAGAGATGAGATTTTAATGTAGAGCTTTTGGCACATTTCATTAAGAAAGGCAAAACGTGAAGACTGGAGAGTCCTCTCGTTCTTCTCATGGGGGTTGGACTCGATGATCTGGGGGTTGGACTCGATGATCTGGGGGTTGGACTCGATGATCTCTTTGGGTCCTTTCCAACCCCTAACATCCTATGATCCTATGATCCTATAACTAGTTATGAAGGGTCGGGGGAAAGCAACACAAAGAGACCCCTGCGGTACCTGGTGTTTTAGCTGCACCGCTGAATTGGTTGTCGTGTCTAGAACATTTTCAAGTGAAGTACTAGCTGAGATCCACATGCACGGGCACCTAGGGAGGCACGTCATCTCCAGGAATTGGGAAGCCAAGCTGCCAGTGTGCAGCTGGTGACTGGAAGAAGCAGCCCTCTATCCTTTGGTGGCTGAAGAGGAAATGAACAACAACTCGCCGTGCATTTGCCTTAAACGCTAAAACCCCAGCACAGCCCGATGCATTGACTTTGTGTTTAGATGGATAAACAAACTCTCGCCGCATGTGGCATCGTCTTGAGGTTGCTGTGCCACTCTGCCATTGGCCGTTTCGGGACGATCATCATCTTGGCATGCAGATTTGGGGCCTGTCCACGTGGCACAGCTCACCCTGTGCTGGTTTGGTGCATTAGGAAGGAATAATCACTCGGGATCACCACTCCTTTGTCTTTGTTGTTGTTCACTTTAGTTCATGTCCGTCCTCTCCAATCTGTCAGTCTCATTACTAGATTGAATGTTCAGCCTGAGCTTCCTGACACCACCCCAGTTTTACAGCTACGTTTTTATGATGTGGGTGTCATTTTTGAGTGAATTATGAGAAGAGGGAAAAAAAAGCTCTTTTAGCTGAAAAAGATGAGGTTCTGCTCTGAGACTGAGTGTGTAGGGCTTCTGCCAGAGAGCTCTGTCCGACTCCTCGCGCAGCCTCGTTCTTCAGCTTTTGTTTTGCTTTTTCTTTTGTCTCTCTGTCCGGGCCAGAGCTGAGAATCCGTTTTCATCTTTCCTGAAGTTTGTGTCTCGGAGAAGTCGGCTCCTCAATCAGCAGCACGCTCGGTCTGCTAGCGCGGAGCGGCTCTGCGAGCGCGATGTCTCGCAAGACGTCTTTCTAGAGGATTAGTTCTCGCGCTGGTCAGCCTGCCCCCTCCTTAGGTGCCGTGAATATAATTCATACATACCTGATCTTGATTATTAGTGAAACCGAAAGCCCAGCCTTTCCCTGTTGGAGTAAAGGCCCGAGACAGACAGCGAGAATGCTTGTTCAGCATACACGTCCCTGGCACGGAGCGGGTTTCGTTTTGCAGGCATGTCACCTCTGAGGGCAGGGCAGGGCAGGGAGGGGAGAGCAGCTCAGCTTCCAGGGTCGTTGCCGTGGTTTATGTCACCCACCGCTTATAGAACTGAATTCTGCCAAGTGACACAGTAATTCCTGCGTGAAAATAGCCGCTGCGCTCCGCTCGCAGGCCAGCAGCTGCAGGCTTTGATAGATGGGCTCCAGCAGGGAGCTGGTCACGTGGCCGCCATGGCAAACCGGCCGGCTCCTGGTCCAGGTTCTCTGTGTTTTCAGTGTCAGCAAAATGAAGCCTTGGCTTCGCAAGAAGAGCAGGATGTCTGCTGACGTCCTGATACGGATTGGCTCAATAATTTGTTTTCTGGCTTGTTCTTTAAAACTGACACTGAGTGCTTGCTTACCCTCGGAAGAGATGCCTCTGGCTGTCTTGGGGGGCAAATTGCAGATGTGGCCGGCACTGCAGTCGTACCTGGTCACGGGTGGCTGAGAACCTGCCACGGTGAGGTGATGTGTTGGTGGCTGTGCTGTGACGTCTGGTGCTCAGGCTTGCTCAGCGCTGGGACGAGTTAAAGGGCTCTTGTTTCTTAGACAAAGAGGGAATCCTAAGTGCTTTTGGCATCAAAGGAGAAAACTTGTTCTGTGCTTCAAAGAGAGGGAAGGAGCCTGCAAAGACAGATCCTGTTTGTCTTATTAATCAGTTAATGATGACATTGCATGAGTGGAGTGAACAGCACCGCAACAGAACGCTTAGTAGTGAAACTTGATGGAGAAAGGAGCCTGTGGTTTCTCTTGTCAAAGGCCAGCGAACGGAGCAGCGGGGACTCACACGTGATTTACTTTGGCAGTCCTTCTGTACTGAAGTCCTTGCTGTTAGATGCAATCTAGACTAAGCCTGTTCCTACGAGCTGTGGTGGTGCAGCTGCAGCGGCAGAGGTACCTACCGCAGGAGAATGCTCCGAGCGACTGTCGCCCTGTCACGCTACGGCACCGCTGTTCTTTAACCGGGGAGAAAGGAAGGTGACGTTTGGTGCAGAACTTCTGTGCCAGCTATGGAGCAGTGTTTTCACAGTATCATGCACTTGCCTCATGATGTCTTCTTTCGTTTGTGAAATGCTCCTCTGTGTGTCTTTGAAAATAGCACTAATTAAGACAGATCGTAATAGAAGAAGAGGCAATAAATGTAATTGGAATACCTGCGTGCAGAAGCACTGCCCAGAGGATTTAGGATTTACTACTAAAGGAAGAGAATACTGCATGAGGTACAGGGTGTTTGGAGGATCTCTCGTGTTCTTCTCCCTGTTGACATGCAGAGTACAAGCTCAGTGATCTTTCTTGTTCTTGCTTGGAATTGATTTTGGCAGTGCTACCTTTAGGTCACTAAACAGGGAGGGATTTGTCTTAATTGCTGTGTTTATGCTTCCTCATCTCTACCTTGGTTGGATTCTTAGGTGGTCCCTTTGCTCTGACCTGAGTGTTACTGGCTGCACAGGACTCTAAAGAGTGTCTCCAGTTTTCAAGAATATCTTTCTTCGTAAATCCAAGGGTAGATAATTCACAGCAAGTCTCACTGTAAATAATTTGGAGCCTTTGCCTTTGTGATGGGACTTTCTTGTGGGAGTTGTGCATGTCAGGGAGCTGTAAAAGTGGGTTGTTCCATAAGGGAAGGTGAGGTCAGAGCTCCAGCCTTAGTGGAAGTACTGGGACAAACTGAGGGAAACAGAACTAGCCGTGTACTAGCCACATTGTCAAGTGAGCTGTAGATGCAGAAGACACTTGGGATTGTAAGGATTGCGACTTCACAGAAGTGACAGCCATCAGTGATTTCATCACATTATGGTCACTAGGGAAAAGCTCATCACATTCGTGCGCTGGTCCTTCTGTTTTGTAGGCATCACTTCCACCCGGGGACGCGGGAGTCGCTGTCCTGCGGTTTATGTCCAGGATGCAGTAGGAGCAGCTCTAGCTGCAAGGGTTCAAGGAGGCTGACAAAATTTTAAGAAGAAATGTTTTTTGCTCGTGTCACCCATTCTTTATTTAATAGGCAGAACATGGAAAGTCTGGATTACCTTTTTTCCCTTAAAAATAAATGTATTGAGCTTAACTTTTGAGAAACTAAGACTCTGGTGACTCTAATGTTGCTGAAATCTTCTGACTTTCTCTTTGGCCAAGAAGAAAATGTGGAGCTATTAGAAAAAGGAACTTTTCCTCAGCCCATTTACAGCGAATTATTTAAGCAGCTGTTACCAAAAGGAAATAATTGTTAGACACTGACATTTCCTTAGCTCCCTGGCTAAGGATTTAATTGACCTTTGTCATGGCAACCTTCTGTCATCCGTGTGCATCTGTGCAGTAGAACGCACAACCTGACTCTGTAATTCTGTGCGCTCACGGTGCCTGTGCATGTGCGAAACAGGGGCAGGGATGGACTCTGTTGTTGTTCTCTCGTTGTTCTTGACGAAGCACGTGGCGGGCTCATTGCGTTCGCATTTGCCTGTGTGGACACAGAGGTGAAAGAAGAGGTGGAAAAAGGGCACCAGTTGCTTGGTTTTTCTTGACTTGTGTTTGGACTATGCTGTTCAGTAATGTTTCTCTTCTAACCTACTGTGGTGGCAGTGCAAGTCCTTCTCCGGATGCCCCTGCATCCCATCTGGGTTGCCACTGATGTTGTGGGATGAAGAAAAATCTAATGAGCTATAACAAGAGTAAGTGCAGAGTCTTGCATCTGGGCAAGAACAACCCTAGGTACCAGTATAGGCTGGGGACTGACCTGTTAGAGTGTAGTGTAGGGGAAAGGGACTTGGGGGTCCTGGTGGACAACAAGATGACTATGAGCCAGCAATGTGCTCTTGTGGCCAAGAAGGCCAACAGCATCCTGGGGTGGATTAGAAGAGGGGTGGTTAGCAGATCAAGAGAGGTTCTTCTCCCCCTCTACTCTGCCCTGGGGAGACCACACCTGGAGTATTGTGTCNCTATATTTTAACCAAGAACTTTTAGCTAAAGTGTCAGAGAGGGAGGATTTAACAAAACCACTTACAAACCTGCAGGTAATGAAACAACTGGCTTAGTTTGGAGCAGAAAGGCACCAAGGCATTTGAAGTATTTCCCCCCATCACACACACATATATCAGAAGAAACCCCACACAAGATTTAGACACAGACATACGGAGTTCCACCACAATGTTCCTACCCTGAACTGAGATAAAAATGTCCAGAAGATCCATTTGTAGACAGTTCCCGCTTCTCTCCCAAATCATGGCGGTTGTCTGACTTCAGTCTCAATCCTCATAAATCTTCAAAGTTCAGAATCCTCACAGTCCCTGCATTTGAACACAGATAAATTAGTAGACCTTGACAGTTCCTCCTGCCTGTAACTTACCTTCAGAAGCAATGACATTTTCTCTCAGCAGCAAAACAAGTGCAGCTCCCAACAGATGCCAAACAGCAGAGAAAAAGGTAGAAGTCACTGAGGGGGCAGAAGAAGGGGAAGTGGGGAGGGGACGACAGACCCTTTTCAACTTTTCAAGCCCAAACTTTACACTTTTCTGCAGAAAACACACAAATTAAACTTGCAGCTTCTGCTCAGCTTTTAAAGCATTACACCCACTGACCTCTCTGCACTTACCTACATCTTTTGGAGAGGATTGATCGTTTGCACTGCAGCCACCTGTCACTGCAAGAAGACTGAAGAGACACTTTGCTTGCTGCTGTACAAGAGTAGCTGGTGAATGAAGTGAGGAGGCTCAAAGGCTAAACATCAGCCTCACTGGGATGCAGTACTTGGCTACCTTTAGAACTGAGTAAGTGAATTACACTGTTGAACAGAACATGTTTTACAGTTACCATTATTTTTAGGTTTTTTTAATTACATTACTATTATCTATATCATATGTTCTAATAATATTTTATAATAATAACATTTATTATAGTGTAATGACATTATTACTGCATGTTGAGCAGATTTGGTTGTGAATTTTCCTTTTTAACTTCCAAAACTTCTCCAGAATCCTCTTCTTGCATCTTTAGGGAGGCATCCTAAGTTGTCCTGAGGGGACTGTTTTCTGGTGTGTGGGGGCACTGACTTACTGGTTGGTATTGTGTTTTGTTTGTGGTCTCCTAAGGTTAAGGATTAATTTGTAGTTGTACGTGGATATGTAGCATACGTGAATTTATGGGAGTCTTCCACTCCCAAGAGGTTTTCTCTGGGTCTGCAAGGGTTATTGAGAAAACTGCTGTTACACAGAGTGCAAGGGCTTTACTTGAATGAAGGAAGTGCAGCGTCTGCATGGAGTGTATTCTAAGTGCTTTTCATCCAGTAATGTGAAATGAAGACCAGTAATAAGTTGACAAGGCAGTTTATTAGTCCTCTGCTGGTATTTACAGGCTTAAAAGTATCCTTATCCTACTTTGTTATGGGTTTTCTCACTTTAATATGATCTGATTATGCACACACAGATTGTCCATTATCAGTATGTGTCTGGACTAGACACTGCCTCCAGAGTGTTTTTACACAGCCAGCCACCTGGCTGAGGGGATGGTCTTAAAGGACAACTTATGTCAGTGTAATGAGGGAAGGATGAAAAAGTTAAAGGAATACCACCAGAACTTTTTTTTTTTACATTTGAGAAACAGGAATCATGGAATCATAGAATCATTAGGGATTGGAAGGGACCTCGAAAGATCATCTAGTCCAATCCCCTGCTCATCTGACTGACCCATCAAGCACTGTGTAGCCCAGATATTTTCAAATCCAGCCCAGGTTGTTAACAACAGTTCTACTGCCATCTGATTTGTATCTGCCTCTATCTATAACTCAGTGAGGTGCCAGCCCAATTCCCATTAAGAAACAACTTAACTGGATGGAGCAGCTAAGCAGATATGGACGTGATGGCCGTGTGGATGACACGTGGTTATTCAGAGAGAGACACATGGCACTGGACTGAACACAACAGCCTTCTTGCCCAGGGAACATGATGAATAGAGGTAGAGAGAGTGGAACCTCAAAGATCAGTGGAAGAAAGTGAATTCCACTGTTTGCTGAAATGAAATGAGTTCTTCCCTCATTCATGGCCGTAGGAATCAGCATGCTGGAAATGAAGGACTGGCTTGGAAGCAGATGTAACAGAGAACTGGACTTTAAAATGCCCTCTGACTCTGAGGGACGTGTGCATGGACTGAGTGGACTCCATGTTTTCACAAGGAGCAAGAACTGGTGGAAGTCTGTTAGAGGGGTGGAGATTGCGGCTTGTCTCAGTTATGTAAGAACATGTGATCAATCTCTGTATGCCTTTGTGTGGAGTTTCCACCTGAGGGCTATTAAATGTGCCCTTTTTTTCTGCCAAACTGAGTTAGTTTTAGTTTTGCCTGCAATTTGTAAGTGAGCTTTGAACCCTCCTTGTTTTGTCTTTTTTTTTCATCTTGGGTTAAATCCTTGACACCTTGAGTCCTGCTTTGGTTCTTACAAATAGAGAATTGGGAAATGAGCAGGACTGGTTTCTGTCATGGTTTCCATCAGCAGGTCAACAAGCACTTTTCAAAAGGGCTAAATACCCACAGGCCAATTTTGTTAAGGTAGAAGCCACGTCACAGGCAATGAAATCACTCCTTCCAGGCCCTCCAGCACACCAACATCATGCTGAGGAGAGACTCTAGGTCTTGAGAGTCACCGTGTTCTCTTGTCCTTTCTTGCACTGACACGTCAGGTCTGATTTATCAAGGAGCTCATTACCTTCCGGTTCTTTTTATTTCAGTTGATGTTCTGAATGCCCAGTGCTTAAAAAATCCAGCCCAGCTTAGCAGCAGCCCTTTTTGCAAATGGAAGGCTGTTCTTCCTTTATGAAGCTGTTGTGTTCTGTTCTGTAAACAGTTGAATACGGGAAGTGTTCATGACACAGATGATGGAATTGAGATGCACGTGTTGTAATTCCTCTGTAAAGCACAGAAAGGCATTGTGGGATGTGGCTGAGATGTGGACCCTTGGTCCAGAAATGAGGTGATCTAGTTCTCATCAAACCCATACTATGAAACTGAGTATTGTAATGGAGATGATATTAGTGTTACGTAGGAGTTGTGATGCGTGGGTGTGGATAGCATGGACGTCTCGTGTGGTACCCTCCTCCTGTTGTGTCTATAGGTCATTCAGTGAGTGAGGAAAGTGCTCGTGTCTTTGTCTGGAAACAGTGTGCGGTGCTTCCTAGTGAACAAGAGGTCGTGCTCCTTCTGGCTTCCCTTCGCTGATTGGAAGTAGAATCATAGAATCAGAGAATCATTAGGGATTGGAAGGGACCTCGAGAGATCATCTAGTCCAATCCGCCTGCCACAGCAGGATCACCCAGACCAAGTCACACAGGAACTTATCCAGTCAGGTCTTGAATATCTCCAGTGAAGGAGACTCCACAACCCCCCTGGGCAGCCTGTTCCAGTGCTCTGTCACCCTCACTGTGAAGAAGTTCCTTCTAAGGTTGATGTGGAACCCCCTACATAAACATCCTGGGTTGTTATATAAAACTCATTTGGGACTAGAAACAATTAGGGAAGCTTTTGTGAATAGCTGTGAAGACAGAAAAAAAGAGAACATTTGCTTTGAAGGTCTTTCTGGGACTGCTCTGCACTTTGACTGTGTGAAGGAGCCGGAGGTTTGGATCACTTGGAGATTCAGCCCAGCTAGGGCATGGCCAAAGACAGTCTGCCTCTCTCCTGGCTGCTTGTGTCCTCCACAGGAAGGATCTAAAATTAGGAAACTGCAAATAAGGTCCTCTCAACCCTTGTACCAATCTTAGCACCTCTAGGCAGGGTCTAGCATTTAGGGCCAGAAAATCCAAAGTATTGATGTGAGCGTCTATTTTAATTTGATTCCCTGAATATTCTGAACAGCCACACTGGGAATGGAGGTCTATCAGCTGCCCTGAGGGAGAGGTTACACAAGTAAAAATGCTTCTTTTGGAGGAAGGAGGGGCTTGGACAGGCTGGGGTGAAGCAGTAAACGAAGACATATGCTGAGCAGTTAGAGAATGGGTTAGAAAATCTGTCCTTTGTGCTCATTGTTCTTACATTAGTCTCAAGCAGCTGTGTGACTCAGGACAGTTCATTTTCTTGGCCAGTTCTGGTGTTGTGAGCGCTCTTGACCCCAACAGCGCACGTGAAATGTGCATCAGAGTACTGGAGTATAGAACGCTGCGTGTCACCTCGCTCCTGAAAAAGTGGGGGTTAGGTGACTAAAAGCTGTGGATTCTTGGAGATGTCTTTGTTTCTGTAATGCGGGAACCTCTTTCCTTTTCTTCTACTTAATAGGCTCATTGGCAGTTGTTCACGTCTTCGTGTCTCGAAATCAGCTGATGACTGGGTGATTGGGGTGAGGCTTTGCTGACTCAGGCCACAGTCAAACTGCTCCTTTTATAGAATCATAGAATCATCATGGCTGGAAAGGACCTCCAGGGTCATCGAGTCCAACCTTTATCCTAGTATCTCACCGCTAGACCATACCCCAAGCGCCGTGTCCACTCGTTCCTTAAACATGTCCAGGGTTGGTGACACCATCACCTCCCTGGTTAGTCCATTCCAGCACCTAANTTGTGGCCAAAGTGCATGACCCAGCACTTGGCCTTGTTAAACCTCATATAAAGTGGGACATCAGAATTTCCAGTCTTCTTTCATTTTAATTGGTTGGGCTTGAATATTTATTTATGGAGGAGTGAGAAAGTTGTCTTGTGCATGATTCCTCAGTTTGCATCCACGTGTAAGAACGAGCCTTCTTCCAGAAAGGGACACCTGTGATGTGCTTGAATGTGATTGTTTTGTTGTTCTTTTTCTTAATCTGCCTGTACCAGAGGTTCCTTCCAAGAGAACTTCCAAGGTTCTAGACGTGCTCATGTGATTCAGACCAATAACACTTCTGCAGCAGCCTTGATATTTCTTCTTAGCAAGAAAGCAAGTGTCTGGGGTTGAGTCTTTGATTAGGGACACTGAGGTCCATTCCCACAAGAACTTTACAGACCTGTGTAAAGTCTTCCTGAGTTACTTTGTTGGCCAGCATTTGGCCTGGCAAAACAACCGCAGGAAAGGAGGTGTGCTGGAGCTGCAAAACCAGCTAACATACGTTCCCACCAACAAAGTACCGTGAGAGCTGTCACTGGGGAGCCCAGTGCCACTGGTAAGAAGTGAACCCTCTCCTTATCCTTGTGCATAGCAGAGGAGGTTTCTGCCTAACCTACTTACTTAGCTTTTAATTCTAGTAGGAATTAACGGCAGGCCTAAAAGGAACGGATTCAGATCAGACATGTGGTTTTTGTGCCTTCTGTTGTGTTACGTAACTGGAGCACGTGATGCCCTCCCCTGTCAGTTCTGTAGTATGAAGTTCACTATTTCTGCATTCTTGGTGTGAAACCACAAGTTATAGAGNGTGATTTGGTGTAGGTGACCCTGCTGTGTCAGGGGGTTGGACTAGATGATCTTTCGAGGTCCCTTCCAATCCGTAGTGATTCTGTGATTCTATGCTGCCCTTTTCTATTGTGTTTAAGCAGGATACAGCCACCTGACAATGTATTTAACACATCTGAGCTAATGCTTGGCAACGCTTCGTGCTTCCAGAGTGCTTGAAATTCTTGGAGTGCCGCGAAGCAGACATATTACGGCAAACTCATGTTGTGCGTACCAACGGTCCTGCGCTCCCTTGGCTACGTCTGGCTACTTGAATTTGACCTGCTTTCACTTTTACCCAGCTCTTAATTGTTGCACTTAAAAGGTAATGTGTGATTTTTCCCTTTTGGTAGATGTCAGGAATGTACCAAGTCAGCATTAGATGGCATCATCCCACTTCCAGCTTGGTCTTTCTTGCCAAAAAGTCCTCAAAGGGGGCAAGGTCCTGTGTCTCCATCACTGGTCTCTAAATGCTATTTGCAAAGCTGGGTGCGTAGGAGTGATTCCCTAGATCTTTTTCTGTTGCTCCCCCAAATCTTTTTCAGTAAGTGGTAGGCAGTGGCTCATCTATTCCTTGAAAACCAGCATCTCAGCCAGTGTGGTGAGAACTGGGTTTCACATACAGCTGGGTGCTCAGAAGTGGGGCGGTGGGATTGCTTGGGTCTTGCTGCCAGTGGTAAGCTAGGGTCTGCGATGCTCCTACCTCTGCTCTTACCTCCTTCTGCTACTCCAGTGTCTTCCTGTTCTTATCTTTGCATTATGAAAAATCCAGTTTGGAGAGGGTCAGGAAGGCTGCCCTCCTCCCTCCTCTCTGTGGCTGCTGAAGTCAGCAGGATCAATGCCATCTTCCCTGCAGCCAGCATTTTATCCTCTCTGTTTAAGAAGGCAGTTCATGCTCAGAATCCTTTCCCACTTAATTTTCCCATTACAGTCACCGCTAAATGGTCAGCCTGCTATCGGAGAAACGATGGGTTGGCTTCTTCTTCTTTGTGAGGAAATTAAAACAGGTACAAGTGGAATATTTTGAGGTCTCTCTCTCTTCCCTGTAGCTCATTTTCCAGGCCCAGCCATTTCAGATGCACGTGGCAGATCTTCACAGACCTGCACGTGTGCCAGTGAGGTCGAAACGACTGCGTCAGAACCGTGGCTTTGAATGCAGCACCTTCGTGAAACGAGCTTCCCCCTGCACAGAACTTGTCTGAACAAGTGATTAGATGAGCTAAGCCTTAGTATAACCTGAAAGTTTAACCTGAAAACCATTTGGAAATGGATTGACAGTCTGTATTTATGAATGAAGTCAGTGTTTTTGTAACGAAGGTCATTCCTGAAGGCGTTTTGCCACCCTCAGCATCACTGAAATGGCTGCTGTAACGGTAAGTGGGAGCCACTGCTGCCCGTGTCAGAGAAGTATTTAAACTTCTTCAAACATTTCACCTTCTTGAAAGGCCTGGTAGAAAATGAACTGAGAAACTGTCCTGCCCTGGAAACGTTGCTGGAATGCATTGGGGCAGCAGCAGAGGAATCACCTGCTTGTCGTCAAGAAAGGATTCATTTAGCCCGAAATGCGTCCTGAACTGCCTCTGTCTGAGTGCCCCTGGACAGACCTAGTGCTTGTCAGGCACAAAGCAGGTGATGCACGAGCAGAGCATCCCCGCACGTCTCAGTTGTGCTTGCCAGCCCAGCTTCACTGCTGTCCCTTCAATGTTTCATGTAGTGTCACCTGCTCAGTTAGAAATCCTCGTAGCCATTTTTAGTTTCTACCTTTTTTGCAAAGGTTGAGGAAAGAAGGGGAGAGCTGTCTCTGGTGGTTTGGTTTAAACTTGGCTGCACAGCCACTGCCAGGGGGTTTAGTGTGTGCACAAAAATCCTGCCTGGGCTGAGGGTGAGTGGAGAAGTCGTTAAAATCCTTGTGGAAAACAGCACAGAAGAGATTTGGTTCAGAGTGGCCGGGCAGAAAAAATACTGCTGCTGCACAGAAACGGGTCTCTGTGTTTAGCAAGTTGTTGTTCTCCTCACAGATTTTTCAACAGCTGGCTGCCTACACTGGTCAATGAAGCAAACCCAGGAGACCTCTGAGGCGGTGTTGGTCTGAGTCACCACGGCCACTTATAGCGCGACACAGCCCTCCTGACTTAAGTCTAGAGCCAGTCTAGCTTCTCAGCTGCCTCTTCTGAATCTAGGACATAGGTGCCCCATGAGCCCAGCTCCAGAGTTAGCTAGCCTAGACTGTTCAACTACTGTGCATTTCATTTTCTTCTCGCAGGGCAGGAAGGCAGTAGAATCAGAAGTAAGCTGAAGGTGAATGTTCTTGGCTGCGTGGTCTAGGGTGTAGGTGCCGGCCCACGTCTGTACCTGGGTTTTGTGCAGTGGATTAAATATTTGAGGACGTTAGCATGCTTTTAGAGCCATAACAAAGATGCTTTGCAAGTTGAAAGATCTTCTAGTTTTACAGGTCAAAGAAGGCAATCCATCCAGCTCAGACTGTGAACGCACTGGTCCGAGGTCATATGACATGTCAGGAGACAAACTGCAAGCTGAGTCTGAGCATGCCTTGTGGCTGATGCTGTTGCTATATAGCCTCTGCCATGACATTTGGGGTGCATTTCTGTGCAGCAATTATGTTGTTCTTTTTGTGTTCCTTCAAAGCGGTCAGAACTAGAGTGACAGCATGACTAAGACCTCAGGTTTGGGTCGGTGCAAGCTGACCATGAATCAGCAGTGTTCCCTGGCAACCAGATGGGACAACTGTGTTTTGGGGGGCATCAATCACAACATCACTAGCTGACCAAGGGAGGTGATAGCCCTATTCTGCATTGCACTGGCGTGGCCCTGCCTTGAGTACTTGGGGCAGTCATGGGTGCCTCAGTGGAAGAAGGACATCTAACTCTTAACAGCTTTAGTATTTAACATGATGACGATGCTCGAGCTAAAGCTGCCAACACAGGGAGCACATGGGATACAGGTTGTGAGTCTGTTAGCTTACCTGCTTGGGTAGAATTACCAACAAGGAAACAAACACGCTAATGAAGTGGAGAAAAAGATGAATGACCCCATGGTGGCAGTCCACACTTTGGTGGGCACGTCCGGAACGGGTTTTGTCTCTGGCTTTAGCAAGTGAGAGCAGTGCTGCACGTTTCCCGTGTTTAGGTGCAGCAATTACGGCAGCAGTGGGACTTCGTGGCGTTTTCCACATCCATTCATCGTCGTTAATCTTAATAGGTTTGTTTATTGTCCACTCCAAAGCCAATGGAGCTGATGCACCCACTGCCTTCCTGGTGACTTCAGGGGCCTGTGAATCCAGTTCTATGACTTTGCCTTTTCCAGTTGGTGACGTTTGTGGAGCTGTGGACCTGCTCGGAACGTTTGAGGTGCAGTTACAAGCGCTGGGGCTTGGCACCCGGGAGGTCTGCTGGAGGACCACAGAAGTCCTGCGCTGGTTGTCTGCCATCCAAAGGATCTCGAGGCACATGGCTGGCTAAGAGCTTCTGCTGCCTGAGGAGGAACGAAGCGTGTGTGGCCTCTCACCAGTTTTCTGGCTCCCTAGGAGGTGGTTGCAATGGAAGTGGAGGTTGATCATAAGATTCAAGCCAAAGTAAGAAGTACAGCCCTCAGGAACTTCTGTGTGAATCAGTGTGGTTGGAGCATGTGACTCTGAATTCTTGGGGTCATGGGTTCAAGCCCCATGTAGGACATCTTGAGACAGTCCTGTAGGCTGACCCTGCTCCAGCAGGGGGGTTGGACTTAGATGGTCTTTCGAGGTCCCTTCCAACCTCTAGCATTCTGTGACTCTGTGAGTCAAACATCAGGACTGGGTTCCAGAAGTCAGCAGAACTGCTGAGAGCTTGAATGCGCGAAACAGGGAAGTCACATGATCACGGAATTATTGAGGCTGGAAAAGACCTCTGAGGTCATCGAGTCCAGCCTATGACCCAAGAGTCAAAGGCATAGTTTAACACGACTGCTGTAAGAGTGGCAGTTGGGGTTTGAGACAGAGAATGTTTGAGTTGTTGTTGGGCTCTTTGACACTTTAGTGCTGCAGACATTCACGCATCTGTCGAATATTCCTTAGGTTGGTTTGAAGTGAGAAGGATCACGATGTTTGCACAACACCGAGGCTCGAGACGGTAGGGTGGTGCTGTGATGAGGAACGTGATGGCTTCTGTCAGCTTTTCTGTTTAATGAAGCAAGTGCTGGCTTTTTGCTGAGTTAATTTGACAAATCTGAGCTCAGGAAATATGTCTGCAGGCAAACACGGACTTTTGAGATGCTTCTGCTGGTTTTTTCTTCAACCCATAGGTGGAAACTGTCCAGAATGAAGACAGTTGAGCCTGCAGGCGAGTTGTATGCAAATCAGCCAGCAGGCATGAATGACTGCCGTGCCTTGCTGGTGGTCCTGGCAAGGCAGGAGTAATGTTGAGAATGGCTGTTGTCCCGTCCACTGAGACGGGTGGAACATACCACCTTCTGGTCACTGCACTGTCTTTGGCCTCTATGTAGTGGCTCTTGTAGTCAGCTGGTAGTTTGGCTGCATCAAGCCGCTGTTTTCAGTCAGCGTGGGACAGAGCAGCGACTCGCTTGCTGCGCGATGCGTTTAGCAGACGCGCACGAACCGCTTAGTGAAAGAATATTGCGAAGGCTTGGTTACGGTGCCGCTTTGGCAAGGAGGCCATAATTAATAATGCCATTGCATAGAAGTCAGCTGCTCAGTAGTCGTGCCGGCTGCCAAACGTTACACGATGCAGAGTCAGAAATATTTCATCCATCTGCCAGTGCTTTCAAATCATCCTGGCAAGCTCTGCATTTCTATTTTAAGCTGCGTAAAGGGAAATTGCTCTCGTTCTCTCAGTGCTGAGGATGGTGCTAGCCTTACCCTGCCTACTTTTAGAGACACAGACTAAGGGAAGAAAAGTATTCGAGGTCATCGCAGAGGTTTAATTTAGTGTCTGAAGTGTTCTGGACAGAGACCAAAGTAACTCTGATGGGGTTTTTTTTGGGGGGTGCAGGGAAAGGAATGAGGGGTGCATCTCAGGATCAAACAGTGTGTGCCTTCAGGAAATACTCCACCAAACATGATGCAGCTGAATTGTCAATACGGTTGATAAACCGTAGGATTTCTCATATTACACCTTCCCTTTATCCTGTGAGGCCAGCGAGTGTCGTTTCCAGTTCCCTGTTGCTGCTTTGCTGAGCTGGGTACTCAGATTTATTTGTACAACTCCTCTTTTTTGTGTTTAGCTTGAAAAAGAAAGTGCCACACCAGGCTGTTGGTCTGTGCAGCCCTTCTGCCTTCGCACTCACGCTGAGCCAGTGCAATCCGCTGTGTTTTCGTGCTCAGTGGTGGTGCGATGCGACCATCAAGCTGGAGTTCTCCATTTTCTTCCCTTTCTGTTCCTGACCATACCTGTCACCGCAGCTTTCATGCTGCTTCCCACGGCCAGGACCAGTTACCTAGTGTAAGACACATAAATTAAGCAACTGTGATGCCTTATCTCGTGGAACCCTATGCATGGCAATGATACCAATGCAAGAATTGAGCAAAGGAAAGTATTTATTTCATATAATCATAGAACATTAGAGATTGGAAGGGACCTCGAAAGATCATCTAGTCCAACTCCCTGCCAGAGCAAGACCACCTAGACCAAGTCGCACAGGAAGATGCCCAGGCATGTTTTAAACCTCTCCAGAAGAGAGGCTCCACAGCCCCCCTGGGCAGCCTGTTCCAGTGCTCTGTCACCCTCACTGGGAAGAAGATCCCTCTCATATTGATGTTGAACCATTGTCTAGGTTGGCAAAGACCTTTAAGATCATCAGATCCAACCCAGCTTTCCCAAGCCCACCACTAAACCATGTCCTGAAGCTCTAGGTCTACATGACTTTGAAACGCATCCAGGGATGACAACTCAGCATCCTCCCCAGGCATTAGTTCTGTTCTCACTGCGAAGCACCGTCTTTGCAGTGGCCCATGAAATCTCACCCAGGTAGTCCCCACTGCTACGTTTTTCAGGTTCAGAGGCTTTTGGACCAAAATGAGTCGTGTTTTTGCACGTAAAATGTTTCATGCGTGCGGGGGGCAGCTGTCTCTGTTCCACGCAGGATCTGGAACACAAAACAGAGTGTTTGCAGAATGGGGGAGAAGAAGGGGCTTCACTTGGTTAGTGGATGAACTGAGTGCTCACGCGTGGCTGTGCTGTGTGTTTCTAGAGCGTGTGGTGTGGCTGCTTCTCTGAGGGACAGCACCTTGTGAGGTAGGACTGCTCACTCATCGCAGTCACATCTGGGACAGAAAGACGAGCCAGCTGAAACAGGGCTGTTCTGGCAGTGAGCGAGGAGAGCAGACCAAGGTCTCCAGAGGATCAGCACAGACTGATGTCTTCACTCCTATTCCCAGGTTGCTGCATTTTGTGGAAATATTTGTTCTGGCTTGTTGTAGCTGAGTGAATTTGCCTGCGATGCTCATCCCTGCTGCTATTTTCACCGCGGTATGAGGGGATATTGTTCCCTTCCTGCTGCAGTGTGAATCCTTGTAACATCTGATCTGTCATCCTTGTGCCCTTCCAGCCCAACTGCCGCTGGAGATGGCCTTTTTTAAAACAAAGGCTAAAGCCAAAATGTTTTTGCTACCTTCAAAAGGAGGAGAATTTGAAAGAACAAAGACAACAGAAAGGATTGCTAGGATTTCTCTGTGCTGTGCTAGCTGTTAGCAGTCTGTTTTCTAGGCTGGAGGAAGCAAACAAGAAAAAGAGAGACCTTTAATTTAACTCTGTTTAACTCCCTTTGAAGAAGGAAACCTGTTTGAAATCTTGACAGCCATTTCATGACAATAGTCTCTGAAAATACAAGTTAAATAGAAACTCTCAAGGAGTGAATACTTGCTGTCAGTTTCTGCAAAGAAGGCAGAAAACCCTGGTTAGAAGTCTTAGCAGCTGAAAGCGAAGCTGACTGAAAGCCTGAACTGTCTTTCTGTCAGCAGGGGCTTTCTTTTCAAATTATGCTTTTAGCTCTTCTCAACATCTAGTTCATTCAGTGCTGAAGAGCTGGTAGACAAGATGAACTTGCCTTCTATTTTTGAACATGTAAAGGGAGCGACGTATTAGCGTGTAAGAGCTGGAGTTTCAATGTCTCTAAAGAGTTTGGTCATCAGAAATGTGCAGTTCATCAGCTACAGGTCATCCTTCCGCTCTGAAATCCATCCATTTAAAGGAAAACTTTGGTTCCACAGCTCTGCTGGTGTTCTCGTTGTCCGTGCAGCGACTAGACGTGGCACCGTGTAACCGGCGGATGTTGTAACGTGCCTGCTGGTCGGATTCCGTGACGAGTGCTGCTGCTTGTGTCAGCGTGTCCTCACCAGCAGTTGGGCCTCCAGGCAGTGGAAGATGTCCACAAGACACGGATTTGCATTTTACCTTTAATTCCTGGTGGTGGGTGTTTGGGCTTTTTGTTCTTAAGCACCGCATCTACACAACTTTGAAAGACCTCCTGAGATGCACTGACATTTCCCTTTAACTTTGAACTTCTTCTGATGGAGAAGAAAAACAAGTAGTCAACCTGAGGTCATTTCGTCTTGCCTTAACCCTTGTTGCTTGTGAGAAGAGACCCACACCTGCCTCTCTGCAGCCTCGTTTCGCCTAGCAGTAGCCAGCGTGCCTGCACGTCGGTGTCCAAAGACGCTTCGCCGGCTTTGCGTCCTTTGTTCTTTGCTGACCCAGTTCCTCCTCAGAACTCCCACCGCTAGACCGTTCCGGTGTCTGCTTCCTGCAGCTTCCTTCCATGTCTGGTAGTGGGCTTGGTGGGAGCGTGGTGTTAAGTGGTACTTGGTCGGGATTTTCTCTCTTCCACGAAGAGCAGCCCTCGGTCCCCTTTCAGACAAATCGGTGTCGGCTTTAAACACGTTTTTGCTTGGAAGCAGTGCAGGGCTCGCACGCGGTTTGCAGCGAGCGTCTCCGTTTCTGAAGTGCTCTGATGTCCCTGTCCCGCGTTTGCGTTTGGTGCTCGAGCACCTGTGACTGAAGTTCTCGTGGAACTTCCGTGCTTCCTCCTCAGCCACTGTGATTCCTGGGCTTTCACTTCCCTAACACAGGTTCTGGGCAGAAGGGACAAGTGGGGTGCGTTTGATGAGCAGCTCATCTGATGACTTTCCGCTGCCCGTCCCTGCACACATGACTGCTCTCCTACCCCTTGGTATTTGCCTGGCCCCTTCCCAGTGTCAGCCCTCGTTGGCAGGCTCTCTGAAGACAACCAGGTTCAGCCTTGCAGTATTTCCAGCAGGCTGCAAGGTTTCCCTTGCCTCAGCTTTTTCCAGTCTTTGACAGTAATGAGATACAGATGATCCAGGTAATGGATGGGCAGCACATAACATCTTTCTAATTGAAGACCTCTTGCCAGAGTGTTTAAGAACATGTAGGATGGGTTCCTAGTCCTTTGGGAGATGTTATTTACCAGGTAACAGCTTCAGAGCAGAGCTTGGTGATGGAAACAGGTAGGAAGCTTGGGCGCTGCCGCAGACAAACTAGAGCGGCGCGGGGTGAGTCGGCTGTAGGACAGTTTTCCTCTGGTAGCTCTGCTGTACTTACTGATGACTTTTTTCCTTACGAATGCTGGGCAAAGCTATTTGTCCTTTTACTAACAACACTTGTTTTTCAGTGTGATCACAAAGTGGTACTTTGGTGCCAGGAGGAGCAGGCGGTGCTCCCGTGGGCAGTGCTCCTGTTGTCTGTGGTGTTGTAGTGTCGGCGCAGCAGAGGGAAGCTTTAGCAATGCAGTGTCCCTGGGGTCTGGAACCCACGATACTCTCTGACATGAAGCAGGGAAACCTGGAAGGCAGTGGTGCTCCTTAGCCAGATACTGGTGGTACCAGAAGCTGTCAGGAGTTAGGAAGATGATTGAGTCCTCTGGAGTTTGTCCTCAGGTTTAACACACAAATTGAGCAAGAAAAAAATCCTGAGGCCTGGATTAGGGCCAGTGCCACTCCAGTCTTCAAGAAGGGGAAGAAGGATGACCCAGGACACTACAGGCCAGTTAGTCTCACCTCTGTCTGAGGAAAGCTGATGGAACACATTCTTTTGGATGTTCTCTTCAGCCGTCTGGAAGAGAAGAAACGTTGTGAGTAGTCATCCTGGACTCTTCAAGAGGAAGGCTCGCTTGGCCAGTCTGATAGCTTTCTAAGATGCCGTATCTGGGCTGATGAGGGGAGAGCAGTGGGTGTTGTCTGCCTTGACGTCAGCAAGGCCATCGTCATTTAGCACACCACGCAGTGCAGCACAGGCAGGTGGCCAGTGGGATGGACTGAGAGCTGCTGTGTGACAGAGCACTCAGGGCTGTGACCGGTGGTGCAGAGTCGAGCTGGAGTCCTGTGACCAGCGGTGTCACCCAGCATCAGTACTGGGTCTGGTCTTGCTCAANTGCCCAACGCTGAACTCTCTCCAGCAGCTCCACATCCCTCTTGAACTGAGGAGCCCAGAACTCCAGGTGTGGTCTCACCAGTGCAGAGTAGAGGGGGAGAAGAACCTCTCTTGATCTGCTCTGCTTGTAAGGGTGACAGAGCACTGGAACAGTCTGCCCAGAGAGGTTGTGGAGTCTTCTACTCTGGAGACATTCAAGACTTGCCTGGATGCAGCCCTGTGCTCTGCACCACCCTGCTGCAGTGGGGAGGCTGGACTAGATGATGTCTAGAGGTCCCTTCCAATTCCAAAGGTTCTGTGATTCTCTGCAAACAGAGTTCATGGTGTTCGACTTAGTCAGGTGCAAAACTTGCTTCCCACGTAGACGGGGACTGGTTTGCAGATCATTTCTGGAGGTAGCTCTTTAATTCCCAGCATCTTTGCTCAGAAGTGCTTCCAACAGCTGAAAGAGAAGGATACAAGTGGATTTGCAGAAGGCAGTTTAAGCCCCTGTTGGCATCTTTTGAGCTGGTGGAGAGCACTAAGTGCTTGAGACACCGTTCTTGTTTGCGCCCTGTAGTTCACCTTCACGAGTGTATCTGAAGTCATCTGAGCGATCTTCAGTCTTTGGGGCTGAAAACTTCCTCCTCCCTGTGAGTTGGTGGCAGTTGCTGAGGGCTGCCCCCCACCAAGTCTTTGCGACGTCTGATTTTGGGTTGTTTTTGCGACTCCTGCGTTTATTTGGTTTTAAGAGATAGAGCAGAATTAAGCAGCTGTGATTAAAATAAACAAAGAGGATCAAGAAGCTTTGGGAGAATTGGCTCGAGAAGAAAGAGACAGATTAGTAACCCGTGACAGCGAGGTGCCCCGACTTCGTAAAGCAACGGCAGCAAGCGCTGAACCTTCCAAATGAGTGTTTGATGGCGGAGTAACCAGAGCCTGACTGTGCCCCTCGCGGGGCAGGAGTAGCCATGAGTAAGTAAGTGGGGACATAAATCTCCGAAGAGAGTGCGTGGCCCTGCCTTGGTACCAAGACACGTGAGCGCAGCCGGTCATTTCGAGCAGTTTGTTTTCAAAGAGCCTTCACGCAGCGGCTCGAAAATTCGAGCGCTGGGGGAACGCGATGGATCGTGACTCCGTATGTTTGTCTCTCTATCAATTGGATAAAGCAGGATTTCTTGTTCTTGTCTGACGCATTTCGCCCGAGGCTCCCGCACCCTGGAATTTGGAGTGTGATGTAGATTGCTGTTTGCTTTTGCAGAGACATCGTCACCCAGAAAACCCTCTTGGTGAAGTTGTCTTTCTCTGCTGATAACCTGAGGAAGTAATAGAGACGCCTCCTTCCAGCCTCCAAAGCCTCGAGCGCTGGGTTTGACTCTGTGAAGCAAACAGCTTTGGAAAGAGCTGCTGCTGCTGAGACCAGTGAAGGTGTTTTTGTTGGCCAAAACACGGTTGCCAGCACACACACAGACCGTGCTCTTGGCTCTGCTTGCACAGGGATTAGGGACTGCAGGAAAACGTTCGCGGGGGAAGAGCAAAATTCAGTGACCTTTTCCTGCAGGTCTCTTGGGTTAGAGCAGCGACGTGTGTTTGCTTTTGCTGTCAAACTCAGGTCTGAATATTTCTGCGGAGCAGGTAAATTCAGGACATCTTTGTGTCCAGCTGGTTTTCAGACTGGACTCTCATTTCTATTGAAATAATCAGGAATATAAAAGCATTTTAAAATCATGGCAGATTTCCATTTTGACTTAATGATATGACGTAGGGAAAAGATGATCCCCTCCACTCTGCCCTGGTGAGACCACAGCTGGAGTGTTGTGTCCAGTTGTGGGCTCCTCAGTTCAGGAGGGATGTGGAGCTGCTGGAGAGGGTCCAGCGTAGGGCAATGAGGATGATGAAGTAGGTGGAGCACCTCCCTTATGAGGAGAGGCTGAGGGAGCTGGGTCTCTTGAGCTTGGAGAAGAGGAGACTGAGGGGTGACCTCATTAATGTCTACAAGTATTTGAAGGGTGGGTGTCAGGAGGATGGATGACTCATTGTCATCTAGTGATAGGATGAGGGGCAATGGGTGTGAGCTGGAACATAGGAGGTTCCACGTCAATATGAGAAGGAACTTCTTCCCAGTGAGGGTGATGGAGCACTGGGAGGGGCTGCCCAGGGGGGTTGTGGAGTCTCCTTCACTGGAGACGTTCAAGACCCACCTGGATGTGTTCCTGTGTGACTTGGTCTAGGTGATCCTGCTGTGGCAGGGGATTGGACTAGATGATCTTTCGAGGTCCCTTCCAACCCCTAATGATTCTGTGATTCTATGATACACAGGGAAAAGCCCAAACCAGACATCTTCCAGTAAGTAGCTCCACAAAGGGGCACGAAGAGTCAGCACTGCGGTTTGCTGCCAGTCGCCAGTTTGCAGTCTATGCAGATGGGCTCATTTGCAGTAATTAGAGACTGAATTAAATCCCCCAACTTTGCATTTCAGAAAGAAATCTTAACAGTTAACTGTGGTTAGGAAATAGTGCTTAATGACCAGGACTGCTTCGTTTGGACGATGGATTTTCATTCGCTGTGATGAATTGCTGAGAGAGTTGTTCTGCTCCTATCCCCTCCCTTACTAATGAGAAAAATGGTTGAATATGTGGAGTGTGTGTAGTGCTCAGTTACTGTGTTTGACATCAACAGCTTTGTCAAGTCTCTTACCAAGGGCAGCATCACTGCTCTTTCTAAGGTTAGTGTTTCTGTGGGAACCCCAAGTCCTTTATGGGTTCTCTGAATGACATAGCTCTTACAAATGGCATTGCCTTCATGAACCGTACGTTAAATACACACAGGATCAGGTCTTCTCTGCAGAGTAACTGCAGAATTCCTTCTTCTCTGTTAGTCAGTCTCTGAATTTTACATGTCTTCTCTGTGATATTTTTAAATCTCTGTTTTCCAGGCTTAGTTGCTCCATCACTTTCCCAAGGACTGAGCTGAGGCTGACTGGCATGTGGTCTCCTAGATGCATCTTCTTGAAGACAAGAGGGGCATTGGTTTTCTTTCAGTCTTTTCATGAATGTCTCCCAATTGCCATGGCACTTACAAATAATCAAGCGTGTCCTTGCAATGGCATCAGCTGTCTCACTCATTGATTAACCCTGTGGCCCTGTGGACTTGGGAATGTCCAGTGTGATAGAGTGCTCCATAGCCTGATCCGTTTCAAGACTGTCTCTCTGGCCTCAGGGGCCTGCTCTTACCTATGAAGACTGAGAAGAGAGGGCATCAAGTACCTCAGCCTTCTCAAGCCCACTCACATTTCTTTGGCAATGCGTTTGTATTTTCCCTGGGATCCCTTCTGCTGTTCATGTCACTACAGAGTTTTTTCTTGTTGCCTTTCATACCCCTTGCCAGACCCAGCTCTTCTCTAGCCTCATTCCTGCATGACTGGATTGTCTCGATCCTTTCCGACTCGCACCTCCCTGCTTCTATCTCTTGTACACTTCCCTTTTATGTTTTAGTTCAGTCAGGAGTTCATCCATGCAGACTCAATTCCTTGGTTGTCAGGATGGACCACTCCTGGGTCTGGAGAAGGTGATTCTCCAATATCAACAGCTCTCCGGGCTTCCTCTTCTCTCCGAGGCTGTAGTCCATGCGAGTCCTTTAAGCACGTTGGTGGTTCAGCTACCACCACTGTACCATCTTTTCTTCAAGAAAGATCACCTGTTGTAGTACAGCAGAGAGGAAGGTGGGGAGCCTTCAGTTCTCTGCAGCTGGGGCACAGATGTCCCAGGACACATTATTCTCAGTGCAGATTCAACCCAAAACCCTTGCTGCTTCTTTGTGTCCGTAGTGGTTGCCTCTCAGTGCTTGGTTCCTACGTGTCTGTTCAAGCCTGTGAAGATCCCCTGGTGTTTAGCAGAAGAAAGTCTGATGCAAAGAATAAAACTCCCACTCTTTCTCTGCGTGCACCTGGTCGTGTGGCTTCCATCACCGTTTTGTGCGTGGGGTGGAATGATGCCGTAAATCAGTAAGAGCACGGCTGCTTCTCTGGGCAGCCTCTTCCAGTGCCAATGCCTGATGACCCTTTCATGGAAAAGGTTTTTCCTAATCTCTGACCTAAACTTCCCCAGCACAGCTTGAGGCTTTTTCCTCTTGTCCTGTCACTTGTTGCTTGTGAGAACTTAGGACCAAGATCTCTCTACATCCCTTCAGGTAGCCGTAGGCAGCTGCAAGGTCTCCTCCCAGTCTCCTTTGCTTGCTCATAAGGCTTGTTCTCCAGACCCTTTGCCAGCCTTGTGGCCCTCCTTTGGACCTGCTCCAGCACCTCGATGTCTTTTGTGTATTGATGTTACCCAGACTGAGCACAGGACCTTGAGCTGCACATCTGGTCTCACCAGTGCCAAGTACAGGGGGAGACGGTCACTTCCGTACGGCTGCTGGTCGTGCTTGGTCTGTTTGCTTGCAAATGTTTTCCTCACTCCTGTTATCGGAAAAGATTACAGAGACAGGCTGTTTGGTTTGCACACTGACCTCTAGAGCTGCAAATATTTCCTTCACATCCTGTCTAATAATTACTCCCAGGGCAGATAATCCCCTGCACAACCTCCTTCTGTCCAGCGTGTCGGTCTTGGCATATCTCTGGCCATCTGTGCTGGCTTTCCGTAGGTCCTGTAAGCGCTTACTGTGTCTTCTTCAGGCCGAGGAAGCTCGACCTGAGCGTGATCCTCTGTTGCCAAAGTTTGTGGCGTTGTCTTGGTTTACATAGTGCTCAGAAATCCAAACGAACAGAAAAGATCCCTTTCCCACACTGGTGATTCAGCGGTCAGGAAAATCCTCGCTTGAGGGTTTCGCTCTCTCTCTGCGGGTTCGTGTGGAACTCTGATTTCTCTTGAAGCATTTGGGACTCTCTTTGTTTTCTTGAATGCTGTCTGTTTTCTGGGCACAGTGACGGTGACACAGAGCTGTTGGGGTGCTAAAGAGGATTCAGGCTTTTATAGTGAAGCAGCAACGTGAGGGAGAAACTGTGAGGCAGGTTGGTGTTCATTTTGTTGGCTTTTGAGCTCAAACCAGGTGTGCCATAGCTTGAGCAGATCACCCCATAAATACGTGTGTGTCTGCGTGTGTGACTGGCTTTAGGATAGTGCACGGCGCTTCCCTTCATGACAGAACCACCGGGGAAGAAGAGCGGGGCTGGGTGCCTACAGGATGGTAGTTTCTGATCACGAGAGGGACATGAGCCAACGTCTTTTGAGAAGAAAAATCCAGTGACATTTATTATGCTGTTGGGTTGTTTCCCTGGGGAAGGAACGTCAGCACCAACACACTCAGGTAGGTACCAGGCAGCAGGTGATTACATGGTAAAAGAGGAATTAATGAGAAGGCCTGATGCTGCTCTCACCCTCCAGCATTCAGTTGTACCAACTCAAGGAGGTAGATCCTGTGCAGATAAATAGCTGTGAGAGCACTTTTACAGTGTTCACATTGTATTAAAAAGTAGACTGAGAGAGAATCAGAGTCAGGGAAAGCTGTTTTATTGCTAGTCGACTGCGTTTGGTTTGACCGTGTGCAGTGAGGTCCCGGATCAGTGGAATTATTTGGGGTCTTTTTAAGAAGCATGAGTAAAAAAAGCAGTTGTCAACTCAACGCTTGAAGCATAAATGTGAGCATCAACATCACTGGCACTCAGTAGAGTGGCAGAAGAAACAAAGCAGAAAAGAAAGCACCGACCTTGAGGAGCTCTGGAGAGGAGAGGAGAGGAGAGGAGGTGGGGCGCTGTGTGGTCTGTGCTGCCACCGTGTGGACGTGCGTGGAATGGCAGGGCTTCTGCAAACCGAGGCTGCCTCGCTGCTTCACCGTTTCCATAGACCTGTCTGCACAGGCCAGCCTTAGTCTTTACTAGCCCCTCTGCCGCCTGTTTTTTAATGTAATCTGAACTCTCAGCGAGAAACGTCTAACTTTGGGAGGGAGAATTCTGTGGAAAAAGGTGAGCCTCGCTTGGCTCGCCCAGGAGACTGAGAATCAGGCGTGATGAGAGCGGGATCGGTGCAGGTACGGGATTACGAGTGCAGCGCTGCACTGGTGTGTGCTGCCAGAAAGCTCTGAAGGGAACTGTACCCACGCTGTGCCCTGGGGTGTGGTAATCCCATCAGTACAGCAGCTGCAAAGGAGTTACTCCATGGAAGTCTTCAGTGGGACACTTGAACTGCAGGAAGATGGTGCAAATGTCTGATGGCTCAGCTGACAAACCTCTTCATTTCATGTTGTGAAGGACTCTTCTCCCAACATGTTCAGATGTGGGGCATTTGAGCTGTGTCTCCATAGGAGTCTCCTAGGCTGTGTTGCTAATCCACAAGACCTTTGTTGCAGATGTTAGTTGTCAAATGAGTGCTGAGCCTCACATTGTGGATTCCTGAGAAAGCCTGATGCACAAAAGCTGCAGCAATTGTAGGACAGACTATATGANGGATTGGACTGGATGATCTTTCGAGGTCCCTTCCAATCCCTAATGATTCTATGATTCTATGAAATAGAAAGCAGCCCCATGACTTAGAGTGGGAAGCTCTATTTCTTTAACTAGACGTGGAATTGTTAACAATGAGAAACAAACTAAAGTGAATTTTATGTTTATTAGTAGCTGTTGAGTTCCTTCAGGTTTTGTCAATGGCAGCGAGCAGCAGAAGTTGAGCTTCGTGTAGCTAGTAAACCCAACAATCTGATTTGTAGTGCGTTGAACACTGGCAAAACCAGTAGAGCTGTAGGAACCAATACACTTTATGAGATTCATTCAAACAGTACCATTGAGGGTAATTGTCTCCGGGACTTCTTTGCCTGCCCTGCGGTGAGGAGTTGTGGGGCTGGATGCTATCAGGTGTTGCAGACTGCTGCAAAAGCTGACGCAAGGTACCGTTCTTCCAAATAATGGGATTTGTGTCTTCCTGCGGAAGAACTGCATTGGGTTGTGCTGTTGGGAGTGGGTAGCCCTGTTTTCATGTGCTGAGCCTTTGCAAAGACAATGGTGCCATCCACCAGGTGTTCAATAGGTTTATGAAGTATAGGAGACGTGACCAAGTCTGGGTGAGAACATACGGTGTTGCTGCGGTAGTTACGTGAGGATGTGCTGGAGAAGTTATTTCGGGGTGGGGAATGAGGAGCCAGAGCCGTTTGTCTGAACGGGGCAACTTCTGTTTTTCTCTTTGCAGTTATGTGGCTGTGGTCTGCTGGGTGTGGGCATCTGGCTGTCGGTGTCGCAAGGAAACTTCGCCACGTTTTCTCCAAGCTTTCCGTCACTTTCAGCTGCCAACCTAGTTATTGCCATTGGCACAGTCATCATGGTGACCGGCTTTCTGGGCTGCCTAGGTGCTATCAAAGAAAACAAGTGCCTCCTGTTGAGTGTAAGTCATCGATATTTCTTTTTGCTAAGACTTGCTTTTATTTTATCTGAATGACCAGTGCCAAGTGGCCTTGTGGACCACTGTAACATCGCCCTTCGCTTTGGGTCTTGCGCGTGCTTGCAGCACGGCATCCTGCAGCTTTGTCACAGTGATGCGACTGGTTCGTTGGCAACCGTGGCCTTGTTACTGCGTGCCCCGCTGTGCTAGAGAGCAAAGCAAATGACTGTGTTTCCTCTGAATGATTAAACATGATCAGTAGGGTCACCCTGAACAGTCCTTCTGGAAATACTTGTTCAAATAATTGCTGAAAAACCGAAGCGCGGCTACCTTGGATTCTGCTCAGAGCCTCCCACCCTGTGTTCCCCTTATCTAAGGCCTTTGTCAGAGGTTGGTGGGAACCATCTGATGCAAAGTTAAGGTCTCTACCTGGCCTTTCCAATAAGAAAATCATAATCTGATCCCTGGTAACTCCTTCTGTATGACCCAGGAGGCTTCATTAGGCTTCCCCCAACCGCAAGGAAAGAAGTGGTGGGAGCTGAGAGAAGAACCTTCAGAGCAGACAACTTCCAGTTCATTCACAGCTTCTGAATGTCCTGCAACATTAAGGAGCGCTGGGTTTTCCTGGTGTGATAGCCTCCCTTGGGTGGTGTTGGGGAACAGCCTTAGACCACCCACTAAGAACCAAACTGGAAGACAAATGTGCACCTCTGTTAAGCTACCTGCTGCTTGACTTTCTACGTGGCATGGCTAGGAAAGGAAACAGAGGACAGCAACGATGTCTGTGTCATTCAGGCTCCTCCACACAGACTGCAAAACCAGCTGCCTTTGTGGGACTCTTTGAAGAGCATTTGTGTTCTTGCCAGGTTCTGCACAAGTCTTTTAACAGCAGTGTAGGTATTGAGAGTGTCTGGCTGGAGAGCTGGCTGCACCCGGCGCTGCATCTCCCCCAGTGTCCGTGTGCGTGTCGTGGAGGCACCGACAAAACAGTCAGCAGCAGCTGCCCAACATTCCAGGTAGAACCAGAGACTACCCCACACTCCTGCAGACCAAACCAAACTGCTGGTTGGGGTACCCTGCTGCACAGCTCCTTCCTGAATGCTGTGAATATTCTTTTTATGAGTGCACACACACACACTCATAACAGGGAGAACCTTCCAGTGCAGGGTACCCAGAAGGGGATCACTCACCCAAAAGGGGGCGAGGGCTCACTCAAGGATATACCCAGAAGATACTCACTCACCAAAGTAGGGGTGCATGGTTGGAGGTAAGTTTCTGAGAGACATCTTCCTGAGAGGGCTGGCTCAGATGAGTGCTCCAGTAGGTCTCCATTTACACCTCAGTTGAGTCTGAACTGTGGTCCTTCTAATTAGCTGGAAATCAAAAGAGGTTGATCTGTTGAATTGAGTAACAAGTGATAGAACAAGAGAAAATAGTCTTAAGATGCACCAAGGGAAGTCAGGCATTGGAAGGGCTTGCCCAGAAGTGTGGTGGAGTCCCCACCCCTGGAGACATTTAAGAGTGTAGACATGATGCTGAAGGATCTGGTTTAGCAGAAGGCCTGTCACCGTTACACTAACAGTTGGACTCAATGATCTTGGTGGTCTTTTCCATCCTGGGTGATTCTGTGTGTTATCAAGTTTTAATGGCAGTAAAGCCCTGATCTTTATAGGGTCTTCCTCAAGCTCCTGTTGTTGTCAAATCATTGTCAGGTCAGAGTGGGGATGTCTAAAAGCAACCAGTGGGCATGAAAAGCAGTGAGAAACTACTGGAGATGCCCCACTTGGGATGCCCCTGCAGAGAGGTTTCAGCTACAAAGAGTTGGGAACAGAAGTGCTGAGCAATATGTTGACCATTCCAAGAGCAGCCAGAGGTGGTTAAAACCCACCTGCTAGGAGATCACTCCTGAGGCATGTTGCCCTGATCTTTGTGATCATGATTTTAGCACCTCTTGTGTAGTCTGTGTGAAGGAGACTACTAGGACTGCCTGCTGTGACATCAGTTAAAAAGAGAGCACAAAAGTATTCCTGGCAGTAGGGCAAAGCCTGTGATTTGGAGAAAACCAGACCATGAGCTTCCTGGCTGGTGGTGAGACCTCCAGGAGCTCTGGTGGCAGCGTAGTGCCAACATGCCTCAATAGTTTCAGATAAAAGACATGCTTTTGGACCAAGAGGAGAGATGTTTTTAGAGGACCAGGCCTATAGCCTGAAGAGTTTCTAGGTTTGCTCTCGAGTTGGCAAGTGTCACAGTGTCTTTGTTATTCTTTGTTCTAGTTTTTCGTCGTTTTGCTGGTAATTCTCCTGGCAGAGCTGATACTACTCATTTTATTCTTTGTTTATATGGATAAGGTAAGTAAAAATATCCTGTATAGATTAATTATCTGTACTAGCATGTGACCTAGGTCCAGTTTGGTTTTAGTTGGTGGAGTTCTCCTTGCCCTTCACTTCAGTGATGGGTTTAACTTTGAGATCTTTGCTGTTTTTCATCAGCTGCTTCTGCAGGGGCAGGAGGAAGTGATAAGTGAAGAGAACAATCTGCTGAGCTCTACAGCTTCCTCCCTGAAGTAAAACCATCACCCAGGGCCTCCTTTTAGTCCTACTTAAGACCTGGTTTGCTTCTTAGGCAACCCTTGAACAGGACTAGAGAAGAGAGGCCTGGGATAGTCACAGTTGTTTCAGATGCTACTGGTTGTCTCACTTGAGTAGGGGAGTCCAGGGGTGTGGAGTGGGTCAAGAGACATCTTCTCATAAAGCCCATCTGCAAGAATCTTGTGTCTAGCAGAGACTAAGTGAACTAGGCGATGGGTGAGACTGGAAAAGTCTTTGGGGAGCTAGAGGACACAGCTGGACACAGATAGAGCTGGTGTAAACAAGAGCATGTCTAGATGAATCTTGAAACTAAACTTCTACCAGATTTGTGTATCTGCCCCGGCTGTCATTTGGTTGCCTGCCACTACTAGTCAGCTGAGGTGAACTGCTGATTCTGTATGGGCTAGCAAAGCAGATGAAACAGGTCCTATAACGTAGTTGACCTCCCTGCCAGACCCATGCATCCTTTCTCTGGTGCCAGCTGGCTGCTGTCGGAGCCAAGGTACCTTCCTGCCTGCATCCAGGACCCCAGGCTTGGACAGAAATTTACACAAGACGTGAGACATCTCCTGTTAAGTATTCCAGGCTCCTCCTCTAAAGAAAGAAGAGCACCTTTGAAAATCATAGGTCCTACAAGCCCGTCCTCACAAGGAGAACAGTTGATTTTGTACTGGCTGTTTATTAACAGCCCGCCGGAACCTGTGCATGGGACAACCTACGGCTGGGACACTGTGACTCTGGTTTCACGATATCTGAAGTAGGGCACAGGCTGCTGGCTTTTGTGGGTCATTGCCAACAGCTGCCTCTGGCAACGTTAGAGTGACCCCAGCAGATCCCTGCTGGTCACTCTTCAGTTTGTTTGGTTCAGGTGATGACTCTTAGTAGAGGGGAAGCTGTTGATCTCCTGTCTCAGGAGAATGAATCCAGCATTCTACAGTTTGAGTGAGAGACTAGGGCTTTGCCGCTGCTGAGAGGTCCCCCTGACTTGTGAGAGCTGAAGCTGTGGTGGGTGAATTTTGTGGTGAGCATTTGGTGTGCCAGCCCGTGCCGCCTGAACAGCAAGGCTTTGAGTTTTCTGTGTTTCTCACGTGACGCAGGTCAGTGAGAGTGCAAAGAACGACCTGAAGGAGGGCATGAAGCTGTACAACTCGGAAAACAACGTCGGACTGAAGAACGCGTGGAATATCATCCAAGCAGAGGTAACGCGTTCTCTCGGTAGGAAGGAAAGAATTTGCCCGTAAACACGGCTGTAGTCGTTGACTGAAGCATCTGTGCCAAGTGCACACAGTGGCTAACGTGAGCTTTGGCTTCTGAGTGAACTCCTGAGCAGCCTGGGAGGGCTGTGAAACCCAGGATCAGGGTGTGCTCCGTGAGGCACTTACCCCTCCGACTCTTTGTGCCTCGCGCAGGCGCAGAGGCGATTGGAAGCGGTGGAGAAGCGTGGGTAGAACTGCAGCTCTGGTAGTGGGGCTTTTGCAGTTGGGCTCGTGTCTCCACGACAGGAGTACTAACTCGTTGTGGGCATGAGATCATTTACGTCTCGTGGTTGCATTTTTTGTGTGTTTGCTTTTGGTGGTTGCAAAGGGCACTTCAAGCTGCAGAAGTGCCGTGGCACCTCTTTTGCAAACACGCTCACACAATTGCGTTTAGGGGAGGCAGCAGTTTGTGGCGGCGCACGAGTCAGTCGTTGCGCTGGTGCAGGTAACTCACTGGTTCTTTACTTTTGCCGTAGATGAAGTGCTGTGGTGTGAATGACTTTACGGATTGGTACCCAGTGCTGGGAGAAAACATTGTACCAGACCGGTGCTGCACAGAGAACTCCCAGGACTGTGGACGGAACTCCACCGAACTGGTGTGGAAAACGGTGAGGCTGGCTTCGTCTGCGCCCGGGTGGGAGAGAAGGAAATACAGGGCATGCACACGTGAGGAAACGTGACCCTGTGATTTCAGTTTTCATCTTTCGTCGTTTCAGGGCTGTTACGACAGAGTTATGACCTGGTTCGATGAGAACAAGCATGTCCTGGGCTCGATTGGGATGTGCGTCCTCATAATGCAGGTAATGCTCGTGTGAAGTCTGCAGCATGGCTGTCGTTTGCTGTCATTGGTTTTGACTCTGCCCCTGGTGAGTGGGGCTCAACCACCTTGGTCGTGATTTTGGAACTGTCAGCTTTGTTTTATGAGTTTATTGAAAGACTGCTACTCAGAAAGGGAGCAGGTCAATAGTCAGTCCCACAGCGAAGACACGCTGCAGTGGGGTTTTGCTTACTGGTGTTTTCATTGCAGAGCATCCCTTTGGAGTTCCTAGTTAGCTTAGGGAATTGGGTGTTTTAAGTTTTACAGGCAAATTAGACTTTGCTTGCAAACCCATGTTCATGAACATGACGGTCATGAAGTGAGCAGAATGATGGACATTGAGCAGATCAGCCTATTTTTAGAAAGAAAGGCAGGAGTGTCACTGTAACATTAAGGATTTGGGGTTATCGTGTCACCACTGTGCTGTTGGAGAATACCTGAGTGTGCTGCTTGCAGTCGCGGTTACCTGGATGAGCAAGCACGGCCGTTGGGTTACAAGGAAGAGGGGCGCGTTTGTACTGATTCTGAAAACCTGGTGACAAAGAGCCCTCGGAGATTTTTACCTCCATCAGAGGCAACATGGCCTGAGCAACATGCATACAAGTTTACTGATTAGTTTTGAAGCTTGAGGNCTCACTGGAGATATTCAAGACCCACCTGGATGTGTTCCTGTGTGACTTGGTCTAGGTGATCCTGCTGTGGCAGGGGGATTGGACTAGATGATCTTCCAATCCGTAGTGATTCTATGATTCTATATATGGCTAGTGTAAGATGACTTTTAAAACTACAGCTGGACCATAAACACAGGTCAGCAGAGTGGTTTTGGCACTTCCCTGTACTGAAGATCCCTCCTGTTTCTCTTCCTGCAGATACTTGGCATGGCCTTCTCCATGACACTTTTCCAGCAGATTCACAGGACTGGCAAAAAGTACGACGCCTAAAGCCTCTGAACGTTATCACATCCGCCCTTCCGCCTCATCATACGAATGAACAAAAGGAATGACCTCAAAGAGCATCGAGCCTAGCCCTGCTGAGGGAATCCATCCCATCGACCGATCTGCTCTGTTGTTACTTGTCCGGTTATTACCACAACTTCTTATTTGACTGGGTTTTTTTGTCTCTTTCACATTTGACATTTATTTGCCAAAGAGGGGGGAACCCTACAAACAAATGGATTTTCTACACAGAATCATAGATCTGCTCCAAGAATGTTTCATAAGAAAATGTTTTGCTAATCCATTCTGTCTGTGCAAAAATGATGTGTGTTCAGTTTCAAGGGAGAATTCAAAGTCTTCCACTAAGTTTTCAACCGCCGTGTCCAACTTACTGGAAGACTCGGAAAAGCCACTCGGAAAGTCCTAGGAATTGGAGCTGCTTTGCTTCGCGGCTTCTTGTACCTTACGGTGTATACTTTTTTATTATGGTAATGATGATGACTATTATTATTATTATTATGATGGCTATAGCGTAGGATTTAGTTGCCTGACTTATAACTTTGTACTGGTTTTGGTTTTACACATTTATTGTGCATTAATTTTGGAACCACTGTGCGATCTCCACAGAACGCTTTTCAAAGCTGGCAGTGCAGGTGAATCAGACAGAACATTTCTCAAGCCCATGGAGAGGCATCGTCTACCTTCATCAAGGCGTTGATGCCCTTACTTTAGCGAAGGCGGTTCTTCTCAGATCAGAGCCTCTTTCCTGAGTTGGAATGCAATGCCTTCCCGTTGGATCAGATGGTGAGCTTCTTACTCTTGGGGTGCAGAGTTCCAATGCCTTTAACTCGCCCAGAGCAGTGTCTGCCTGCTTTGGCCGCACGCTACTTTGAAAGCTCAACGTACGGACTAAGCAAGCTCCCTGGCACAATGGAGAGAGACTGCAGCCTGACCCACTGGCCAGTTGGCAGCAGACTTCGCCGACTGTGTTGTCTGTTTAAAAAAGCGTGCCCAAGGCATGGCATGCTGCTTGATACGAGGGAAGAGGCTGGCAATTTGATGGCAGTAATGGTCAAGTCATGCCCTTCACTGAAGGGGTTTCCTCAGGCAGATGACAGCTCCTGAGCTGGAAAAGGTGGTTCGATTGAGGGTGACTAGATGATGCAGGAAAGGGGTAATTTCCAAAACAGCTCTCAGAGACAGTTTCTACTGTCACACTTTTAGTACAGAGTTGGTTCTTGCTGATGGATTGCCCTGTCCATCCGGTGGGACAGTCAACGTTCTCTGCAATGCATGTGCTCACCAACATTCCTGTTAGAAAACTTGAACACGTGTTTCTCCAGTTTGAATGCTGCTGCTCTGCAGGCAGCCCGCATTCACCCTTTGTTCCAGGTTCTCGCTGTTTTGTGAAGGAAGGAGGAAGTACTTGGACGCGGAAAGATGTTCTGACTTAAGTGCAGTCAGGGCTTGACTCAGCTGCGACAGAAACACTGCTGTTGTTTTAGCAGCAGTCAGAAGTGACCTTTAGAGGTCACTCACCCGACAGAGGCTGCTGTCGCCTGTGTGAGAGGGGCTTTGCTGTGACGGCACTGGGCTGAGTTTCGGAAACCACTGAGGAAGGGAAGTTTGTGCCTTTCGGAGCCATGCCATGGGAAGACACTCTCCTGGTTAACAACGTCCAGTCGTCTGAATATTCGTGCTTCTGTCTCTTAAAAGCTAACATTCTCATTCTATCTGAAATAGCCGTCGAGCCACCTCGTGTCTAGGAGGCTTTAGTGCTGTTTGTCTCCCCAGCAGGTCCTGCGAGCACCTGTACATTGGGCAGCAGTACCGTCTCGTGGGGCCCGTGTGCCGCTTGTCTGAGTTCCCGTGAGATCAGTAGGGCAGGTAGGAGCGTGTGGGAGGCAGGGATGAGGTTTGGTGCTGCAGTGAGGAAAGGAGGACTGTTGTTCTTGTAGCGTGGCCCTTGCCCATATGAGCACAAGGCCCAACATGTCTCAGGGCTCTTGTTTCCCGTTGGAGCGGACGATGACGTATGGGTGCAGCTGTTCCGCTTGGATTGCCGCTGAAGGAGTCAGGGAAGATGCTGAGGGAGAGCACAGAAACAGAATCCAGTTTTACTTCCATTTCTAAGAAAAATTGGGACCAGGAGCGTCTGAGCCCCACTGGAGATGGATGTTCCATGTTGAAGAAGGGGCTTTGATGCCTAGTGTACTTGCTGCTACATGTAAGACTGTGTCCAAAGTCGCTACGACGCGTTCCCCTTCTTTGCAAGCAAAGACAAGACGACCTTCATCTGGTCGTTCCTCTGCCTTCTCCCTTTGGGCAGCGACGCGCAGCTTCCTCTGGCTTCCTCTGGTGTTCAAAAAGCAGGACGCAGGGCTCAGCAGGAGCATAATCTCTGTCTTCACGGGTCGCACAGTGGTACCTGCCACATCTTAAATTTTAATCTGCAGTTTTTGTACAAAAAATGGTAAAAATATATCAGTGAGAGTAATAAGGAAATAAAAAATGTTTATGAGTAACTCAGAGATGAAGTGTATAGTTGCAAACTCAGCTACTTTGCCTTCCATCCAAACTTATTTTTCTAGAATGCTTCATTCCATTTCATGATCTAGTAGCATAGATCCTGAAATCTTTTTTAATGACTACTTCTGGCATTTTAAGCACAGTATTAAGGGAGATAGTTACACGGGCTTCATGTATTCATCTCTGTGAAGGGAGTTCACCCGCAGGAAGGGAGTTCAAAGCAGGGCTGATGAGTGTCTCCAGCTGACTCTCTGATGTGGGAGGTGGTGAGAGACATCCTGGAAGGAGCAGGAAGGGAATGCCCTTTTCCAGGGAAACCAGAAAGCAGTCCTGGGACGCCTGAGGCTGTCCCCGTCAGGTTGTCAGAGGAGGCACTAGCTGTCCCGTAAGCTGGTCAAAGGAGCGTTGGCTCGTGTGTGTATGCACTTTTTTAGCTTATGCTGGCGGGTGGCTGTCGGTGTGTTTTCCCCTCAGTGTCATTCTGATTATTTAACTATACGTTTTTAGCATGTTTTTAAATAAAAACCAATACTGAGTAAAAGTACCTTTAATATACACAAATACTGATCTGTATAAGTTCATACCTCTCTGTATCTCTAATTCATGAAAGCACAGTTCAAGTGTGTGAAAGTCTCTGGGTGTTCCTCCAGGCCGTAGCATGCCATCCCTGATGGCTCACTGTGCTTTGTGCTTGGGATCTTCAGCAGAACTGAAGCAGAGACATCACAGAGCTGCTTGAAGAACCTCTTCTTGAAAGGTGTTGAAGTGGTAGCAGTGAATTCCATTCCCTCCTAGTGGTACCAAGGCTGTTAGTTATAGGAAGCCCATGTGGAGGGTACTCGAATTAAGTGCCCATAGCTAAGTAGCATGTGAGATGATAAAAATAGCGTAAATGTCTCCCAGATGACAGAAGATAACCTTGTATATGTCACGCGTTGAGTTCCTGGGCTGTGGTCATGTTAGGCCAACTCTCCTACCCTGTGTCCACCTCCCATTTGTATGCACGCATGAAATACAAGCTCAGAAGCAGGAAGGGTGCAAGCAGAGGGCAGGTGAACTGGTCCTGCCCTCCTGTCTTTCTTGGGCAACGTGTCAGTCAGACAGAGAAAAGGCAAGGAGAGGAGTTGTGCTTTCCCAGCAGATGGTTGTTGGGAGCAGCACGGGACAGGGCACGCATAATTCTTCTCTCCACAGAGATGAACAGCTGTATCCCGTAGCTAGCGTGGGGAACCTGGAGATGTTTGCCTATGGACTAGCCGCCTGTTGTGCAGTAGATAGCAGACACTAAGGAACAACATGCCATTCCCACCAGGTGATGTTTGCACCAGTGTTTCTTCTATGCAATACCTACTTTCGCCTTTATATAAAAAATTTTTACTAGTATGATATAAAAATAAAGGATTTTTGCAAAGGTGCCTCTTTGAGCTTATTTCTCTCCTTCCCCAAGCCACCACCAAAACCAAATTAGGACAAAACAAACCCCAGATGGCGATTCGCGGACACGTATTCCAACTCCACTGCTCTTGCAGTCCAGAGCAATCGATGCTGTTGCATCTCTGAAAGGATACCCCCACCCCAGCCCAGGAGAAAGAAGAGTAGCTGTCGAGATGCCACAAACCTCAGAGAGACTGAAATGGCCCTAGAAAACCCAGTTAACTTCATAACAGTGGGGCTGGACTGTAAAACAGCAGGAGGACTGCAAGTGCTCCCAAGTCACCTAAGTGAGAGGAAGGAACGGAGTGAAAGGGCAGCCAGAGCAGCACTGGAGAGGCTTGGGAGGAAGAGGAGTGGTTGAGAGATTCCCAGAAAATGGAGGAGCCTTGCAGAGTCTGAAAGGCTAGGACAGAGCCTGAAGGAACCTCAGAGAAGATGGTAGCCTCAGAGAAGGTTAGGAAATAGGAATAAAGCCTGTGAATGTGGAGGACAATAAAGAATAAACTCATAAAGGTGAAAAACATGAGTCAATAAGGAGTCCCAGAGGGCATGCAGTAGCCTAGGAGAGGAGAAGAAGTGCAGCAGAAAGACTGAAAGAATGCTAGGAGAGCATGGAGTAGCTTCATGGAGACCAAGAAAGAAGCAGAGATTCTGAGAGTCCAAGTACCACTGTAAAGCCATGAAAGCAGGAGGCAGACTAGGAGACTCCTACTGCATGCAAAGTGTGCTCAGGGCAGGGCAGAAACAAGCAGATAGTCTGCAAAGCAGCCTCCCTAAGCATGCGGAGTAGTCCTCTGGTGAGGCCACTGAAGGAGCCAGGATGCAGAGTGACAAACTTAGGTCAAGACAAGAGACAAAGAGGATCAAAGATAGCGAGTGGTGAAGTCACCATCCCTGGAGGTGTTTAAGAAGAGACTGGACGTGGCACTTGGTGTCATGGTCTAGGCTGTGGTGACATTAGGCTGGGCTTAATGATCTTAGAGGTCTTTTCCAGCCTCAGTAATTCTGTGATTCTGTGACCTGCAGCCCAGCAATCCCCCAGGAGGGCCATAGCAACTGAGCAGGTCCAAGGTCAGCCAGAGTACTGAGATGGTGGGTCTAGGTCAACTGCACAGTTACAGACAGGCAGAGCTGCTAAACGGCTGCAGTGTGGCACAGGCAGGAGCCTGTGGCAAGGCCAAAACCAAGGAGAGACAGGCTCTTGCTCTCAGCTCTCTTCCCAACAGCTCTAACCAGCAAAGGAGCTAGACTTAGACTTAGCCACCTAAATTCAAACTCGGCCAATTTAAACCCCTAGAACAAGGATGCACTCTGGGCTGGGCCCTGACATGCTGACCCCATCTCCTCCTTCTCCTCACTGGATGGGCTGGGACCCAATCCATTACCTTGCCTTGCCTGGGAAAGCTGGTGGATCCAGCTACCATCACAGCAGCTCTGCCCTCCCTGCTCAGCAGGAGTGCCGTGGGAGTGAGCCTTGGCCACTGAGGGCATTACTTGTGCTTCAGCTAACTTCTGCTTCCCTCCCCTCACAGCTCTTCAGCAGAAGTGTGTCTATCTGGAAGTTCCACCACGCACTTCCTATTCCCTTGTCCTCACGGTTTGGCCAACATCCCTGGATGACCCTAGGACACAAGCCCTTTTAGCTCGGCTGGAAAGCCTGCTGGAAAACACTTTCTTAGCCCACCCCAGTGAGGTGTCCCACTGCCTTCCCAATAGTCTCCTTCAAAGAGGGGAGCCACGGTGATGAAAGCCAAAGCTCCGTCTGCAACACCGGCTTTGCAGCCAGCTGTTAATCTGCAGGGTGGCTGCCCTCCTACCCAAGCTTTTCCCCTCTACTGGCAGCACCTTGGAGACGAGCACTTGAGCTCCAGTGCCTGTAGCCATTCTTGGTTCATTCACATCTCCCTTGACATTGGAGCACAAATGGATGAGCAGGCCCGGGGTGACAGGCCAGAGTGCAGGCATCCTCAGTGCTCGCTGCAACAACACCAGTCCAGCCTCCACGCAAGCAACAGACCATGTGAGTAGCAAGTCAGGTCAGTAGTAGATGGGTGCCTCTAGCCTACAGAAGAATGTCTCCATCTGTTGTTAGACACCACTAGCTATGATGTGCCCCCTTGACAACTCAGAGCACCAGCACTGTACTGAGGAAGACAGTGAGGTGATGCAGTGAGTAGGCTAGATGGGTTGCTGGGATGTGTGTAGGTGCACGCAGCTGCGTATGGGAACAAGCTGTAGCTGTGTGGAAGCCTGGCTGTGCGTACCGTAGAGAGACTCTGGAGCTCAGTATGGGGAAACAAAAGCAAGAGAATGTATAGTTTGAGCAAGTTTAATAAATGTAGGAAAGAGGAAGTTGGGAAAAAGTGATGCAAAGCCAATCCCTCACCACCTCTCACAAGCAGACCAAAGGCCAGCCAAGCTCTGAGTAAAGGTTACCTTCCCTCAATTTTCATTGCTGAGTGTGATGCTATGTGGCATAAAATACCCCTTTGGCCAGTTTAGGTCAGCTGTCCTGCTTGTGTCCCCTCCAATTTCATTCACACGCCCAACCTACTTTCTGCTGGTGGGGGCTGAGTGTAAAAAGAAAGCCTTGATGCTGTGCAAGCACTGCTCAGCAACAGCCACAACACAGATGTGCTATCACGGCCGGCTTAGCCGTACAATCAGAACACGGCACCATACAGTCTGCTACGACGAAAATGAAGTCTGTTCCAGCCGGACCCTACTGGGTCATGTCACTGGAGAGCTGGTGAAAAGATGCCGTGAAGATACACAGAGATGTGGGATGTAGTTTTGCCTCTTCTTCTTATGGATGACTATCCTCTCCAGACTCCTCAGACCACCAGAGGGTCCCAACCCCACAGTTTGCAGGGTGGGATTTTCTCTGAGCATTTCAATCTTGCTTACTGCATTCCCCAAATGCTGCCCAGTGTAACTGGGCACAGAAACGNATATTAAATTGTGGTCCTGAACCCACCACAGCTGCCCAGTGTAACTGGGCACAGAAACTTTTGGCAAAAGCTTTTCTCTCTTCAGAGCTAAACGTAGCCCAGAATAGGGAGCAGAGATGGAGAGCCTGCACAGGGAAGTCTTTTCCTCTATGAGTGCTATTCACTAGGAGGGGAGGTGGACAGGAATGTAACTTCCCATAACTGAACAAGGTTTCCAGTAATCCCTGTGGCCTTTTGTAGGTTGCAATAAGGACATGGTTCAGTGGCCACCTGGCAGTACCAGGTCAAAGGTTGAACTTGATGATCTTAAAGGACTGTTCCAACCAAAGCGAGGCTGTGACTCTGAGTGCATCAGGCTATAGGAAATTCTCTTCTACCTTGATATTGAACCCTCAGGTTGGTGGAGCAGGCATGATGTGTGCACTGAAGCGTAGTACACACGCTGTGAGAGAAGCAACGCCAGAGCAGAGAGAACATCACACTGGGAGCAGCACTGCAGGGTCAGTGAGGTCCAGTGCCGCTCAGCTGTCCGTGTCACACTTGAGAAGCTGCACTGCTGCTGGCACACTCAGTGCTGTGGAGGTTATCTTGTTCTCTGACTGTCTGCATTTCAGCTGTTTGTATCAGGCCATCAAGTCGTTGTGCAACGCCGCAGTTAGTGACACGCGGTTGTGTCAGCCTAGAGGCCAAAACGAGTGCAGGTTCCCCTGAGCTCTGCTGTGTCCTTCTCTAGAGAAGGACAAACCAAAATGCCTTCCAGCTTCCTGCCTTTAGGCTGCTGCTACAAGTGCATTTATTGGCACTTATGTTCCCTTCATGTCAGCTGCGTTTTTGAGAACTTCCTCAGCTCCTCCCCGCTGAAAATCAAAAGACAGGCTAAACACCGGAGCTCAGTCTGCGCGCACAAGGAGACGGAATGGCAGCTAAGAAGTTTAAGCACAAAAATATTGGTGAAGTATTTGGTGTGAGACTGAGAGAACGGAGGTGAAAGAAGAGACATCTAGGAATGTGAAAGAAAAGTGAGCAGGAACAAGGAAGTCATTGGCTGTGGGCTGTGTTTTCCATGAGCAGGCACTGCTGGGGACCATGGCTTTCAGTCAGTATCACAAAAAACAACCCACTGAAGAACTGAGATGTCCTCAGACCACTTCACAGAGCCTGCAGAGCAGGTATAACTGTGCAAAGCACCGCAGGACCAGGACCAGAAGAGCATCTTCTAGCAAACATGAGGAAGCGTGAGAGTCAGGTTAACCTGACACATCTAACGGCTCCTTGAACAACAAATCAAGACAATACAGACTTCTAAGAAAAGAACTAGCAACAACAGCTTCTGGAGCTTCCCCCACATCTCAAGACCAATGTCACATTTCTGTGAAAAGTAGAACACTTCCTCAATCTCTTACCGTCTCTGGGCAACTGTGCTTGTATGTGTCCAAGTCTGTGGAGGTGACAGGCTTCGCAGACAGGTTACATCTCCTTTAAGCTGAGACAAACGTGCCCATCACAAGCTTCTAGTGTTTTCTAGAGTAGCAAAACACTGTCGGAGCTTTTTTCTTCACGGCACAGGCACCACACTGTCCTGCAGGGTTTTTTGTTCAGCAGGTTTATGTTTTATCCCTTCTTCTGTCACTCTGGCTTTTTCCTTACTTTCAGTTACGCCAACAGAATTGGATTTCATTGTCACTTACGTTATCATTCGATTGCACAAATGCATCATTACTTTGATTACGAAAAACTAATCTACTCTGACCACCAAGAATCATCCCCTTTTCCCTCTTAAAGAATCCATCATGGCAGTTTACTTCCCTTATTCTTATCCTAGTTGATAAATCCAAGGGCAGAGAGCAGCTATTCAGAAGGACATAGACACTGGAGGAATGGGTTCTGAGGAACCTTGTGCACTTGAATAAGGGAAAGAAGTCACCCCTGGCAACGATGTGGAAATGGTGGGAATGGAAAGCTGAACGGGAGTCGGCGGTGTGTCCTGGCAGCGCTGCAGGCCAACGGAGTCCTTGGCTGTAAAAGAGCAGGACCCTCTCAAGAAAAGGATTACTAGCATTTGTTAAACCTCATCTAGACCACTGCGTCCACTTTTGGGCCCATCAGAAAATCACTGATCAACCGAAGCAAGTTCAGCAGAGGACCACAGGACAGTCAGGAAGCTGGAGCACTTGCCCTTTGAGGAGTGGCTGATAGAGCTGGACTTGTCCAGTCTGAGGAAGGCTGTAGTGGGAGCAGCTACCTGCAATCTTCCAATACCCACAGAAGATCTCAAGAAGACCAGGCCAGGCTCTTCCAGTGGGGTGCAGTGGTAGGACAAGAGGCTGAAGGCTTAAGGGGTGAGATGGATATAGGAAAAACTTCAGCGCCACGATGTCAGCCAGGCATCAAGCATCGGAAGAGGCTGGCTGCAGAGGCTGTGCAGTCTGCATCCTTGTAGGTTTCAAGACCTGACTTGATACAGCCCTGACCAAAATTACCTGATCTCATATTTGACCCTGCTTTAGGCAAGAGGTTGGGATACATGACCAAGGTGCACTCCAAGCTGATTCTTCTTTCAATCTTGACTGATCAAATTGAAGAGGCATTCTGTCAGGGTACTGACTGCAATTTACCTCCACTTCAGCTGATTTTTAGCAAATTGGAGTCCCTGTGCCTGTTATTTCCCTGTCTAGGTAAATGCACTAGAAGAAGGACTGAGGGAGCAGCTCGCCTCACAGGGTCACAGCGAAAGGGCACAATTACAACCTGGGAAATCTTGTCTGGAAAAAGGAAAAAGTAATTATTGCCTCTGAAAACAGTTCAGGAGACAGGTCTGAAGAAAAAAGATTGGCTGGGCAAGGACATGAGCAGCATAATCTAGATTGGAAGTTGGGGCTGCTTTGCTAAGGAGACTGGATTAAGGAACTTCCTAAGTCTGGTATCAAGAGAAGCAGGCAGGCCTGAGATGTGCCAGCACAAAGCCTAACCTTGAGGCCAAGGAGAAAAACAGCCCGACAGGACCATGAGGTATGAAGAGGGTTTATGAGCTGCTGACCCATTTCACAGGAGCTTAAGAGACCAGTAGAAGAAAACATATGCCAGAAAGATGAAGAATGAACTCAACAAGAGCTGGGGTAAAAGGTGGTGGCAGGGAAATCATAGCTTCCACCTCACTTGAAGACCCTGGCCCCCCAAAGTCCTCCACCCATCAAACATGTGCAATAGAAAATAGGTACATTGCCACTTCAGTACGAAATGAGGACTCAGTCAGGCAATTAGCTTTAGCACTAAAATTGAAATCACCAGTAGAAACTTGATAATGGTGACTATATTAATTAAGATGGTTTTGGATTCTATACATGACTGCTTTCATGATGTAATGTGCCAACTCTGTAGATTACCACCAGCTCCCAGCACTGTGGAAACCTGCAATAAAGCAGCATCTTGGCTTTGCGTGTGTATTGGCTCTTTGCTTGCTAGACAAAATGTCCTTTCAAACTGCCGCACCAAAAGGTGAGGTAGACTCATGAGGATGGCCTAAGCAGTCCTAGAACTTCTGCAGCCTCTAAATCTTGGTTGTAGCACTAAGCTGCTCATGGGCCCTGGAGGCCCAGCTGCTGAATGCCTGCAACAGGCTGCAGTTCTTATGCCCTCTTTGCACGGGGTGATCACACCTCACGCATGGTACGACCACTTCTACTGCCTTTCCTGGCGCTGACATGGTATCAGTTCTTTGAAATGCTCTGTTGGCCTGGTTTGGGTTAGAGCAGAACCAGTTCTGCTGAGGGGTTTTACTTTTCAGCTCAACCTCTTCTAAGCGACTGCACTTTCTGCAGATAGTGTCTGCTTCAGCAAGGACTAGTGTTTGATGTCTACAGCTGCTGCAGGGAGCTGTGTGCAAAAGTGGTCTTTCTTAGAGTCACTCCTATGGAGACCAAGGTCACTGACAAATCTTGTGGGAGACATTCGGGCTGCAGTGAGAGGCTGCACCTGCAGGGAGGAGCAGAAAGGACAGGTGACCCCCAGCTAGACCTCGTATTGGGTACAGAGCTGAGGGACAACAGGGGTCAGTCTCTGTGTCCAAGGAGGACTCTGCAGTTCCCATTTGTGCACTCATGAATCCAGTTCCCGTCTGCCACTGGGTCCAGTTGGGGACTTCCCAGGTGCCTGCCCACAGCATCAGTGGCACAGGCAGCACAGGGTCGGGTTGGGGGTGGGTAGCACTATGTGTTTGGTTTCAATGTTGATTTTATATGTGTGTCATCTTCTCATCATTGCAGCAGCTTTGGTTTCCCAGTCTGTAAGTCTCTCTCTTTTTCCCTTTCTCTCCCCCTTGTAGTTAACAGCAAGGATGGCAGGCCCGTTCCCAACTCATGACATACATGTGCAGAAGGACACACACGCACAGCAGCACATACAGGGGTCATTAATCAACAGAAGGGCTGGATGAAGCCCTTGCGGAAGCAGTGTGTCGCTGCTATGCGGGTGGGCTGCCAGCAACCACAACGGGAAACCGCAGTTGTGGGGCGCGGTGTAGTGAAGGGGCTCAGGGCAGTGACAGACGGAGGGCGGTGACGGGCGCAGGGCAGTGACGGGGCGCAGGGCTGAGAGGAGCGGCGCCGGGGCTCCAGCTGCCACAAGGGCGCAGCAAAAAGCCCCTCCTAGTGCGAGGCCGGAGGGAGCGAGGCCGACGCGCAGGTGACGGCCCCAAAGGGTACGAGGAGCCGGTTCCGCCTCACGGCCGCACAGCTGGCGCCTGGCACCGCCCCCTCGCCCCGCTCCGCCTATCGGGGTACGTGGCTTCGCCCCCGTGCCGACGACGAGCCAATCGGGCGCGACCTCTTCGCAGCCGCCGCTCCGTCCCTTCCCTTGTGTTAGCAGGACCCAGCAATCGGGCCCGCCCCCTCACCGCCCCCCTCACCGCCCCCGCCTGCCTTCCAACGGACGCGGGGCGGGCGGCCGATGTGGTGAGTGCAGGGGCGGGGAGGAGAGCAGGGGAACGGCCGCTCCTCTCGCCTCTTCCTCCCTCGGCCCGGCTCCGTAGGCCGCGGGCCCCTCAGGCCGTTTCCCTCCCACCCCCTCACGTCCTGCCCAGCCTCCGCCCCCGCGGCTAGGCTGGGGAGGGGCGGGAGGTGGCGCAGGCCTCTGTCTTTGGGGAATCCCGGGAGACAGATGGAGGTCCGGGCTGAGAACTACCGCCCCGCCGTGCCCTTGAGCTCTCGTGGGATCGACCCTGGAACGGGTCGGTAAAGGGGATGGCTGCAGCGGTGGTCCCCTGCAGCACAGAGGGGGTAAGTGGTGATGCAGCTGCCAAGGGCTTTGTTATTTCACGGTGTGTCCCGGACAGGTGCTGACGCCGTTCTTCCTTCGCCGTTCCCTTCCCCAGCTCCACACTCTTGCCTGAGTCAAGTCTGCTGCTCCGAGGAAAAGCCACAGCGTCCCTTAGTAATGCTCAGTGTCCCCCAGCAGGGATGTTTGTAGGCATGGGAGGCCTTGACAAGGAAGCACAATCTGCCAAGTGGCAGCAGGCAGAACAAAAAGTAGGCGGAATTGCCCATCAGGATGCTTTACTGTTTTTTCTCAATAGGATGACAAGGCAGTGGAACAAGTTGCCAAGAGAATTAGTTGGTGTTCCCTTCCTGGAAGAGTTTAAGATCAGGTTGGATGGGGCTTTGAGCAACCTGGAAGGTATCTGCTCATGTCAGGGAGCGGTGAACTAGATCTTGAAAGTTCCCTTTCATCCCAAACTGCTCTGTGATTCCACACACTGTAAGGAATGTTACTGAAGTGTAAAAATACCCCTGGAAAAGGAGTCAGTAGTGCTAAAGGTGTTCAGTCATAGCACAGTACCCAGCAAGTATTCATTCTGTTCAGGAGACTGTGTTTGCGGTCAGTTTATTTTGAGTAGTTCTGGTGATTCCTGGGCCAGTGGAAACAGTAATAATGATAGTAGTTCAGAGGCCTTCTGTTAATTTATTGCTGATAAAATTCTCTCTCATATTTTTGATAGTTGACATCCTGTTCATCCTGAAAAACCCGGTGAGGTTTTCCTGCTCGCTGTGCATGCATTCAGAGTTTTTGGTCAAAGAGACTTGCTCCTTTATAAGTGGTGTGGGTTTTATTTTAAATTCATCTGTAAGTTGAATGTTTTCTTTCAAGCATTTTGGATTTGTATCACCTTTGAGAAGAGCTTTCTTGTTTTTACATCTTTTACAGTGTTTGGGCCATTCTTCCATACTTCCAGGTACCCTGGACTCTACCTGCTTGCCCCAGACTTTGGCACTAGGGTCATCGGTGTGGATTGAATGTGACATTTTTGAAAGCTGTGGTAATAACTATGTCCTTAGTAAATGGTTTATTCTAGAGGATGTGTTGCCAGCAGAGCAGTATGATTGCACTGATGGGGCACAGGTAAACAGGCCCTGACTTGTCTGTAACTTGTTACTAATTTGATTGACTGCATTCAAGTCCCTGAACTAGCATTGCAGTGGAGCTCAGACCTGAGCTCCACTCAGTGGGAATGTGAGGAAACTAAACATTGCTAAAAAAGCAGCTTTCCTGTGCACTTTGAAAGAAGCCCAGACAACCTCTGCCTTCTGTCTGTATGTCCTAGTTTGGGTTAGAACAGAGTCAATTATGTTCAGAGATTTTACTTTTGAGCAATCGGTGGCATGTGTGCAGACACTGTTCCTACAAGTGATAGTGCTTGATGTTTACAGTTACTGCCAGGAGCTGGTGTGCACAAAGGCTTGCTCTTATGAGCATGAAGGTCACTGCTGAATCTTGTGTGCCACACAGGTGGTGCAGTGAGAGGCTGCACCTGCAGGGAGGCATCGACAGGACAGCTGACCCTACACTGACTTAACAAGGTGTTCTATCCCATACACATCATACTTTGTGTAAACCTGAGGAACCATGAGAATCATCTCTGTTCCCTCTTGTCTGCTTCCCTCTGGCTTTTCTTCAGTGGCTAGTGTCTGAGGGGTATTCTGTCTGCTCTGCCTTTGATACAAGTCTGTGCATTCTAAAATCCATCTGTGTCCATTTCCTGTCTGCCGCCGAGTCCAGTTTGGGAATTCTGCTGCATCTGCATCAGTAGTGACAGTGATGTAGTTGCCAGCAGGGGTGCTGGGTTTGGTATTTGTTTTGTACATATTTCATATTGTCATTATTTTAATTAAAGCTGTTGTATTTTTCCAGTCCATAAACCTCTCTCCCTTATTCTCTTTTTCTCTCACGTTTGGGGAGGCAGAGGGGCTAATAGACAGTATCTGTCATTCATCTAGTGGCTGGCTCAGACTCAGCCCATAGCACTTTAGGACAGAACAGAGAAACACTCACCTGAGAGGAAGAATCAGTTTGAAGATGAATGATGATCATCGTAAGATGTTGCCCGTTTGTGCAGTAACACCAAGAGAATGCAGGCTCTGTGACTTTGTATTGCTCTGGGGAATTGAAGTAGGCAGATGGCCTCTGAAATAGAGAACAGTTTTCTTATATCTTTCAAAATATCTTTCAGTGCAGCTGATGTACCTTAGTGTAGTTGTGCTTGACCTTGAGTCAGCTAGCCATGTTTGTAGCCTCCTTGTGTAGGCTAAAGTGGGTCTTCTCTCAAATTCTGTCGTTTAGAGGTGTGGAAATCCACTTCTTAATTCCCTGTTTTCTAAGCATCTAGCTTTTTTTAGCCCTTTGGAGCTTTTGATTATTAGAAATACAGTCTCTACCTATTTTCTACAGTTTCTACTGTTTCTGCGATTGTTTTTCAAACAAAGAACTAGCTTGGGAAAAGTAAGTAGGAGCAATAGTGCTAGAAGAAGTGCCTTCTGCCTCCTGACCTACAAGCAGTTGCTGGCAGGTGCCTACATCTGGTCTCCAGTATTTGCCTTCTTCAGATCTGCACTTTTTTCTGGGTTGAAGTGTCCAGGAAACAATGGAAAAATCAGTTATTAACTGACTGTGGTTTGATTGGATTGTGCTTGGGGGTAGTGTTCTGCTTTGTGGGAGCAAAGCTTACGTTGATGAAGTTGTTGGGAAGAGCGCCAGTCTTGGTTAAACAACTTTGTGAGTCCTTTTCTGGGAGCAGGTCAAGTTTCTTTGTCCGAAAGACACCCCACAGCCTGCTTAGAATTTTTGCACAGAGGTGATGTGACAGACAGAGCTGACATGTTAGAAGATACATGCGAGTGGAGTCATGTAGTTGAAAAGTTTTCAGCGTTTTGTTGATGAATGAAGGTGGTGAAATCTGACGAGGACTGTTCTTAACAGTACTCCAGCATCGCTCTTGTTACGTGTGAACTTGTCTGGCTGTGTTTTAACTTCCACAGGTTTGCAGCATTCACAAAATGCTGTGAAAAGGAATTCTGTAGATTGCCACCTGTTTTACAAAGAAGCTTCACTTCCTTTGATTTGACACCTGCAGCCTTTGATAGGTGTCTCCTTATGTTGGAATAAAATGTGATTCATTATTCCTATTTGTTTTTGTCATGATTTTGTAGATCTCTGCTTTGTCCTTTACTCAGTCCTTTTTCTTCCATCCTGCAGAGCCCCAGCTATGGTAGCCATGGCTTGTGTGGAAGCCACTCTGGGTTTTTGTGTGACCCTTCTCTGGTCATTACAACTACAGGCTACCAGTAATTCTACTTTGTCATTTTTAAGTGAGTGCGTTAGGGGTGAGACAAACCTTCACACAGCACTGAGTAATAACTCACTGTGGACTTGCACAGTTGAATAATTATATTCTTTGTCTTAGTTTTAAAATAGTTTTCCTAACAACTACTGATATCCAGTCTGGTTTGTTCACTGTACATGAGTAGATGTTTCGATCAAGCTCTTGAAGTAACCCAGACTCCTCGTTCCTGAGTGATACGTAACTCGAAGCCTGTCGCATACACAAATGGCTTATGCTGGTGTCACTATCAGTGTGAAATGTACCACTTGTTTGATCTGATAAAGCCTATAGCTCTTGCCTTTGCTGGCACACTAACAGGCATTTTGAGACACTTTTGAAAGTTTTAGCTAACTTAAAGAATAACACTGGACAAGTAGCAAATTGAGACTTTTTGTCGGAAAAAAGACAAATCTGCCCTCCATCTGACAGATTAGGTGTTGCAAATTTAGTTTCTATTGCTTTTTTATTAGTTTCTCAAATAATGCCTTTTTGCAAATAGTATCAAACCTCTTTGTGTGTGTGTGTGAATGTTTCAGGAAATGCTTCAGAGAACATCAGAAGACTCTTTTCCAAAGATGGAACCTGTTGAAGATATGGATACCTCTGACACCCAGTGGGGCTGGTTTTATTTGGCTGAATGTGGTAAATGGCACATGTTTGAGGTAAGTACCTGTGAAGTTAAATTAGCTGAGAAGGGTTTCATGCATCAAACTACCTCTTCTTGAATTTGTCTAAATGTGCTTTTTCATTTATTTTGAAGACCGATTCCAACAGTCATTGCTCAGTTAGCAGTGAAGATATTGAAAGGAGTTTTCGATCAAACCCTCACGGTTCTGTTTCGTTCACTACCGCGAAGTTTAACTACACGCTTGACTTTGCAGGTATGTATCTTTCTGTCGAGCAAATTTAAGTAATGGGAGTTGCCAGATACCCCAGTTAATTTATTCTTTCAGCAAATCACTGTCCTTGTAATTGCTGCAAAGACTTGCAATTGGAAGCATGTGCGTTGCTGCAAAGCACACAGGAGGTTTTAGAAGCAGCCACTTTCACATCTTCCAATATAGTTTATTAGTGAAGGAGCATGTCTTGTTTAGTAGCATTCCACATCATGTTACTGCTGCTCACCACAGCTCTAGGTGGTGTGTAGCAGACACCTATGGGACTGGAAGGTTTGAACTTTCTTTTCTGTAAGTGCAACTGCCCATAAGCTTGAAAAACCTTAGAGCCTGTATGAGTGACATAGGAAGCAGAAGTGTTGTGAAGCAAGTTTTGTACAAAATACTGGCATCAAGGTGATTTACTAATTCAGCAGCTAGTTGAAGGCAATTCTGTTGTCGGAATAGCAGTGAGATAGACTAAAGGATTTTCCAGCAGACTGTAAAGATCTCACTTAGGCCATGCTTGTAAATTACAGCATTCTAATGCATGTAGCTAATTATAAATTAGTCTGTCATTTGTTCAAAGGTGTGTTCTAATGAGTTTCTGGGGTTTTTTAGCTTTTCCATCTGTAGATTATTTTCTAATTAAATTATAAAACAGTGTATTTGCTTAAATAGAAGTGTCTTTCAAATCAAAGAAAGTAATAGTATTTCAAATAAGGAAAGTGAGGACTAGGTGAAACAGTGTTGTACTGGGAATAAAGTATATATCACTGACCAAAGGGTTTTGTTTGTGTTGAAATGTACGTTAAAAAATCTTCATTTTGCCTCTGGAATAAGATTAACGCAAACGGTAACGAGTGGGTTTTATGTTCCTGTTCATAGGCCACGATGTCTTTCGTTAAGCACAGTAGTAATATGCTTGGTGATGCCAAAGTCAGTACTGGTTTTGTCAGTGGGGCTGAATGCTAGATGGGTGTTCTAACAATCCATGTTTTATTTACGTAATATTGGCATATTTTGCTGTCTGATATAAACAACAGTGATTCTGAGGCCAGGATCTAGAAACATCTATCAAAAGTGCTGATTTATTAATTGTTGAGATGAGAATTCCTGTGATGCAGCTCTGGATGTAGTAATGTTTATTTAAAAAAATGACACTTAAATAAGCTACAGATGAATTCCAGAAACTTTCATCCTCACTCTTTGTTTTATGCTCAGCAATGAAACAAACCAACCTAACTACTTTTAAGCAACGCCCCATAAAGCGCGCTCCCTTTTCTATCGGTGCTTTCAGGTAAGAAAATGAAAGTAAGTTTCCTTATTTTTAGTCTTCATTCTCCCAAGTAAAATGAAACGAAAGTAAGTTTTATTGTTTGACTTTTTGCATCTAACAATTTGGGAAGTGAGAGTTGGTCAAGTGAAGAACAGCGTTTCTGGGAAGAAGAATGACGAAAGGATTCTTACTTCATTGGGGTTTTTTCTGAGAAAGTAAGGAACTTACATTGGCAGAGGCAAGGCATACTGAGCATTTGTGTGCTTTGGTGAGGGTCTTAAAGCTGCTCTTGACTTACTGGAGTCCCTTGCTGTAAATACTGTTGAATCAGAATTGCTGTGGAGAAGCAGCAGCAAAAAATTGAGTACTTTGTTCCATTGTAGTGGTGACTTCCTAAATTTAGAGGGGTTACTGTAACAGCAAAAAGGATTTGAGAGAGATCTTCTTGCGTGTACATATTGATTGTTTAAGCTAAAATGATTTGAAACAACAAGAGACTGCATCATAACAACCAGATGGTTAGTGTTTTCTTACCTTTTGATCAGTCATTGGATGTAAAGCTTTGCTGAGGCAAATGTGATACTCACTGAAAGATAAACTGATCTAAGCTGTGGTGCTACCACAGGTAAAATTGACTATCAAATATGTGGTTGGTTTTTATTTTCCCCAGACTTTTTTAGAAATAACTTTAATTCTGAATTGTGGTCTGGTTATACTTCCAAGAAGAAATTTGGTATTTGCAGTAGCAGTCTTTTCACACTGACATTCAAGAAGGCCTGTGTTTTTTGAAGTGTCAACAATTTTTTTCAATGGTGATTTGCTGAAGAACAGGCAATTCACTTGTGGTATTTTGATTCTTGAATAACTGCATTTAGTATTCTCTCTCTTCATGTGATTACACCATTCTTTACTTTCAGGAGATTGCTTCTTTTAGCCCCAGTTTTAAGGCTTAAAAGCTGCCACATATGTAGTGTAGATAATTAAAGCCCTCATGTTTGGCTAACAACAAATTCAACTGTAATTTTCAAGTGTGTGTTTCTAACATGAAGTGTTTAAGAACCTCACATGAGGGCTCAGTTCCCAAAGGCCTAGGCTAGCTGCAGTTCCTTACAGTTTGGAACGGTCAGGCTGGCTGCATTTAGTGGGGTCTGTGACTACAGGCCTGACACCAGATGTGTGAACAGCCTGTTTGCTGCAGGTCTGGCCACTTCTTAACAATCTAGTTAGGTGCACAAGCAGCACTGCTTGTGTGACTGTGAGCCTGGCAATAGATGCACGAGCAGCCTTTGCTGGAGGTCCAGCTGCTTTTACAAGGCAAAAGTCAGTTTCATTAATTGCTCAGCTGATTCATCTGCAACACACCAGCAATCTAAAAGAATCTGTGCAATAAATTCACAACCTGCAAGATAGCTCTAGCTCCTACAAAATGAAATACAGTCGCAAATACAAGCTTGAAATCCTGGGGAAGTGTTGCAGCCAAGGTTGCAAATCTTAGCAGAAGGCATTCCTTCTGGGGTGGGAGACTGCGAACGAACCAGTCAATCTGTCCTTGTCAGTTGGTGCTGAAGTTCTTGTCCCCCAAGTTAAGTACATTATGAAGGTAATCTTTATACTTCATTCCCTATGCCGTGTGTGTGGGGGGGACTGTGACCAAAATAGCACTCCATTGGCAGTTCCCAGAATGAAAAAAACATGTGTAATAATAATTCCTGGGAAATTGCCTAACATCCCTTGCTGCATCCTTGTCTGTAAGTGGAAGAGTGAGATTCAGGCTTTCCCAGTGCTTTGCCCGCCGGACCGTCAGCGGGTTCCTGTGTTAGCTTTTGCCACCGGGTAGTACTGAGCTTTGCAAGTTTTATTATTATTGGTCAGCAACTTTTTGTAGGTTTCGTCTGCACTTCCACATTTCTAAGTAAGTGTTGCTCTCCTGATGTTCCTGATCTCTTCTGATTTCTTTTCCAATCTTTTGTTGGGTAGGTGGTAAATGAAAACTCTTCACTACTGCAGTTTATTTATAATAAGCCAGACTGGGAAGATAAAATAAGAACTCTCGCCTTTGACCTCACCTACTGACAACAGCCTTTGTTTGTATTGAAACTCTAAGTAGTTTGATGTAAGGTGATTTTTTTTTTCTTTTTTAATGCATACTGTATGGTTTGGAGCAGAAGTTGGACAGGAAGAAAATGCCTTATGTTTTGATGTGATGTGTTTTTGCCTTTTTTGTTTGAAGTTTCATCTGTGACAATGAGGCTATCCCTATGCCCTCACACTGGGAGAATGTAAATACTGAGGAGCCATATCAGGTAAGAGTTGGTATGCATGTGGATCAAAATGTGTGACAATGACCTGGTGCACTGAACTTAAATCGTACTAACCTCTTTTTTTCCAGCTTATTCCATTGCAAAAGAAAACAAATGAATATAAAGAAGTTTCTAGTCTCTTTGGAAAAACAATGGATAGCCACCGAATTAAAAGAATTAAGAGAATACAAAATCTAGACTTGTGGGAGTTTTTTTGCAGGTGAGATAATTTCTAAAACCAACAGTCTGAGGATTGTTAATGGAGCAAGTCTTGAAACCATGCAGCAGTAATATGTTTAATTGCTTTTATTAGTAATAAAAATGTGTTACTTTCAATCTTAAAATTTTCTTATGTGTCATTCCTCTGTGTTTAAAATTTGATTTTCAAAACTGTGGCTTCTTCAGATGCAGAAATTTAGTACTTGTAGAAAGGAAGTAGATGTAGCACAGATAGGACTCAAGCATTAAAGGTGTTTGGGAGTTCTGTGTAGTTAGATGTCCATGATACCTACAGTAAAGTATGGAGAACAAAAATAAGCTTTTTGTAAAAGAATTCCTCAACAGGCTTTTATTAGTTTAATTTTTAGTGAACAAAGCAAATGAATATTTGTAGCTTCCTTAATTTTTGAACTTTATGAATCCTAGGACAAGCTTAAGTGGCCAATTAGCACATCTTCGTGTTATTTCTTCAAGCTTAATGTGCTACAAAAGCTTTTTCTAATTTCTCTGCTTCTCTCTCTTCATGTTGTGCTGGCCTGGAAGAAGCAGGAAGTACTGAGTTCTGTTTCTGCTTGTTTTGTAGTGTCAATTTTAAGCAGGTGTATTTGGCAAAAGTTACTTCTGCAGCCTCTGAGGAGGACTACATACCAGAATAAAGATTTATTTTAAAGCTGTATTAAGGCAAACTGAACTGAGTTACACAGTGAGGAAATAACGTGCAGGATACACATTACAATTTTGCATAAGTGAAATGATTTGTTTTAACGAGAGGTGATTTATTGTTACTTGAAGGCTATATAATGAATATGGATAAGGAAATGAAAGGACCTGGTCAAGAGTTAGCTTTCTTTTAGATGGAAATTGCTTATAATTACCAGTTTAAGTATTAAGGCTTATTTGCTTGGCCTTGTGCTTCTACATCTGCCCTTCTACAAATAAGTTTCTGTAGAGATTAATTTATGCTGCTTTAATACCAATCTTAATTTTTGACAACAAGAGTAACAAGCAGATTCCACAGTGTCTTTTGAGTCTCCGGTGTAGGTAAGCGAGGAGAGAAGGGCAAGATGTGGCGTTTTGCTCGGCTTAGGAACCGATGTCATTTGGAGAGCGTGCTGTTCAGTTAGTAGAGTGTATGGCTAAGAACTCCGAGGGTATGGATGGTGCACCAGAGTGTTGTCAAGATACAAAACTGAGCAATAGAATTCCGTGCATCAGGAGTATTACTGCAGGGCCATATGAGTGTCCACCATCCAAGACACTCTTTGTGCCCGTACGGTGGGTTTGTGCCCGTACGGTGGGTTTGTGCCCGTACGGTGGGTTTGTGCCCGTACGGTGGGTTTGTGCCCGTACGGTGGGTTTGTGCCCGTACAGTAGGAAAGGCGTATGGAGAAAAGTAGTGTCAGAGAAAATTGCCAGAATAAGTGCCCATGGTGGAGGCATAGCTGCTCTTGTGCCACGGGTAAAATAGCACCTTGGGGTTGGTGGGCTTGGGCTCACTGGAGAGGAGATTATTTAATAGTAGTATTTCACAGAGAAGTAGGTATGCCAGCATTTCAAATTTGCCAAAAGTTTTGGAGACAGTGAAAGTGACAGTACGTGCATTTTAGTCTAGCCTGTTCTGATTTATGCATCTCAGTTTGGAGTACTCAGACGAGTACAAGTAGCAAATGCTGTTTGGTTGGTGAGGTTTTTTTGGCCATGTTTAGAAACAGCTTCAGTGTTTGGATATCTATAAAGACAATGTATGTGGGTATTCAGTTTTGCTCGGTGTTTCTCCTTTATTGAGTGAACTGGCTGTACAAGACCCATTTCAGTGGTGGACCAACTTGATTTTGGTTTACTGGATTAGTAGTTTACTGGTGGAAAGGGCTAGGACAGTTTTCTCAGAACAGTTGGACCTCTCAGTCTGTTGGAAATTAGCAAGACGTCCTGCCGTGAGATTTCTGCATTCTTCAGAACCATCTTCCCAGTGTGCTCAATATACTCCACTACTTGTGAGGAGCAATTGCTCCTTAAACCTCTGTGGCATTTAAAGAGCTGTTTCGTTGATAAAGCCAGTGGTTACACTTGAGCACTGCTTGAATGATTGTTTGCATAACTGCAGTGGTCAAAACACGCTTGCTCGTTAGAACAGTTCCCATATCAGTACCTGTTTTAACCAATTGCTTTTATGAAATCAACTGGTCTGATCAGAGGTAGTGAAAGACTGCTACAGAACACTGTCTGACAGTTGGTTATTCACCTTGTCTATGCACTTGTTCCCCTACTACAAGAGGAGTTACTCCAGGCTAACTTTTTACATTGTCAGAGATCAGCATCCAGCAACAGAGGGCTCCTGACTGAAAAACTGCAGATGTTCAGCAGAATCTTGGGTCCTGGGTTTTGCTGAGTTGCTAAGCGGGTGGAACTGGAACCGCTCTGCCTCTGCCACAAAATATCACAAATGAGGTTAATGCTGCCCACATGCCCTGGAGTTTCTACTGTATTCATCTGATGTAGAAAACAGTTGTAGGGTGAAAAAAACCCCCGCAAAAAAATAAGACATAGGTATTCTAGTTTGCACAAAATGAGGAGGAAAAAAGAAACCAATAAAACAGAATAAACGTACTTTTCAAGCTAAATGCTGCAAGAGTTAGCCTTTAGTGAAATGTGTTTGACTATAAGCAATGCACCACTGCAATGTGATGCTGTTGTGACCTGAACCTGGTTGATGGGACCTCCTGAACTGCAGACCCTGAGAGCGCTTCTCAAGTTCAGGTGTGCTCTCCAGTTAGGAGCAGAGTGCTAATTTGATAAAACTGAGTACGTTTTGGTGAAACTGAAGCCTGAGTATGGAGCAGTGCCCCTTGCCCTGTGTTTTTTATAGGAAGAAAATTCGGGTCCATAAGAATAAAACTTGGTTTTGTCTGAACAGTCAAGGAATCACAGCTATGAACAGCTTCACTTTTCATTTCTTCAGGGATCCTAGGAAAACCCAGAAAGTAACTTAAAACAGATTGATGGAAAACATATGATTTTGATGGAAGGTGTGCCATATCCTCCTGCCTGTGAGACTGTAGTGTAGGTTCACCTGATGTGATGTCTTTTAAAAAAACCTCTCATATAACCCTGTGAATGTGTGATTTACCTATTTTACAAAGTACATGGCCATAAACTCAGGAAACCATTATGAACTGATCGTGTTGAAGTAACTTTACCTAAAAATACAGGTAACTTTATTTTTAATATTTCTGCTAGCTTACCTGGGTTGTCATAATTCATCCCTATTTATGTAGGAGGAGGGAACAAAATGGATGGGGAAAATACCTTTCTTTTACAAATGTATCTGCAGAAAATGACCACACTGAACAATGGTCATAAAACTGGTATGCAACACCTTTTATTTCCTAACCTTGAATTACTGCTGAAGTAGTCCACAGCATCCAGAAATGTGATTTTGAGATATAGATTGAATGTAAACAGTGTGCAAACTAGAATCACCTACACACTTGTGAATATTTTAGGTGTCCTCCTCGATGTTTTCAGAGTAGCAACTGAATTGGATTGTCCAGATGTTTGTAATGCTGTATTGTTTGTTCTCTGTAGGAAGAAGGCTCAGCTGAAGAAGAAAAGAGGCATCCCAGTTATTAATGAGCAGATGTTATTTCATGGCACCAGTAATGAATTTGTAGAAGCAATATGTATTCATAACTTTGACTGGAGAATAAATGGGATGCATGCTGCTGTATATGGAAAAGGTAAGTGTCTTTGTCACATACAACAGCTTGGTAATTTTAGTTCACCATTAAGTGTTCCGCTGTTGTCTTTGCTCATCCAAGACCTGTTCAGTACAGCTATGCTTTTACATCACGTGTATTTAAGAAAGGGTGTGGGAAGGAATGCAATTACCATAAGTGCTTGGTGTAGGACCTGGGAGCTTGGGGACGGGGTGCCCAACAAAGCAGTGTTGATCTCAAGACAATCTCCCTACTAAACTTCCCAATCTACACAATGTAGAGGGGGGGAAAAAGCATTCCTAATGAACATTTTAATGTTTGTTCCTAGTGAACATAAGAGTAGAGGTGTCTCTTATCATCCTAATACCTGTATCTGTGCTCTGGCAGTTAAACTGTCATTAAAGTGTAACCAGATTTTAAAAATTATTTTAAAGGGACCTATTTTGCGAGAGATGCATCATATTCCAGCCGCTTCTGCAAAGAGGACATGAAGCATGGAAATACTTTTCAAATTCATGGTGTGAATCTGCAGCCTCACCTGCATAGACCAGATAAGGTCATGTTCCTTGCCCGTGTATTAACTGGTGACTATATCAACGGTGATTCAAAATACATGAGGCCTCCTTCAAAAGATGGAAGTTTTGTGAACTTATATGACAGCTGTGTGGATAATACTTGGAACCCAAAGATCTTTGTTATCTTTGATGCCAACCAAATCTACCCCGAGTACTTAATAGAATTCTCTTAAGTGTGAGAGGAGTTAAACTGTACAGTGTGTGTGTGTGTGTGTGTGTCTTATTTTGATCCTTCTGTTCCGTGTGTAAAGACAACTGTAAAAACGTGATGTGTGAGAGAAGTTGGAAGGAAAGCTGGCGTGTTCTGTGATTCTGTTGTTACAGAAGCGATTAAATGTTTGAGAGATTGTTGAACTGTTCTTAAAAATCTGTAAACTTTACTAATGCATTTTTCAGATGTTGAAACAATTATCATTTGAAATTGCTCAGTGAGCCTTAAATACATTGGGCATTGGTCAGTTTTCAAAGATAAGATGCATATTCTCACTTTTTTCTAATATATACAAGTATTTATTCATGTGGTAGGAATCTGCCTGTAACATGGTATAGATATGATGAAACGAATCTTGTATAAAGATCATCTGTAGAACATCATCACTGCAAAACCAGCAACAACACAAAGACCCCTGGGGACTTGGCCATGTACATGTCTGTGTTCTGTGGCAAATGTTTGTTGTGTTTTAACCCCAACCAGCAGCAAAACACTGCACAGCCACCCACTGCTTCCCACTTCCTCTGGGAGGGGGGAAGAGAAAAAGAAAACCTCGTGAGTTAAGAGCGACCTAGTAATAAAAGTAAAATATAATAGAAATAACAAAATTTGAGAACTAATGAAAAGGAATCTAACAGAAAGAGAAAACTAGAACCCAAGAAAATGACTAGTTACTTGCCACTCAACAGCTGAAGCAGAGATCCACCCTTCCTGGCCAGCTCCTGGTTGTGACATTCTAGGCCAGGGGTCCTCAAACTTTTTAAACAGGGGGCTGGTTCACTGTCCCTCAGACAGTGTCAGGGGCCGGGCTATAGTTTGTGCTGCCTGGCTTGTCCTGCCTGGGAGCTGGAGGGAGGGAGGGAGAGACCGGGGAGCTGCCCACCTCAGCCCGGCCACGCAGTCGGCAGGAAGTCACCTGCGGCTGCTTGGTTTCTGCCCCCCAACCCCCGGCGGGGGGGTAAATACCAGCGGGCTGCATTGGACACCCTGGGGGCCCATATCCAGCCTGCAGGCCGGGGTTTGAGGACCCCTGTTCTAGGCTGTGGAGTATTCCATTGGCTGATTTTGGTCTATTGCTCCAGTTGTGTTCCCTCCCAGATTCTGGTCTTGCTGCACAGAGGCAAGATGTGGAAAAGTGAGGAGTCGGCGATGCTTTAGCAGCAACTAAACCCACCAGTTTTTTACCAACAGTTGTCCCATATGAAATCCAAACCAAAGCATTGTTCTAGCTACTAAGAAGCAAAGAAAATTGGCTGTACCCTGGACAAAACCAAGGCAATGCTGAATTTGTGTTTGGAGGTTTCTTTGGATTCTAAACCTACCAAAAAAGTCACTCTGGAAAAAACTGATGAAGGTGCTACAGAGTTCACCAAAGCTGTTGTGTTTAACTGTGGGTACATTTTACTGTGAGCTTCAGCTGCGTACTTGAGAAGGTTTAATCATACAGTTGCAAGATGACAAAACCCCTGCACTAGGATTTGCACTTTGGCTTTGATGGAAATGACACACGTAGGCTCCAGTGGTTGTCAGTTGTGTGTAAGTGTTGAACTCGGTTTGCAGTTTCAGCAATACCAGTTCTTATTCTGAGTTCTTAGTCTATAGGATTTTTGGCCTCTTCTTACTCTGTGTGTGCACTTAACTCATGGATTTGTGTTGCTGTGATTCTTACCTGGTTAGGGTTTAAGGAGCACTTGGTGCTTGTGTACTTGCTGTTACTAAGGACAATGTTTAGATTAACTTTACTACAAAGAGTACAGTTCACTTGCAACGAAAGTTCCAGAAGTTGCCATGTTTTGGTTTCTAACCTCTTTAGTGTAAAGCTGTTGGTAACACAGCTGTAGATGAGGTTTTCATAACTGGTAACAGTTGTAAAGGCAAATGGTGTTTTTCAAATGCAGAAGGGGCAGAAGAGGCAACATCTGGGTAGAAGGCAAACTTGAGAGTTGACATGCAGAGCCTGAGGGAGGGGCTGTTACAGTGAAATACACTGGAAAGTGAAGTGATTCGCGACAACATTCAGTCCCTTGTGTGTTTGTTGGTTTTGGAGGTGTTTTTTTGTATAAGGACTAAGGAGCAGTAAGGGACAGTAATGCAAGGTCTAAGTGGAAGCCTTCCAGGCTTTGGCTATGACCAAGCAGAAATCCTTAGAGAAATAAGGCAGAATTGTAGCAGATGTAGAATGGTCTGTATTCTGTCATGGAATGGATAATTGAATTTTTTGATTATTGTATTTGAAAGGCAGAGCAGCTGGTGGGGCCAGGTCTGCTCAAAATCACATTAAACCTATGGAAATCAACAGAATGTGGCTGCGGATCTGGCATCATAACTGAAGAAGCAAACATCTCTTCTTTCTCCTTAGTGCCTGTCAGTAGGTCTTGCACAAGTAGGATGTCTCTTTGTATTTATAATTTCATGGTGGCTTTTGCTTCTGTTCCTGAACCATTTATGGCCAAGATGTGTTTTTCTTCACTGTAGTGCAACAGTAAGTATGATCTCTGATCCAGCTGGGAGCTAGGTTCTGCTGTTGTAGGCACGATTTGTGTGCGACTCACTGCAGCGCTGGCTGTGCGAGAGGCACGCCGTTCCCCACATTGTATAAAGTAATTGAAAACCGCGCGGGAAACTTGTGTGTTACTGGCTCCTTTTCCTTACTGAGTGGTGTTCCATGCTGCTGTGCTTCTGTGTTGGTCTTGTATTTCTTCTGAGGTCTGAACTGATGCTCTGAGAAAATCTGTGTCCATCTTAGTGTCTTAGGGACTCAAAATGACAGAATCTGTCGGTGATCCTAGTGACTTTTCCCTTTGTTTGTGTGATGGTGTCTTGTTCGATACTCAACTCACTCCGGTTGAATGGCAGAATGATAACAACTTCATATTTTAACAGATGTCTACAGTTGGTGACTTCATTCCAGGACTACCTTGGTAGGCAGTTCACGCAGTGACTTGAGGACAAGCCTGATCCTTTTCAAAACATTGTCTGCACACAAGGTTATATCAGGCAAGCTAAAATGAGTTTGTGCAGTCTACACATGTGCAGATTGTCTTCAGGAAGACAGCTGCATGGGTGTGCTTTTTCAGTGGCCTGTGCAGGCTGTATATCTGACACACATCAGCTTTCAAATTCTTTCCTCCTGTATGTCCAGCAGTGTTAGAACTATGATTAGGCATTGTCCAAGCCAGCAGGCTCCCAGAACAGCATTGGTCTGCTCAAGTAAAGCCATCTGCTCTTGACAAGTCCCTAAAATATTGTGGAGACTAACAGATGGAATAATTCATAATATGTTGGTTTCTCCTGTGCTTCTCTTGCTTTTTCCTGCTGATACAGCCCAGTAGAATTACTGAGGGACTTGAGATATGTAATCTCTGAGCAGCTGAAATCATAGAATCATTAGGGATTGGAAGGGACCTCGAAAGATCATCTAGTCCAATCCCCCTGACACAGCAGGATCACCCAGACCAAGTCACACAGGAACACATCCAGGTGTGTCTTGAACATCTCCAGTGAAGGAGACTCCACAACCTCCCTGGGCAGCCTGTTCCAGTGCTCCGTCACCCTCACTGGGAAGAAGTTCCTTCTCAGGTTGAAGTGGAACCTCCTCTGTTCAAGCTTACAACCATTGCCCCTTGTCCTGTCATTCTATGACATTGAGAAGAGCTTGGCCCCATCCTCCTAACACCCACCTTTCAAATATTTATAGACATTAATGAGATCAATCAATCCTCAATATCCTCCAAGCTAAAGAGACCCAGCTCCTTCAGCCTCTCCTCATAAGGGAGGTGCTCCACCTCCCTCATCATCCTTGTTGCCCTGCGCTGGAGTCCCTCCAGCAGCACCACATCCCTCTTGAACTGAGGAGCCCAGAACTGGACACAATACTTCAGATGTGGTCTCACCAGGGCAGAGTAGAGGGGGAGAAGAACCTCTCTGCTAATCACCCCTCTTCTGATCCACCCCAGGATGCTGTTGGCCCTCTTGGCCACAAGAGCACATTGTTGGCTCATAGTCATCTTGCTGTCCACCAGGACCCCCAAGTCCCTTTCTCCTACACTACTCTCCAACAGGTCAGTCTCCAGCCTATACTGGTACCTGGGGTTGTTCCTGCCCAGATGTAAGACTCTGCACTTACTCTTGTTATAGCTCATTAGATTTTTCTCTGCCCAGCTCTCCAGCCTGTCCAGATCTCGCTGAATGGCAGCACAGTCTGCGGGGGTGTCAGCGACACCACCCAGCTTTGTGTCGTCAGCAAACTTGCTGACAGTGCATGCCAATCCCTCATCCAAGTCATCAATGAATAGATTGAACAGGACCGGTCCCAGCACCGATCCCTGGGGCACTCCACTAGATACAGGCCTCCAACTAGACTCTGTCCCATTGACCACCACTCTCTGACTTCTATTCTGCAGCCAGTTCACCATCCACCTCACTACCCAGTCATGTAGACCACACTGCCTCAGTTTGGCTGCGAGGATGCTGTGGGAGACTGTGTCAAATGCCTTAGTGAAGTCAAGATAGACCACATCCATTGCTTTGCCATCATCTATCTATCTGGTTATGCCCTCATCAAAGGCTATCAGGTTGGGCAAGCATGACTTTCCCTTTGGTGAAGCCATGCTGACTGTCCCTAATGACCCTCCTGTCCCTGATGTGCCTGGAGACAGCCTCTAGAACAAGTTGTTCTACCACATTTCCTGAGATGGAGGTGAGGCTGACCGGTCTGTAGTTATCTGGGTCTTCCTTCTTTCCCTTTTTGAAGACTGGAGTGACATTTGCTATCCTCCAGTCTCTAGGCACCTCTCCTGATCCTGGTGACTTAGTACGCATGGGTGCATCCCGTCTGGGCCCATGGATTTGTGTCCATCCAGTTTGCTCAACTTATCCCTAACCCAGTCCTCATCAACCAAGGCAGGCTCCTCTCTTGCTTTGACTTCCAATGGAGCCACAGCAGTCTGGGGCTTGATATCAAGACAGCCCCTAGAAGTACAGACAGGGGCAAAGAAGTTGTTCAGTGTCTCTGCTTTCTCTGCGTCCTCTGTCTCCAGGGCACCCACCTCATCTAGCAGGAGGCCTACGTTGCTTCTAGTTTTACCTGCAATGTATTTGAAGAAGCCCTTTTTGTTGCCTTTGACCTCTCTTGCAAGGTTTAATTCCAAGGAGGCCTTGGCTTTTCTAGTTGCTTCCCTACATTCCCTCACCAGAGCCTTATAATCACCCCAAGTGGCCACCCCCTCCTTCCCTGATTTGCAGACGTTCTTCTTTCTCTTGAGTTTGCCCAGCAGCTCCCTGTTTAACCACAGAGGTCTTCGGGCTCCCTTCCTTGACTTCTTTCCTATTGGAGTGCTCTTATCTTGTGCTGCAAGAAAGTGGTCTTTGAATGTTACCCAGCTATCCTGAGCCCCTTTACCTGCCACTACCCCGTCCCATGGGATTTCCCCCAGCAATTGCTTGAAAAGGCCAGAATTTGCCCTCCTGGACTCCAGGGTTGTGATTCTGCTAACTATTCTGTTCCTACCACACGAGACCCTGAACTCCACCATCTCATGGTCACTGCACCCAAGGCTACCCTCAACCTTCACTGCTTCAACCAGACCCACCTTGTTGGTGAGTATAAGACCCAGCAGTGCTCCTCTCCTAGTAGTGGGCTCCTCCACCATTTGCATCAGGAAATTGTCACCAGTGCACTGGAGGAACCTCCTGGACTGTGGGTGGCTGGTTGAGTGGGTCTTCCAGCAAATATCAGGGTAGTTAAAATCCCCCATGAGAACCAGGGCCTGTAGCTGTGAGGCTGCTGCCAGCTGCCTGTAGAAGACCTCATCAACTTCCTGCTTTGCTTTTGTTTAACAGAGACATAAGTGACTCTGCTGGTGGATTCGCTGACTGGATTTCTGTCAGAGTACAAGAGCCTGTGTCAACCAGCCACACTGGAGGTTGAATGGTTTTGGAAAAGACATGTATTGCATAGCAAGTAGATTTGGGGACCCTGGTCTGGATGCTAGATCCCTCCTAATCTCTGCCTAGTCCATCTTAAAGGTTGCTAATGAATGTGCACACACACCCCAGTCACGCCAGAACTGGGGAAAACTCACTCACACTGCACAGCTGGCACCAGGCACGCTCTGGTGCTGAGCTCCGTGCTTGCCTTTCTCATGCTGTCACCTGGCAGCTGGTGTTGGGAACAGGCACCATTCTTGCCCCAGCAACTGGGAACTGAAGACCACTGCCTCCAGTAGATGACACGGAGACTCTGCTCCCTCCAGAGGTGCGCACCCATACATAGTCTGACCCCGGGAGCTAGCACCAAGTTCCCCTCAAGCGTGCACCAGTCTCACCAGTAGCTGACTGTTAATGCCATGTGAATAAGACAGTAGCTCTTACCTAACAGAACCGATGTTTTACCAATGGCAGCAACCTGACTGACTAAGGAGACTGCAGGGCTTGCACATGCTTCAGGTGGTTTAGGCTTTTGCTACCGCATCATTTTCTAAGTAAAATAAGGTTAAATATGCCCTGTACGACACTCAAGAACAGTTTCAGTGGATTAAAGAACCACTGAAGTGACAACTGTGAAAGGAATTGTTTTCACTGAGTGTATTTTATCAAGCTGTAGATCTAGTGGATTGCAGAGATTGAGACAAACCTTCCAAGTTTTACTCAGCAACTTTAGGGTTGAATCTAGAGTTTCCCAATGACTTTGTAGTGGTAGGACAAGGGGAAATGGCTGCAAAGTGGAAAAGAGTCGGTTTAGGTTAGAAATTAGGAATAAGTTTCTCACTGAGGAACAGGTTTCCCAGGGAAGCTGTGGATGATCCATCATTTGAATGAGTCAGGACCAGGTTGGATGAGGCTTTGGGCAACCTGGTCTAATGGGAGATGCCCTTGCAGGGGACGTGGGACTAGATGATCATTGATGTCCCCTCCAAACCAAACCCTTCTATGATTCTATGGCATAAAAAATTAGAGATTAGGAAATAATCCTAATTTATCCTAAAGTGATGATGAAACATATTGCAGGTGTGGTCCATTCAAAGTCAGTGCTCACGAGTAAGGGTGGCACCTGCATTCTAGCAGCGCAGACCAAAGCAGACTTTAAGATGATATTGGATGCATGGGTGACTGTGAACCTTAAGGATGATGCTGAGGGAAGTGACATCACTGAGGTGATTGTCAGACACACACAGGTGAGCAAATGGAATACGAGAAGGGATATGATTTCTGACTGGGTTTGCAGTGGCAGCATACACTGGAACACTACATCTTGGCCTTTTCCTGTGGCAAACAAAAGCCACAGGGGAAAAAACCTAAAGAGCTGCACGAAAATCTCTCACAGTGAAGTAAGTAAAGATACTAGAAAATGTGCTTCTGTGGGTTACCAGGTCAGAAGAGTGAGGTGTCCTCTTGGAGGCACAGGGAAAATAGGAAACAAGTTAATATGAGACAACCTTAAGGCAGAGGCCACTTCTGCCACTCTCTCCAAAGGGAGCCTTCTTAGATCACTCTTAGATCTTTCTAGAACAGCGAGAGGAACAGTGGCCCAATCTCCTGCTGCTTCCAGCCATGGCTGGATTCTTTTTCAGACGATCCTTCCGCGTGACTGGATTTCAGGCAACTGAGAAGTTGTTCTGTGCCTTGCAATTCCCAGGAAACAAGAAACCCTGCACAACTGGCCCTTCTGTAAGCTGCTGCCATGCCCAAGGCACGGTGCATTTCACGGTGCAGAGATTTGGAAGCCCACTACGTTTGGGGCTGTGGGTGCAGCTCCTTTTAAATCAAGGATTATGAAGCAGGATGTGTGGGACTTGTCCCCCCACTTTCCCTCTGTACTTTCTGATCCCTTTCTCTTGCTTTCACGGTGGCAATCCAGCATGACAAACATGGCTGGTACCCCAGACCCCCATGCACACGTTTAGTATTCCACATCCACCAGTGCTGCATTTCCACCATCCTGGAAGTTTCCTGTTTACCCAAAAAGAAGCAAAGCAAGCGGCACATCCCAAACTCATGCACGTTTCATGGAAGGGTGACTGCTGCAGCTTCCCAAAGAAATCAATAAGTGGGTTTGATGTCACGCAGAGCACATCTCTAAAGGGAGACTAAACAACCCCAGCTCCCTTTATGGAGCTCTCAGTGCAGAATAAATCAGAAGAGTCCCTAGGGTTGAGGCAGTGGTTCATCTCCTGAAATGCACACCCACCCATGCAGGGATAAACTGAACTGTCAACTCCAGTGACTCTGCTGGCTAAGATGAGAGGAAGGGGAGGGGAGGAGAGAGCTAGGAAGGGGTAGGTTTAGGGATAGAGATAGGGGTAGGAGTAGAGGCAGGTCTAGAAGCAAGTGTAGGGGTAGAAGTCTGGGTAGAGATAGGTATAGGGGTAGTTAGGTAGGGGTACTGGTAGAGGCAAAAGTGGGGCTAGGTTTAGGGATAGAGATAGGGATAGGAGTAGGTGTAGGGGTACAGGTATGGGGAGAGGAGAGAAACGGGGAGATTATGGGAGAGAGGGGAGGTGAGGGTAGTGGGAGAGGGACAGAGAGGTGGGGAGGAGAGGAAATTAAGAGAGTGGAGAAGATGTGATGAGAAAGGTAGAAAAGAGAGGGAAAAAAATCTGAAATCCTTTTCACTCAAGACTCCATGTGCAGTTGATTGAGGGCAGCCTTGGGTACAGTGACCATGAGATGGTGGAGTTCCGGATCTCGTGTGGCAGGAACAGAATACCTGGCAGAATCACAACCCTGGAGTCCAGGAGGGCCAACTTTGGCCTTTTCAAGCAATTGCTAGGGGAAATCCCATGGGACAGGGTACTGGCAGGTAAAGGGGCTCAGAGTAGTTGGTTAACATTAAAAGATCAGTTCCTTGAAGCTCAAGATCAGAGCATCCCTACAGGTAGGAAACAAGTCAAGGAAGAGAGCCAGAAGACCTGTGTGATTAAACAGGGAGCTGCTGGGCAAAGTCAAGAAGAAGAAGAAAGCCTATAGGTCATGGAAGGAGGGGATGGCCACTTGGGATGATTATAAGGCTCTAGTCAGAAGATGTAAGGATGCAACTAGAAAAGTAAAAACCTCCATGGAATTAAACCTTGCAAGAGAGGTCAAGAGCAACAGAAAGGGCTTCTTCAAATACATTGCAGGTAAAACTAGAGGCAATGTGGGCCCCCTGCTGAATGAGATGGGTGCCCTGGAGGCAGAGGATGCAGAGAAGGTGGCAATACTGAACGCCTTCTTTGCACCTGTCTATACTGCTGGAGGTTGTCTTGATGAGCCTCAGACCACTGAGGCCTCAGAGAAAGTCAGGACAAATAAGGAGTTTGCTTTGGTTGATGAGGACTGGGTTAGGGATCAGTTGAGCAAACTGGATGGACACAAATCCATGGGCCCAGATGGGATGCACCCGCACGTGCTAAGGGAGACAGCAGAAGTCATTGCTAGGCAACTCGCCATCATTTTTGCTAAGTCATGGGGATCAGGAGAGGTGCCTGGGGACTGGAGGAGAGCAAATGTCACTCCAATCTACAAAAAGGGAAAGCAGGAGGACCCAGATAAATATAGACCGGTCAGCCTCACCTCCATCCCAGGAAAGGTGATGGAACAATTTGTCCTAGAGGCTGTCTCCAGACACATCAAGGACAGGAGGGTCATTAGAGACAGTCAGCATGGCTTCACCAAGGGGAGGGCATGCTTGANCACCAAGGGGAGGTCATGCTTGACCAACCTGATAGCCTTTGATGAGGGCATAACCAGGTGGCTAGATGATGGCAGAGCAGTGGATGTGGTCTGTCTTGACTTCACTAAGGCATTTGACACAGTCTCTCACACCATCTGGAACAGGCTCCCCAGGGAGGTCATGGAGTCTCCTTCTCTGGGGACTTTCAAGGCCCGCCTGGATGCGTTCCTCTGTGATCTGTGTTAGATAGTTTTGTCCTGCTCCAGCAGGGGGGTTGGACTCGATGATCTCTTGGGTCCCTTCCAACCCCTAACATCCTATGATCCTATGATCCTCACAGCCAAACTGAGTCAGTGTGGACTAGATGATCGGGTAGTCAGTTGGATGGTGAACTGGCTGCAGGATAGAAGTCAGAGAGTAGTGGTCAGTGGGACAGAGTTGGAGACCTGTATCTAGTGAAGTGCTGGGACCAGTATATTCAATATATTCCTAAATGACATGAATGAGGGATCAGGGTGCACTGTCAGCAAGTTTGCTGATGACACAGAGCTGGAGAGCTGGGCAGGGAGAAATGTAATAAAGTACTACAAGGATAAGTGCAGAGTCTTGCATCTGGGCAAGAACAACCCCAGGTACCAGTATAGACTGGGGACTGACCTGTTGGAGAGTAGTGTAGGAGAAAGGGACTTGGAGGTTGTGATGGACAGCAGGATGACCATTAGCCAGCAATGGGCCCTGGTGGCCAAGAAGGCCAACAGCATCCTGGGGTGGATCAGAAGAGGGGTGGTTAGCAGATTGTTAGAGGTTCTCGTTCCCCTCTACTCTGCCCTGGTGAGACCACACCTGGAGTATTGTGTCCAGTTCTGGGCCCCTCAGTTACAGAAGGACATAGAACTTCTGGAAAGAGTCCAGCACAGAGCCACAGAGATGATGAAGAGAGTGGAACATCTCCCTTATGAGGAAAGGCTGAGGGAGCTGGATCTCTTTAGCTTGGAAAAAAGGAGACTGATTGCATTAAAGTTTATAAATATGGGAAGGACAAATGTCAGGCACATGGAGCCAGGCTCTGCTCTGTGTTATCCAATGATAGGACAAGGGGTAATGGGTGTCAGCTGGAACATAGGACATTTCACATAAATATGAGAAAGAACGTCTTTACAGTGAGGTGACAGAGCACTGGAAGGGGTTGCCCAGGGGAGTTGTGGAGTCTCCTCCTCTGGGGGCATTTAAAACCTACCTGGACATGTTCTTGTGTGCCTTGATCTAGGTGATCCTGCTGTGGCAGGGGGTTGGACTAGGTGATCTTTCGAGGTCCCTTTCAGTCCCTGATGTTCTGTGATTCTGTGCTCCTTCAGACATTAGTCAGTTCCAAGGAATACCAGAAAATGAGACAGCCTTCCTGGTGTGCCTTGGACTGTTATGAGTTTGATCCTGTCGCCATGCTCAGGATGACAAGACAACTGGTCCTGGCTAGTTGCAGACTTATTTGCAGACATTCAAAGTTTAGTTCACAGCTACTACTTTTAGAGTTTGGAACTTTCGTACAGCACCACTCAGAGTTGAATGTTTTCCAGTCTGCAGCCATTGCCCCTCGTCCTATCATTAGATGCCACTGAGAAGAGCCCGGCTCCATCCTCCTGACATCCACCCTTCACATATTTATAGACATTAGTGAGATCACTCCTCAGTCTCCTCTTCTCCAAGCTAAAGAGACCCAGCTCCCTCAGCCTCTCTTCATAAGGGAGATGCTCCATCTCCTTCATCATTGTCCTTGCTCTACGCTGGACTCCCTCCAGCAGCTCCACGTCCCTCTTGAACTGAGGGACCCACAACTGAACACAATACTCCAGATGTGGTCTCACCAGGGATGAGTAGAGGGGGAGAATGATCACCTAGTTACCTGAAACATACATAAAGCCCATGTTAACTGCAGTAGCCTTGTACAGCTCTTAACGCTTAGGAACTGGAGCAGTAGATGTAAGATGTGTGTGTCCTTCAGCCTACTTATTCACCTTTCTGTGCCTCACTTCCCCTTTCAGCTCTTCTGTTCACAACACATATGGAGTGCAGCTTGCAGCTGAGCTTTGCTGGCAGCCTGTGACATCCTCTGTAATACGCTAGTGTTTAGGGTAAAGACCTGATAGTGACCAGCTACCGGTAATGTAATTTTTTTCCTCAGTCAATACCTACTTTTGAGTCAGTAAAATATGTCCAAGAAAATCATCCTGACTGACAACAGTTGGTGCAAGTCAGGCTTTTGAAGGGTCATTGAATATTGGATAAACTGTGCTATTATCATATAATAATATAATTATGAAACCGCAGGAGGTTCCCCATCAACTTGAGAAGGAACTTCTTCACGGTGAGGGTGACGGAGCACTGGAACAGGCTGCCCAGGGGGGTTGTGGAGTCTCCTTCACTGGAGATGTTCAAGACCCACCTGGATGTGTTCCTGTGTGACTTGGTCTAGGTGATCCTGCTGTGTCAGGGGGATTGGACTAGATGATCTTTCGAGGTGCCTTCCAATCCCTCATGATTCTGTGATTCTATGCTCACTGCAGGGGTGTTGGGCTAGATGACCTTTAAAGGTCTCTTCCAGCCCAACACATTCTATGATGCTGTGTATTCCTGATGAGACACAGTATTGGATAGAGAGCCAGGAGTCAAATTTTCAACACTTGTGGTGCTTTGTGATGAGGGCAGACTTGCAGAAGTGGTACAGAGAAGATACAGAACAGCCAGAAATGAGAGCTGAAGCTGCAGCACCTCCTCGTAGCACTGCTGTAAGGGGAACGGGGGTAGCAAAGTGCAGCTGTCTGTTGTAAGCATAACTGGCTTCTCATGGGGCCAGCATGCTTCCTGCACTGTAACGATCAGAATCATAGAATCATTAGGAATTGGAAGGCACCTCGAAAGATCATCTAGTCCAATCCCACTGCCACAGCAGGAATCAGTGGCGTATTTTCTTTGCATCTCTTCCACAACATGAGTGTGACACCAATTTGCCGTGCTTGATTACTGTAGTGTGATCAACGAAGCAAAAATGCTCTGCTCTACGTTAATGAGTCAGAGGAAGCCGTGTTATGGTACTAAGTCTGCTCTGTGAAGCAGCTGGTTTCTGGACAGGAACCGTCTTTGCGCGTGCGTGCACTAGTTATTGCAGTAGATCATAGGATCATAGGATCATAGGATGTTAGGTGTTGGAAGGGACCCAAGAGACCATCAAGTCCAACCCCCCTGCCGGAGCAGGACAAAACTATCTAACACAGATCACAGAGGAACGCATCCAGGCGGCCTTGAAAGTCCCCAGAGAAGGAGACTCCACGACCTCCCTGGGGAGTCTGTTCCAGTGCTCCGTGACCCTCACAGCAAAGAAGTTCCCCCTTGTGTTGAGGCGGAACCTCCTCTGCTGCAACTTACACCCATTGCTCCTTGTCCTATCACAGGGAGCAAGTGAAAAGAGCCTGTCCCCCCCCTCCTGGCCAGCCTTCAGGTACTTATAAACATTGATCAAATCTCNTTTGTTATTCCTCCCCAGATGCAGGACTCTGCACTTGTCCCTGTTGGACTTCATCTGGTTTCTCTGTGCCCAGCCCTCCAGTCTGTCCAGGTCTCTCTGGATGGCAGCACAGCCCTCAGCCGTATCAGCCAAACCTCCCAGCTTGGTGTCGTCGGCAAACTTGCTGAGCAGACACTCTGTGCCCTCATCAATGTCATTGATGAAGATGTTGAACAAGACCGGTCCCAGCACCGATCCCTGGGGGACACCACTAGTCACAGCTCTCCAGTTGGACCTGGCACCATTGATCACCACCCTCTGAACTCTGTCCTGCAACCAGTTCCTAACCCACCTCCCTGTCTGCTCCTCCATCCCACACTTCCTCAGCTTGCTCACTAAAATTTCATGGGAGACAGTGTCAAAGGCCTAGATCTGCATTTCTCTTGGTGTTTAGCTGCTGTAGTAGTAAATATGATTGGCTTCCAACTACACAATAGGAACTTTTTCTATCTCTTCATATAGAAGAAGTTTCTGTCAAGAGTGGTCACAAGTTAGCAACAGGACTAGGGGGAATGGAGCAAAGCTGGAGATGGGTAGATTTAGAGTGGATGTGAGGAGGAAGTTTTTGACCGTGCGAGTGGTGAGAGCCTGGAATGGGTTGCCCAGGGAGGTGGTAGAGGTCCCATCCCTGGAGGTGTTTAAGGCCAGGCTGGATGAGGCTCTGGCCAGCCTGGTCTAAGGTGGGGTGTCCCTGCCTGTGCTGGGAGTGTTGGAACTGGATGATCCTGTGGTCCCTTCTAACCCTGACTGACTGTGTGACTGGGTCTAGGTGATCCTGGTGTGGCAGGGGGATTGGACTGGATGATCTTTCCGGGTCCCTTCCAATCCCTAACGATTCTACGATCCTATGTTTGAAAAAGCTTTCCTTCGGTGCGCAGGTGCCTTCACTAAACATTCATGCTCTTGAGAACCGCATCAGGGAAGACAACGCAGCTCTTTTAACTGAAACCAAAACGCCCTGAGCAGAAGAGCCGTGTGCTGCGCCCATGCCTCGGCTGGAGCGATGTCCGGCGTCGTCGCAGACTGCTGCGCTACTGACAGAGCACACAGTCGGCCTCCTCAGCGCGGCTGTGGGGAGCTGCCGGGTGCTTACGCTTATAACCAGTGCCGGGTTTGATTCAGGACACCTTTCACTTTGGAGAGCAGACTGAGGTTCTTCACGGCAGAACGCTCTTCAGACTGGTTTACGGTTCAGCAAGCAGCGGAATAGTGTGCAAAGTTAGAACTGCACCACGGTGCAGGCTGAGAGGAGAAGTCCCTCTGCTGTGCAGCTGCTCCACATCCCTGCAGCAAACTTTTTCCAAACGGTCTTCTTCCTTCAAAGTAAAATTAAATGCTAATCCTTTTGAGATAGAAAAACATGAAAAGTGTGACTGTAAAATGTGAGAGAAAAAAAAATCAGCATGAGGAACTGACTTCAGTGTCCCCCGGGAATGTTGTGGTTTTTATTATTTCAGAAACGGGTCTGCTTAGCCCTGGGGGAAAGGGATTGGAAGAGCCTGACAGACATGAGCGTGCACAGGGGCTGCGCTTCCTGGAGTGAGGGGGAAGAAATAGGTCACTGTAGATAGTTAGTCTGGTTTGCTCCAAAGCCACAAGATGCAGCCAGTGCTCAGCTGCCACCAGAAGGAGTGGATAATGTCTTCTGAGGGGCTGGGCAGACAAGCCGTGTAGATCTTGAGCCTTCTTGCTTGGCAAACTCCTGATTTGCACAAACACACCTGTCAGTTCCTGCTTCACTGCTGAGCTCTGTTGCTCTACTGGAAAAAGTGACGGTTTATGCAAGAGCTCTGACGAAGCATCTGCCAATAACGAGCTCCCCGCAGCTTGAGAGGAACATTTCCAGTGCAGGTCACATGGAAGGAAACACTTTTCTTTGGGTTGTGGGATTTTTGTTATTTATCATAGATCATCCTCCAGAAATCAAGCGAGAGAGGTGAGATGCCTGCAGGGGTGAACAAGAAGCAGTGACTGGACTCAGACATCAGGAGGAAGCAGGTGACAGGCTTGGGTAGGTACCCTGGGGGGAGTGTGGCACCACCGTCTTGACTGTCCATGCCAGAGGTAGGAAAGCCAGAACTAACCTCAAGTGAAGTCTAGGGAGGGGTGTGAAGGGCACCAAGAACAAGTTCTAGAGGGATGTCAGTATGAAAACATGCCACAGGGGAAACAAAAACCCCTAAGCGAACAGAAATGAGGGCAGTGATGGCCTGTGGGTGCAGGGCCCTAAGTGCAAGTGGCAAAGCGTGACACCAGGGAGACTTTCCCTCAGTAGAGTCAGACCAGTTGGCTGGTGTGGGATCCTGTGGCTTGAGAGCTTGATGGATGGTTATCAGCTCTGCGGGAGGGCCAGGCAGGACAGTTGAGGTGGAGGGTGGAGCAGTGCTGGATGTCAGGGAGAGGTGGGATTGTGTAGTGGTTACAGGCGGCGATGACATGGTTGAGAGCTTCTGGGTCAGGATGAAAGGGAAAGCAACGCAGGTGTTGTGAGGGTCTGCAGCTCACCACCCAGCCAGAACAGCATCACCGATGAATTCTTCTACAAGGAATAGTGTTGTCTCGCGAAGAGGGACGTACGCAAAGCAGAAGCGTTTAATACTTCTTCCCCTCTGTACTGAACGCCAGTGATGAGGCCCTCAGTGGTGGGCCCTCAAGCTCTGTGCTGGCATAAACACTGATTACAGGGATGAAAAACTTCCAGCTAACCCCGACCTTGAGAACTGCTGCTCCAGCAGGATGCTCATGTGTCTATGGGGCCTGGTGGGACACGTCTAAGGATATTCAGATTGCTGCCTGATGTCGTCATGGGACCTCTCCAGTGTTTTTGAACATTCTGGAGAGTCTGAACTGGTCCTGGCTGACTGGAAGATGACGGATGTCCCAGCATTCAAGATGGGAAAGGAGGAAGACCCTGGTAATTACAGACCTGCCAATCTCACTGCAGTGCCTGTGCTAAAAACATGGAGAAGATCACTCCGGGAATGACTGAAAAGCACTTAAGAGACAATGCAGTCATGGCCATGGCCAGCAGAGACTCATGAAGAGAACGTTCTGCCTAACCAACTTAATTTCTTTATATGTCACAGACACCCAACTAAGTCACCAAGGGAAGCCAGAAGACATGGTGCATCTGAATTTTAGCAGACTCTTCGTGACGGCCAGCCTCTCCCGCGGTGCCAAGTAACAGGGCAAGGAATATTGGGCATAAGCTGAAACACACGAAGTCACATGAGGAGAAATGTGTTTACTGTAAGGGTGACAGAGCACTGGAACAGGCTGCCTGGGGTGGTTGTGGAGTCTTCTTCTCCGGAGGCTTTCAAAACACACCTGAGCCCGTTCCTGTATGGCCTGACCTAGGTGCTTTGGCGGCGAGGTTGAACTAGATGATGTCTGGATGTCCCTTCCAACCCCTAACATTCTGTGATCCTTTGACTCCTGCCATCTTTCACAGTAGCCTTCTGGATGAAGCGTCCAGCACGCAGCTACACAAGTCCATGCTCGGTGAGCAATTGGCTGACAGGTTGGGCTCAAAGAGTTCCAGTAAACTGGGTCACATCAGGCAGACAACCGGTCACCCGTGATGTTCCCCAGGGCTTAATTGTAGGCCCAGCGCTCTTTAACATTTTTATAAATGATCTTGATGCAGGGATCAAATGAACACCAAGGAAGCTTGTCAATGACACTAAACTAGGAGGAGAGGTAGACTCCCTCGAGGGTAGAGAGGCCTTACAGAGAGATCTGGATAAACTCAAGAGCTGAGCAATCACCAACTATAAGAAATTGAACAGGAGCAAGTGCCAGATTCTTCACCTGGGACAAGGTAATGCTGGTGATAGGTACAAACTGGGGCAAAAGAGGTTGGAGAGCAGCCCTGTGGAAAGAAGACTGGGTACCTGTGTTGATGGCAGGCTGAATGCCAGCCAATGGTGTGCTCTGGCATCAAGCACAGCATAGCCAACCAGTCTGTGGTGACTGTCTCACCCTGTACTGCACTGGAGTGCTTCTGCCTCTGGCACACTGTGCAGTTGTAGGCACTACAGTGAGGCCAAATGAGGGCAACGAAGACGGTGAAAGAGGTGAGGAGCAAGTACTTAGGTGGAGCAGTTGGGGTCATAGGGTTTGTTCAGCCTGGGGAAGAGATAAGGGGAAAGTGCTGCTCTCCTCTCTTTCTGATGCCCAGGAGAGACAATGAAGCTACATCAGAGTAAGTTCTGTTTGGACATTAAGGTTCTTCACTCGGAGGGTGGTCAGTCACTGAACACGCTCACCAGGGAAGGGGTCACAGCACCAACCGGTCAAGGTTCGAGGAGTCTCTAGGTGATGCTTGTAGTCATCTGGTTTAGTTTTACCTAGTCCTGCAATAAGCTGGAAGTTGTACTTGATGAGCCTTGTGGGTCCCTTCCAACTGGAGGTATTCTTTGATTCTAAGAATGTGAAACCTGAGGGGATTCTCTCCTGAGAAACGGTGGAGCTGGCCTGTCGTTGCAAAGTGCCATGCAATCAGAGCGCAGTCTCTTCAAGAAAGAGATTGAGGTGCTGGAGCCAGTCCAGAGGAGAGCAGTGAGGCTGGGGAAGGGACTAGAGGGAAAGTCTTACGAGGAGAGGCTGACGGAGCTGGGGCTGTTTAGCCTGGAGAAGAGTCAGGGGGACCTCAGCACTCTCTATATCTACCTCAAGAGAAGTTGTTGACAGGTAGGGGTTAGGCTCTTCTCCCAGGTAACTAGTGATAGAACGGTAGGGCAGGGCCTGAAGTGGTGCCAAAGGAGGTTTAGGCTGGATGTTAGGAAGCCCTTCCTCAGCAAAAGGGTGATCAGACACTGGAATGGACTGCCTGGAGAGGTGGTGGAGTTGCCATCATTGGAGGTGTTCAAGAAAAGCCTGGACTGAAAAGAGGCTTTGTGTTAGTCATGGAGACCTTGTAGAAGAAGTAGCAAGTACATTTCAGCTCACAGCTGTATCTGCAGAACATTCCAAAGAAGGCCTCTTTCCCAAGCTGGCCAGATAAGAATTGACCCAGAAGGCAGCTTCAGCCTTGCTGAGATCAGAAAATGAGATAATGGGATGCATCTTTGGCCTTGGGCCTTCAGCACAATTTCAACAGCAAAGATACAGCAAGAAGAAAACAAAGGACCTTGTGAACTGTTTGTAGACCGACGGGAGCAGTGTCTGCCCCCCCCACCTCCTGAAGCCCAACTGATCGATTGATCGACAGAGCTCTGGGCACTGTCTGAGACATCTCAGAGTTTTTCCCCACTCTTTACCCCTCTTTTTTAACCTTTTCTTCCCTTTCCTTGTTACATTAACTATTTTAACTAATTAAGTCCTCATAACTATAGAGAGCATGAGCCAAGAGACTGAGCTCTACTGTGGATGCTCTGTGTAGGTGAGGATGATGGAAATGAGAAGCAGGAACTAATTCACATAACCCTGCCCTTCCCATGAGAAACGATGAATATGTGTGTTTTGTTTGTATATAACGTGTGTCTTTTGTTCTAGTCAATGCACACAATTTGGAGGAGGCCCCCCCTGTGCACCCAGCACTGCAATGAAACACACCCGCTCTTGGCTCTCCGTGAGTTACAGTTTGACTCCACACGTCAGGACGTGGTCTGGTTGATCGAGGTGGTGTTAGGTCATAGGCTGGGTTTGATGATCTTAGAGGTCTTCCCAGCCTCCCAGCACCTGAATGTTCCCCCTGGTTGGCTCAGTTGGTAGAACATGGGACTCTAGATTCCTGGGATCATGGGTCTGAGCCCCATGTAGGACATCTTGAGACAGTACTGTAGGCTGACCCTGCTCCAGCAGGGGGGTTGGACTTAGATGGTCTTTCGAGGTCCCTTCCAACCTGTCACATTCCGTGGTTCTGTGAAACACTTGAGGAGGACCTGGGAGAGCTGGGACTGTTTTGCCTCGAGAAGGCTCAGGGGATGGTTGTATCAATGAACACAAACACTTGGCTGGAGGGCACGGACGACGCTAGACTCTCCTCAGTGCTTCAAAGTAAAAGAGGCAACGAACACAAACCGAAATACACAAAATTTCACACAAACATAAGAAGAAGTTTTCTCTCTGCGCAAGGTCACAAACTAGAACAGGTTAACCAGAGAGGCTGTGGAGTCTCCATCTGTGGAGATTTTAAAAATCCAACTGGACAAGGCCTTGGGCAACCTGCTCCACGGTGATGAGGGTTTAGAACAGACGGCAGGTGGACAAATTCCATTATTAAAGCTGTATTTGTGGGGAGGTGCCACCTTTTTTTCAGCGCAGCATGACGGAGCTTGCGTTGCTGCAGGTGATACCAAGTCAGACACGTCTTTCCTTGACTCTGGCAAGTGAGATGACTCTAGAGCAGCTCAAGCTGGAAGACCTCCTGTTTGCTGGCTGGCAGTTCATAGGGTTATCATTTTATAGACGATCTGTAAATTCTAGCGCTGTATTTATAACTCGAGTTTCTGATGCCTTAGCACAAGAGGGAAGCCAGATTTTGAATGTTACTATGAGGGTTCCCGAGGGCAGTGCAGCTTCACAGGCAATTAAATGCTGCCTTGGCGTGAAGAGCTAGAACAGGCCTGTTACTAGTAGCCCACATGTAGAAGAAGATGACCCCTTGCACCTCAATATTATGGTGGCACTGCGGACTGAAATAAACACATATCACCATAAATAAACTGTGAAATAAACCTGTTTAATTTAAAGGGTGGAGGGCTATTTTTATATTGCATTTCCTTACTGAAACGCCGCAAGCTGCCTTCTGCCCACCAGCTGCTTCTCTCTGCACTTCTTGCACTCATCTAACTCCGTGGTAGAGGCTGTCGTCTAGTTTCTAACTCATTTTACGTCAAGCGTAGCAGTCAGAAGGATCCTCGCTCTGGACAACATGTGTTCATAGGATCATAGGATCATAGGATGTTAGGGGTTGGAAGGGACCCAAGAGATCATCGAGTCCAACCCCCCTGCCGCAGCAGGACAAAACTATTT